>LNAC01000113.1:3294638-3375637 GCA_002007465.1 Ailurus styani
AGGGCGCCTGGGTGGCTCAGTGGGTTAATGCCTCTGCTTTCGGCTCAGGTCATGATCTCAGGGTCCTGGGATCGAGGCCCGCATCGGGCTCCCTGCTCAGCGGGGAGCCTGCTTCCCCCTCTCTCTCTCTGCCTGCCTCTCTGCCTCCTTGTGATCTCTCTCCCTCTGTGAAATAAATAAATAAAATCTTTAAAACAAAAAACAAAAAACAAAAAAAAAACTATTGGGACCATATCAAAATAGCTTCTGTACAGCAAGGAAATCATCAACAAAACTAAAAGACGACCTACTTAATAGAAAATACTTGCAAATGACATATCTGATAAAGGGTTAGTATCCAAAATATATAAAGAACTTACACAAATCAACACCAAGAAATCCACAAATAACCCAATTAAAAATGGGCAGAAGACATGAACAGACATGTCTCCAAAGAAGACATACAAATGGCAAACACACATGAAAAGATGCACAACCTCACTCATCATCAGGGAAATGCAAATGAAAACTACAATGAGATACCACCTCACAGTTGTCAGAATGGCTAAAATCACGAAGACAAGAAACAGCAAGTGTTGGCAAGGATGTGAAGAAAAAGGAAACTTCTTACACCATTGGTGGGAAAAAATTAAAAATGGAACTGACCTATGATCTAGTAATTGCACCTTTGGGTATTTACGCAAAGAATACAAAAACACTGTATGTTTAGTGCAGCATTATTTACAATAGCCAAATGATGGAAGCAGCTCAAATGTCCATCAGTAGATGAGTGAATAAAGAAGATGTGATGCTTGTGCGTGTGTGTGTGTATATGATTTTACTTATATTCACTTATATGTGGGAATTTAAGAAACAAAGCAAATGAACAAATAAAGAGACTTTTTTTTTTGAGACTCTTAACTGTAGAGAACAAACTGATGGTTGGTTACCAGAGGGGAGGTGGGCGGGAGGATGGGTGAAACAGGTGAAAGGGATCAAGAGTACATTTAGGATCATTGAGTAATATATGGAATTGTTGAGTTGCTATACTGTAAACCTGAAACTAATATAACATTGTACATTAACTTCACTAGAATTGAAATAAATTTAAAAAATAAAATTAAAAAAAGAAAATGAGATCTTTAGATCATGTTTTCTGATCTTTTTAAATATACCAGCCTTAATTGGAAGTAAAAATTTGCAGTGTAGAGTATTTTGTTAGTTTTACAGAAAGGCAAAACCAAAGGTTTAAACATTTTCAACCAAACTGAATAACATTATAATTCCAATATAATAGTTTTGATTTTTGATTATTCAAAAAGTAATGATGGGATAAAAGAGAAAAATAAAAACAAAAGGAGAAAATGTACATATCACAAAGTGATTTGGTATGACGCTTATATTTATAGGATTCTTTTTACATTTAAAAGCACTTTCATATATAGTATCTTTCTGATCTTTACAACAATCCTATCACTAGAAAGAGTTTCAGACACAGAGCCCAGAAGAATAACCTGTTTATCCTTGTAAATGAGCAACAAGAAACAAAATTAGCTGGAAAACAGTGTATTTAATAAAATGCGCATTTAGTGACAGGGTTTTGTTGTCATTTTGTTTCATCTTTTACTTGGGAAAACGTACACTACAAAACCTAAGCTGGAACGGAACAGGTTGGCTAAGGGACTGGTAACGGAAGACTTGGTTTGCTGTAAAAGCAGGAGTTGGCATCGGTGTATGGTCCAATAGTAGCCTCATAAAAATGCTGCTTCTTTTCCAACATATAAAACTGCTTTTAAATCCTATGTTCCCTTAAGCTGTTTATATTATAACTTCATCAAAGTCAAGAACTTTCTGAGCTTGAAAAGAATCTATTTCTTTTTTTCTTCTTTTTTTAAAACTTTACTTCCCTTTTTCTTCTCTAAACACTTTAAGGAACTTCTTGCAATATTTGCTATAGATGTGGAGAAAAGAAATAAAAATGCAGACTTTTCCTTTTTAAAAAATTGATAATGAGTACTGAATACCAATTTTCTTTGAACTCCCTGTGTGTAGATAAAACAGTCTTTAATGAAATTGGAAATTATCATATAGTAATTCTTGGAGAGAATATATAAGATTAATGTGCCCTTTAGAGAAAAAAACAAAACAAAACAAAACACTGAACTTCCAAGTATTGTTACTGCTATTAAGAAGTCAGAAAACGTCTCTGCTCTACAATCAGAAATACCATAGAAAGAAGGAGCAGTCAACACCTGCTTGAGGTTAGCAAGAAAAAATGATGACAGTTTTTTGTTGGTGACTTTCTTGCATATCTATTTTCCAAAAATGGTAGGAAATAAGAAAAGAGAGTTGAAGTTATAAGGAAAGAGACACTGAATAGTCTTGACAGACAATTTGACAGCATAATATCTTGTCGATTAAGAAATTCAGGGCGCCTGGGTGGCTCAGTGGGTTAAGCCTCTGTCTTCAGCTCAGGTCATGGGTCCTGAGATGGAGTCCCACATTGGGCTCTCTGCTCAGCAGGAAGCCTGCTTCTTCCTCTCTTTCTTCCTGACTCTCTGCCTACTTGTGATCTCTCTCTCTGTCAAATAAATAAATAAATACAAATCTTAAAAAATAAAAATTAAAAATTAAAAAATTCATAATCCTTCCAGTCAGAACAGCTAAAATTAACAACTCAGAAAACAACAGATTTTGACGAGGATGTAGAGAAAGGAGAACCCACCTATACTGTTGGTGGGAATGCAAACTGGTGCAGCCACTCTGGAAAACAGTTTGAAGGTCCCTCAAAAAATTAAAAATAGAGCTACCCTATGACCCAGCAAGTAGACTACTAGGTATTTATCCAAAGGATACAAACATAGTAATTTGAAGGGGCACATGCACTCCAATGTTTATAGCAGCAATGTCCACAATAGCCAAACTATGGAAAGAGCCTGGATATATATCAACAGATGAATGGATAAAGAAGATGTGACATACACACACACACACACACACACACACACACACACACACACACACACACATACTAGAATACTACTCCACTACAATAGACTACTACTACTTTAAACAGAACAAAATCCTATCATTTGCAATGATATGGATGGAACTAGGGGGTATTACACCAAGTGAAATAAGTCAGAGAAAGACAAACACCATATGCTTTCACTCATATGTGGAGTTTAAGAAAAAAACTGATGAACATAGGGGAAGGGAAGGAAAAATAAAATAAGATGGAAATGGGGAAAGAGGCAAGCCATAAGAGACTCTTACCTGTAGGAAACAAACTGAGGGTTGCTGGAGAGGAGGTGGGGGGGCGGGTAACTGGGTGATGGGCATTAAGGAGAGCACTTGATAGAATGAGCACTGGGTGTTATATGCAACTGATGAATCTCTAAATTCTATCTCTGAAGTCAACAATAGACCATATGTTAACAAAATTGAATTTAAGTAAAAAATAAAAAAAAGAAATTGAGCATGTCAGAACTATATTTTGGGTGAACTCTTTTTAATGAAGTGTTAAACACTGCCACTTCTTTCCCAGTAGACACCACATTTGGATCTGTCATCAGGTCAGATTTCTTCTCTTGTGTACAAGAATGCACCAGAATATTTTACTCTGAGTCAGACATTAGAGCAAGCCACCCAGCACATTTGTATAGAAACTTGTGGTGTGTACATTGTTTAGATATATTCTATTCTCCCCATTAGTTACTTAATTAGAGTCTTAAAGTATTATGCAAATCTATAAACAGGAAATCCTATGTGTAATGCCTTCTTCTTGCCTGTGTCTTCTTGTAATATTATACTTCAAAAGTAATTCCTATTAATTGGATGGCTAAATAAGAACCAGATTCCGGAATTGAGAAAAAATGAAACACAAGATTAACTCATTAGATTGAAATACTAAAGAAACTAGGCCAACTAGAGACTAATTTCCTGTCCCATGGCTTTTTGTAATTTCTGATCTTTAGGCAATACACAGAGGCAAACATGCACATAAAGAATCTACTAGAAAAAGTAAAAGAAAAACCTTTCTCTTTTATATCTACCTTATCTAGAAGAGTCATAACATTACTTGCACTAAATTATAAGCAGTGGAATCTTACATTGTTCCAACACGTCTGGGCATGTTTGGTGATTGGATTTGTTCCAAACCAAGCTCTCCATGGGCTCCTGAAAATCCAGTGGTGGAGACGGTGGGTGGGGATTGTTGAGAAAACTGTAGACACACTTTAAGTTCAAGCCGGGATCCCCATTCCACACAGATACATAGAAGCTCTCATTATACCTACATTTATTACAGCTACATCTTGTCATATCTATATTCTCAGTGTATGCCCACATATAGTAGTTATTGTATCTAACTGAACCAGTTGAATTTGTTAATTCTATCACCATCTTAACTCTTAAGGTGATCTGG
The DNA here is from genome assembly GCA_002007465.1 of Ailurus styani. Classification (NCBI taxonomy): domain Eukaryota; kingdom Metazoa; phylum Chordata; class Mammalia; order Carnivora; family Ailuridae; genus Ailurus; species Ailurus styani. The sequence goes on from LNAC01000113.1 coordinate 3,299,044, forward strand.
CTCTTGACAGAGATCTAGGCTCTTAAGAGGGAAAGATGCTCTTAAGATTTTTTTATAACTGCTTATTCTTAATAATTTTAAATGTATATAAGCCTTAATGTCTTACTAAGTGGTTACTCATTGTCATGAAAAGAGTAAATGTCACTAGCACTAGAAGCCTTAAGAAGTGAAGCCTTAAGATATGAGGAATACAGCTATATAGCTATTCCAACAATGTTCTGGGGAAAAGCTTAAGTTTCAAACAGGCCTCAATTATCTTTGACCCTCATCATTAACATGGTAAATATCTAGTGTGTGTGTATATAATAGTACATACTATTATAAATGTATTGATAAATAATAGAATAGTATGCTATACTATTATAGAAATTATATTAAAGTATTATAAGAATTGCATTATAGTATAGGACTTGCAAGTAGGGAAAGTTTGTTTATAGCATTGCTTTGGGTCTGAAATATCTCTGAAATCTGGGGGCTTGGAAATGCTGCAATAAGGTCCACCTTCCTAAATTTGCTACGTTGCTTGCTATAGACTGAATGTTTGTGTCTCCCCACAATTCACATGCGAAATCCTAATCCCCAATGTGATGGTAATAGGAGTTGAGGCCTTTAGAATGTGGTTAGGTCTATAAGGGTGAAGTACTCAAGAAAGGCATCAATGCCTTTTGAAGAGAGACCCCAGAGACATACCTTGCCACTTCTGCTGGGTAAGGACACAGTGAGAAGACGGCAGTCTATGAACCAGGAAGCAAGCTCTCACCAGACACTGAATCTGCTGGCTCCTTGATCTTGGCCTTCCCAGCCTCCAGACCTCTGAGAAATAAATTCCTGTCATTTATATGCCACCCAGTTTATAGTATTCTGTTACAGTAGCCTGAAGTGAGACATGCGGTTGTTTAACTGAAAGAGAAAGATACAGAACAGTAATCCTCGCCGAGAAGACCATGATGTCCAGGCAAGAGTTTTCATGCTGACATGACAATTAAAAGAGCAGGAACAAGGTTTAACTATACACATGAATGTAGGAGCCAAAACCCAATGGTTTAGAGGTCTGACGGCAGGTTGGAGGGACAAGGAATCCTGACCATACTCTGTTTTAAGAGAGTGGCATAGTGAGCAAAACTGGTATTAATTACCTAAAGTCAGAGAGCTTGATTAACTAGTTAACCTGTGAGCATCAGAGTGAAGCCCAAACACTGCACTTGGAGGAAGTGGTATTAGAGGCCCTAAAGATTTCTTACAAAAACATGGTTTCTTACAAAACTTCAGTTAATAAGAGTGAGTTATGATGAATGGTTTCAGACATTTGCTTAGTGTTTTATACCCCTTCTTTAATTTATAACTACTTTTTTGTAAATTACAAAAGGACTACTTTATTATAAAAATCCAAATGATTTAGACATGTTAATACAGAAAATTAAAAAAAATTCCCAATAGTCTCTTCCCTCAGATATTAACTTACTGCTGCTTATCTTCCCATGAGATGGCAGATTGGGGAGCCAAACTACTTAGGTACAAATTTTAGCTATGTCACTTACTAGCTGTGTGACTGTGGGGCAAAGACCTCTCAGTGTCTGGCAGTCTCATCTCTACAGGGATGTGGTCCCATCCCTCATAGGGTTGTGAGGATTAACAACAGCATACACAGAGCACTTAGAATAGTGCCTAGTACATAGCAAGTGTGGTTTTTGTTGATGATGATGATTATACAATTACATATAAGCAGATATTTACACATAAAAATACAAGGTAATTTATATTTATAGCCTCATCTTTATAAAATTAGAATCATAGTATACATACTTTGCCAATACTGATCATAGGTTGAAACTTTGTGATGTGGCCTCCTTATCTCTTTGGACAATTTCTCTGACTTTTTTCTCTGCATTCTGCATGATTTTTCTCAAGCTTGTCCTTCACATCACAGATTGCAGCTTGTCAATTTTGCTACTTGCTGTTTCAGATAAGTTATTTCCTTAATGATATTATTTTTTAAAAATATTTTATTTATTTATTTGACAGAGAGAGACACAGTGAGAGAAGGAATACAAGCAAGGGGAGTGAGAGAGGGAGAAATAGGCTTCCCACCGAGCAGGGAGCCCAATGTAGGGCTCCATCCCAGGACCCTGGGATCATGACCCGAGCCTGGGAAGGCAGACCCTTAATGACTAAGCCACCTAGGTGCCCCTTTAATGACATTATTTTTAAAGAATTTAAATGCATGCAACATCAACTTCAAAAGAACTCAAAGGTATAGCGTGAAAAACTCCCTCCATCCCTGTTCACCTGATACCCAGGTCCTGCCTAGAAGCTAGCACTTTTGCCTTTTTCTTGTGGATCCTTCCAGAGGTATGTATGTGTAAAACAAGTGCAAATAAATATTTTTATAAGAAGGTTAGTATTCTATAGAATATTAACTAGCCTCTCTCCCAAACCTTCGTTACAATACATCTTGGAGTGTTTGCCTTATTATTTCATGAAGATCTGTCTCATTCTTGTTAATGGCTGCATATTCCAATGTATGAATTGTCATAACTTATTTAGCTGGTCTCCAATTAATGGGCATTTATTTATCTCATTTCCAATATCTTACTCTCACAATGTTGCAGTAAATAACCTCAAGTATGTATCATTTTAATGCATATGATTTTACACATATTTTATACACATATGACACAGGATAAAGTCCTATCAGCATTTGTCCTTTTTATAGGTATCTTTGTAGAGATTACTTCTCATAAAAACTGCCTGGTATTACTTTAAAAAACCAACTACCTATATTTAATTTAACTATAATTTAATTTAATGTAGATAATGAAATAGTCTGCATTTTAATAGCTACTTTTAGTTACCTACATTTAACTTTTCTCTACACTCTTTTCATTGAGATAGAAAGTATTTGGAGACTCCTCACTATAAATATACTCTTTAATTTACTTTAAAATATAAAGGCTTCCTAATTTATTACCTGAAATTGTATCCTGGATTATCTCCTTCTAGTATGGATTTTCCATATGTCTTTTACATGCTATGTTCTATTCTTTTCTTTTAAAAAACTTTTTATTCAGCTTCTGTTCTTTAATCAAAGTCTGTTCTTTTGAATAACAGAATTAGCCTCAAATTAGTTAGGAAATTTTTCCTTGATTCTTTGCTCCTTGATTCCAGGAAACTGTTTGAGTTTTTCCTTCTGGTCAAGAGTTTGAGGGCTGGGGGTTGACAGTTTGTGTTCTCTGTTTTGCCCATTGCCTGTGGGCAAAACAGCTGTTTTCTTTCTCTGTGTTGTTGAACTGTGGATACTACCAAGGCAAGGGTGCATAAAACTCTACAGGAACAACACTGGAGTTTTGGTCTGTTGCCCCTGCAGGATGCTTGTGGGAGTCATGTTTTTGTTAGTGAGATTATCAATCTTAACTGATTTTGGATTCAGTTCTAAATATCCTCGTTTCCACTCTATCCTTTATTTATCTGAGCCACAATACAAGGGAAGAAAGTGATATTTTAGTGGCCAATAGGGACCCAAACCTAACTATTATAAGAAGAGTGTTCCCTATTTGAACTCTTACTGTCCCCAAACCCCACCCCACCAAACCATTAGAGAGAGTTTCAATCTCTTGTCTATCCTTTAATAATATTTATTCCAGTCTTTACTAAAGTTTTCACTTATTTTATTCTAAGTGTTCTTGGCAAGAAGTGGAAATCTATTTTGGTCCAAATCATACGAACTTAAACTTAACCAGTAAAATATTAGTTAAGTGGAAGGAGAATAAAAATTTTCCGATCCAATACTTGGCCTGTTTATTTATTAGATAATTTGATTACAAAAGTCTTGAAAAGGAACAGATGAATTCAGCTCTTTTTATTCCAAAATGAAATGGGAGGTCAGAAAATAGGATCACATTCTCTTATTTTGTTGAATTTTATTTATACCAACTTATCCCATTATTACCCATAAAAATAATAAAATAATAAAAATGGTTTTTCCTTATAGGTAACTTTTGGTTTTCTCTCTTGCTTCTTTAAGATTCTCTCTTTATCTTTAACCTTTAACATTTTAATTATTATGTACCATGGTGTGGACCTCTTTGGGTTCATTTTGTTTGGAACTCTCTGTGCTTCATGGTAACAAGAAAGTTGGTAACAAAAAGTTACTTACAAGGAAACACCTATAAGGCTATCAGTCGATTTTTCAGCAGAAACTTCACAAGCCAGAGAAAAGTGGCATGATATATTCAAAGTCCTAAAGGGAAAAAAACCCATAACCTACTTTACCTGGCAAGGTTATCATTCAGATTGGAAGGAGAGATAAAGATTCCCCCAGACAAACAAAAGATAAAGGAGTTTATCACCACTAAACTAGTCTTATTAACTAGACTTCTTAAAGTGGAAAAGAAATGGCCATAATTTGACATAAGAAAAATACTAATAGAAAGATGTAAAATATGACAACATATATATAAAATGTGAAGGGATGTGAAGGGAGAAAGAAGAGAAATAAGAAGAAAAAGAAAAAGGCAGATTTTTTCTTTTTTTTTCTTTTTTTTTTCCTTTTTTTTTTTAAAGGAATGTGTCTGAACTTAAATGACCATCAAATTAATATGGATTGCTATTTACTAAGAATGTTATATATGAACATCTTGGCAACCACAGACCCCACGTCTATGATAGATACACAAAAAATAAAGGGAAAGAAAGTCAAACAAAACACTATAGATACTCATCATGCAAGAAAGAGTAAGAGAAGAAGAAAACAACTATATAAATAACTAGAAAACAAATTTTTAAAGTGGCAATAAGTACATACCTATTAATAATTACTTTAATGTAAATGGCCTAAATGGTCCAATCAAAAGACAAAGAGTGGGAGAATGGATTTTAAAAAAAAAAGGCCAATCTGTATGCTGCATACAAGAGACTCCCCTCAGACCTAAAGATGCATACAGACTGAAAGGCAAGGGATGGAAAGCATTCACTATGCAAAGGGAAGAAAAAGAAAGGAAGAAAGAAAGAAAGAAAGAAAGAAAGAAAGAAAGAAAGAAAGAAAGAAAGAAAGAGGAAGGAAGGAAGAAGGAAAGAGAGAGAAAGGAAAGGAAAGGAAAGGAAAGAAAAGGAAAGGAAAGGAAAGGAAAAGAAAGGAAAGGAAAGGAAAAAACCTGGGGTAGCACTATCAGACAAAGTAGGCTTTAAAAAAGACTGTAACAAAAGACAAAGAAGGGCATTACAAATGATAGAGAGATCAATCCAATAAAAGTATATAACAATTGTAAATCTCTACACACCCAACACTGGAACACCTATATACATAAAGAAAATACTAATGGACATATATAGAGAGACTGATGGTAATACAATAATAGTAGGGGAATAGTAGGGGACTTTAACACTTCACTTACATCAATGGATAGATCATCCAGACAGAAAATCAATAAGGAAACAGTGTCTTTGAATGACACATTGGATCCGATGGATATAATAGATATATACAGAATATTCCATCCAAAAACAACAGACCACGCATTCTTTTCAATTGCACATGGATCATTCTCCAGAACAGATCACATAGTGGGCCACAAAACAAGCCTCAATAAATTTAAGATTTAAATCATACCATGCATATTTTCTGACCACGATGATATGAAACTGAAATAAATCACAAGAAAGAACTGGAAAAACACAAACATATGGAGACTAAATAACATGATATTAAACAACCAATGGGTCAATGAAGCAGTCATAGAAGAAATAAAAAAAAATACATGGATAAAATGAAAATGAATATGCAATGGTCCAAAATCTCTAGGACACAGTAAAAGCAGTTCTAAGAAGGAAGTATATAGCAATACAGGCCTATCTCAAAAAACAAGAAAAAACTCAAACAATTCAATAGTATGCCTATAGAACCTAAAAAAATAAAAAAATGCAAAGCCCAAGGTGACTAAAAAAAAGGAAATAATAAAGATCAGAGCAGAAATAAATGGTATACAGACAAAAAAAAAAACAGTAGAAAAATTCACTGAAACCAAGAGCTGGTTCTTTGAAGATAAATAAAATCAACAAACCTTTAGCCAGATTCATCAAGAAAAAAAGAGAAAGGAACCAAATAAAAAAATCAGAAATAAGAGAGAACTAACAACTGACATCACAGAAATACAAAGGATTATAAAAGAACACTAAGAAAAATTATATGCCAACAAACTGCACAACCTAGAAGAAAGGGATAAATTCCTAGAAACATGCAATCTTCCAAAACTGAACCAGGCAGAAATAGAAAATCTGAACGGAGCAATTACAAATAATGAAAGTGAATTGGTAATCAAGAAACTACCAAAAAATAAAAGTCCAGGACCAGATAGATTCACATGTAAATTCTACCAGACATTTAAAGAGTTAATACCCTATTCTCATTAAACTATTCTAAAAAAAATAGAAGAGGAAGGAAAGCATCCACATATATTCTATGAACCCAAGATTACCCTGATACCAAAACAAGACAAAGACACCACACACGCAAAAAAGAAAACTATAGGTCAATATGCATGATGAACATAAGTACAAAAATTATCAACAAATTATTAGCAAACTGCATGCAACAATATATTAAAAAGATTATTCACCACAATTAGGTGGGATTTATTCCCAAAATGCAAAGACAATCAATCAATGTCATATGCCACACCAACAAAACAAATAATAAAAATCATGTCATCATCTCAATGATTGCAGAAAAAGCATTTGACATGATTCAACATCCATTCATGAGAAAAAAACCCCTCACATGGAGTTAGAACATACCTCAACATAATAAAGGAAATATTTGAAAAACCCACAGCTAACATCATTCTCAATGGTGAAAAACAGAGACCTTTCCCTCTAAGGTCAAGAACAAGACAAAAATGTCCATTCTCGCCACTTTTATGCAATGTAGAACTGGAAATCCTAGTCACAGCAGTCAACAAGACAAAGGAAATAAGAGACATCCATATTGGTAAAGAAGTAAAATTTGCAGATGACACGATATAGACTTAGAAAATACAAAAAACTCCACCAAAAAACTACTAGAAGTAATAAATATGTTCAGTAAGTGGAAGGATAAAAAATGAATACCCAGAAGTCAGTAGCATTTTTATACACTAGCAATGAAGTCACAGAAAGAGAAATTAAAGAAATATATACCATTTACAATTGCACCAACAGTAATGAAATACCCAGAATAAACTTAACCAAAGAAATGAAAGACTTGTAGTCTGAAAACTACAAAAGGCTGGTGAAAAAAATTGAAGACTAACATAAACAAATAGAAAAATAGACCATGATCATGAAGTGGAAGAATAAATATTGTGAAAATGTCCATACTACCCAAAGCAATCCACAGGTTCAAAGCAATCCCTATGAAAATACCAACAGCATTTTTTACAAAACTAGAACAGATAATACTAAAATTTGTATGGAACCAAAAAAATCCCAAGTAGCCAAAGCAGTGCTGAGAAAGAACAAAGTTGGAGGTCTCACAATTCTACACTTCAAGATGTACTACAAATCTGTAGTAATTAAAACAGTATGATACTGGCACAAAAATAGATATAGAGATCAATGGAACCAAATAAAGACCCCAGAAATAAACCCAGGTTTATATGCCCAGTTAATCTATGACAAAGGAGACAAGAATATACAAAAGGGGAAAAGAGTCTTTTCAATAAATGGTGCTGGGAAAACTGGAAAGCTACATACAAAAGAACGAAACTGGACTACCTTCTAACACCATATACAAAAATAAACTCAAAATGGATTGAAGACCTAAATATGAGACCTAAAAACATAAATATCCTAGAAAAGAATACAGGCAGTAATACCTCTGACATCTGCCATAGCAACATTTTTCTAGATGTCTCCCAAGGCAAAAGAAATAAAAGCAAGGGCGCCTGGGTGGCTCAGTGGGTTGAGGCCGCTGCCTTCGGCTCAGGTCATGATCCCAGGGTCCTGGGATCGAGGCCCACATCGGGCTCTCTGCTCAGCAGGGAGCCTGCTTCCTCCTCTCTCCTCTCTCTCTGCCTGCCTCTCAGCCTACTTGTAATCTCTCTCTCTGTGTCAAATGGATAAATAAAATCTTTAAAAAAAAAAAAAAAAAAAAAAGAAATAAAAGCAAAAATAAACTATTGGGACTACATCAAAATAAAAACCTTTTGCACTGTAAATGAATCCATCAAAAACAAACAAACACTTAAAGACAACCTACTAAATGTGAGAAGTTGTTTGCAAATGAAATATGTGACAAAGGGTTAGTATGCAAAATATATTAAGAACGTATACAACTGAACACCCCAAAAAAATAATCCAATTAAAATACGGGAAACATGAACAGATATTTCTCTAGAGAAGACATACAGATGGCCAACAGACACATGAAAAGATGCTCAACATCATTAGTTATCAGGTAAATACAAATCAAAACCACAAGGAAATATCACCTCATACCTATTAAAATCAAGAAGACAAGAAACAAGTTTTGGCAGGAATGTGGAGGAAAAAGGAACCCCTGTGCACTATTGGTGGGAACATAAATTGGTACAGCCACTGTGGAAAACAGTACGGAGATTCCTCAAAAAAATAAAAATAGAAATACCATATGATGCAATAACTCCATCATTGGGTATTTACCTAGGAAAAATGAAAACACTGACTTGAAAAGATCTATGTACCCCCATGTATTATAGCAGCGTTTTTATAATAGCCAAGACATGGAAACAACCTAAGCGTCCATCAGTAGACGAATGGATAAGGAAGATGTCACACACACGCACACACACACACACACACACACACACACACACACACACAGAGAAATAAAAAAGGATGAGATGGTGCCATCTGAGACAACAGATGGAGCTAGAAGGTATTATGCTAAATTAAATAAGTCAGACTGAAAAAGAAAGATACCATATGATTTCACCCACATGAGGAATCTAAAAAAAAAAAAAAGTGAATAAATTAACAAAAAGCTAAATCAGCACTATAAGTACAGAGAACAAACTGATGGTTGCCAGAGGGGAGAGAATGGGGGGATAGACAAAATGGATAAAGAAGAGTGGGAGATACAGAATTCCAGTTATGGAATGAAGAAGTCACAGGAATAAAAGGCACAGCATAAGGAATATAGTCAATGATATTGATACAGTGATGTAATGGGACACATGGTAGCTACAAGTGTGGTGAACATAGCATAATGTATAAACTTGTCAAATCACTAAGTTGTACTCCTGAAACTAATGTAGCATTATGTATCAACTATACTCTAAATAAATCAACAAATAAATAATAAAACAAATAACAATTATCAAAATGGCAAACATCTATAGCACTCTTTGTCAAGCAACTTCTAAGAATATAATACATATTAACTCACTTGAAGCTTGACATAATGACTATACTATGCATGCAGTTCTGCTCCAGCTGAGATGGCTTGTAAATATGTATCAGAGCTTCCTAGTGGCCAATTTAAGAATGGAACAATGAAAAGTTACATCACAGTGACTATAAGTTAAAAAGAAACCAATCTGTCAGGAAGAGCGCAGAAAAGTCTTGTTTTTGGGAGCCAAGAAAAAATTCTTCTATGGATCTTAAAAAGCTGAAATATGTAGGGCACACCAATGTCAACTTCGCTTTTAATAATTAGAACCATAAACTAAATTCCTTATAATTTTCTTCAACGTAGGCAGAGAGCTTAACATCCAAGCATAGTTGAAGAAAAGCAGTTTTACAAGAGGACAACATGATATGCTGTATATAGAAATTCATCTGTATTCTGACTTGCCAAGTGTGACTATTTTGAGAAAGAGATGATCCATTAAGAAATCCTCCATAAATGTGATTTTCCAAACTGAGATTTTATAATTATGAGGCAGCATAATTCAGAATTCAAAGATATACTGTGTTAGATAACTAACAGGCAGACATCCCATGTTATTATCCAAGGATGGAATCATAAGATTCAACAGTCAACCAGCCAAAGGATTTATGTTCTACTGAGAAAGTAGGAAAACCCTAACCAGGATCCATGCCTCTTTATGGAGGTAGGAGTAGGGAGTGTCTTGCAACAGGCCAAGATTCTTTAATACTACTGTGGTAATTTGCATTGTTGGCTTCAACTCCTCATACCTTATTATAATTTGGAGCTTGTCCTGTTACTTAATAGTTCCTCCTACTAATAGTGATGTTGGCTATTCCAGTGTTTGGACAGAAATGACAGTATGCCAGTTCTGAACCTATACCTTAAGAGACCCTGTATATTTTTGCCTGTTCTCTTGAGCCTATGCCATTACCATGAGATGAACTTACTTTGAAGAGTTGCTGCCCCTTTCATCTAGGTCTAAAAATAAACAGGTACTGAGAAGAAATATTCTATTTGCAGACCTTTAGCATGAGGCAGAGCCAGGTGCTGCAAATGAAAAACAAAGCTTTTGTTAAATGGCACTGGGAATTTTTTTTTGTGGGCTTATTTGTTATACATCAATGGCGGACTATTGCAATTGTGCTAGGTCAGTTTCCAAGACATGAAGAGCTAGAATATGGAGGTTCTAAATTTTTACCCCATAGAATATGGCAATGATAATTTTAGCTTGGAGACTTTTTAAAGCAAGTTTATCAAGCACCCACTTTGACTATAAAATACATTAAGAAAGCACCTAACACAATGTCTATCTGTCATTAAACAATGTAAATTCTTGAAGCCTTAAATAAAATAATAGTAACAATTATATCTTTTTAGAGACAAAGGTAAGCCAGGTATTACACTAGGCACATTAATTATCTCATTTCACTTTCATCAGTTATGCAAGACAGATGGTGAAAATGCAAACTTCTGTCAGTGAGTATTGGCCAACCAATAGTTACTTAAGAGAGCTAATTTGCAAATTCCCTGTAAGTAACAAAATCTTTGGCAGGTGTTCTACATTCTATTATTAACTAAAGAGGTTTGGAGTAACTTTCTGAGGTTTGGAAACCACATTTTGGTCACTTTGCCTACAGAAATAAGACTTAGTACCTCCACTTCCTCTAGCAAATATTTTCTGGGTCTATGACAATTTCCTTAATTTTCTATCCTTGTGACTCGTTAATGTCATAGTGATTTTATTGCCATGATCAGAACTGAAGATGCTTAGTCAATTGGCATTCTTACTTACTGATTAAAAAGGAAAGTCATATTTCGTTTGGGCTTTAATGAACCTGTTCACCTGAAGACACTTAGTCAAGTCTTTCTACATTGTAGGTTGAAAAGCACAAGCACACTCTTTTTGCAACTCATCTTATAAAGAGTCGATTGCCTACCCTTCAAATCTAGACTGTTCTCTTCCCTTCCTTTGACCAAAAGAATATAGTAGAAGTGAAGTTACGACTTCCAAACTAGACCTTAAGCTTCTGCCTTGGTTCTTTAAGAATGCTGCCCTGAGACTGACCCGTGAGGCAGCCAGTCTAGCTTACTGAGGATGAGAGGCCACAGAAGAACCAAGCTCCCCTACTGATAGCCTTGCACCAGCTGCTAGATATGTGCCTGAGGCCATCTTGAACCCAGAGCTATAAATGCAGGAAAAAACAGTAGCATCCAGGAACACATAGAATTTGAGAAATAGTAAATTTTTATTGATTTTAACCATTACGTTTTGGTGCGGATTGCAGAAATACATAGCTCTTACTTCTTCTTATTCCTCGTAGCATAGTAGAACGTATTAGGTAATTTGGGGAAAGGTAGTGAACTAAGGAGAACAGACAGCGAGTAAGTTCTATGAGGATACAACTTTACTTCAGCAGTAATGAAGAAAGTATCATCATTGCAGATGAGAAGAGATGAGTGAGTTTGCAGATAAGGGAGGTAACCAGTAAATTGGGGCCAGAGGGCTCTGCCATTGCACCTTGGTGACCCTGTATGTATCCAAATAGGCCAGTTTGGGTCTGCAGCCTGCTCCTAGGTGGAGCCTCCCATGTTCTTCTTGGAATATGAGAACCTGAAGGCTTGTGAGGAAGGGCTACCACATATTTCTCACGTGCTATCCTATCTGTCAGGGAGACTGATATGAGACATTTCTCATTGTCTCCCTGGTTCTGATGAGGTGTGAGGTGTTCTGCCTCATTCCCCCATAGAAGGAAGCGCAGGCTATAAAATTGTTTAGCTGCAATCTAGAATTCCCCCCTTGGCAACAGAAAGTATTTCAAGTTGCTTTGTAATCATCTGGCCCTTTTGTCTCAGTGCCATCCTTTTTGGTCCGTGAAACATGCACCTTTGACTAATCTTCCTTGTCTGTGTAAGTAATAAACCCTCTAAAGCTAAAAAGGGCTCATTGTCTTTACCGGCCAATTCTCAGAGGCCTTGGCCGTAGCCTTGCCTGCTGTCTGACATAGGTCAGTAATGGAAAAAAAATTGTCATAAAGAATTAAAAACAAACAAACCATAATTTTGTATTTGAAGTACAATGAAAATTTGACACATTTTCTGTTCCCTACCCTATCCCAAATCTCATCTTCAATAATGAATACATGGATTATCAACACTTCAGTTATTTGTCATCCATGCCCCTAACTAAACTTTACAAGTTCATCTGTCCCATCATCAAATGCATCTCAATAAATGAAAAGCCTACATATCCCTTGAAAAGATAGTCTGGATTGGCTCAGAAGTAAAGGTACAGCAAACATTTAAAATTTTAACTTATATCTCAGGGAAAGTGTATACATTTGGCATAAATTTTCAAGTTGTTGAAATACTTAAGCCAAAACTCATGAATTCTCTTTTTTCTTGTCATTGTTAACTGTCCATAAAGAAAAACAAGTCGGAAAAATAAATCAGAAATACTGGGAATTTAATTTTACTGCTATGTAAATAATTTTCCAAATAAACAAAATTTGGGTGGAATGGATATTTTCTGTACAAAAGAACATGACTCTCAGTGTATAAATATACCTGTGATATTAAAGTCTTTAGGGAAGCATGTAGAATTTAGGGCAACTTTTAGTGAGATTTCCTATTCCAAAAATGTTTATTAAAATGAACTTATTTTGTGCTTTCATTCTCCCCACTACCTGTGAAGGTGAAGAGTCCTTAAATGTGAATGTGAAACATTGGACACCAGAAGGAATAAGAAGAAAAGCGAAGGACTTGGATTATAAATAGAATAGCAGAGGCTCTGAGTAATCAAAAAGTACCTGTGAACACATCCTGTGCAAAACCTAAGCAAGGGTTCTGCCCACTCTGGTCAGATAGAGAGCTACTTTTGCTCTAGGTAAATAGCAAGCTAAATGAGCCCATTTTTATTAAGAGGATATTTGAGCCATGTGGAATGTAAACAATGAAAGTGGTCTAGCCAAACTAGTTCTACTTTATGCAGACACCATTTATTCTTCTACACTTAAAAATTTTTAAATGTGTGCAGGCCAATATGGGGATGGGGTACTCATCCAGGAATAAAAATGTAACAATTCAGCTGACATCCACTGAGTGCTAACCACGAGCCAGGCATTATAATTATCCCATGTGTCTCCTTGGCTCTAGCTTTCCCTACTGTAATCCACTTCTCTGCTTAAAATTATTCCAAGGCTAGCTGCCCAGTGCTTCCAGAATGAAACACAAACACTTGAATCCAGGGCAAACAGCCCAGCCTTTGCCAGCCTCTCTGGGATCCTCCCTGCCAGGCTTCCTTCCCATCTTAGATACCCCGCCCCAGATAGACTTGCAGTTTCCCGGAGGTACCCTGACTTCCATGCCTTTGCACATGCTGTAGCCTCTTCTGATCCCTGCCCTTTCTATCTCCAAAAGAGTAAATGCTCCTTCTTATTCTGTAGTATAATCTGCCTATCACTGTGCCGCACTGATATTACAGTGAACTTGCTCCCTCCCTCATCCTTGTGATTCTAGTGCTTAGCCAAGAGCAGTCAAAAAAAATGATTATCGAATGAATAGTGAACTTTAAGAAACACGTATGAGTGTGAGCTGAGTGTGATCTTGGTGTGAGCTGAGATAGTGGAAATGTTTGTTATAGTGAAGTTTAGAAGAATTCTTCAGAGAAAGTGTATGCTTTTAAAAATGGCACAGAGATGTAATTTTTCAAAAGCTAATTATATTGATGGCTATTGATGCAAAGTCTCTCATGCATGGTTCACAGGACTCCAGAGACTACTAGTTCTTATTTGTGAGTGTAAAAGAAAGGTGTGGACTTATGAACAAAGCAGACAAGTTCACATGGCTTTGTGTCAGGCTATGAGAGGTAAAAGACAGAGGACTAAAGTAAACCTGAGTTTTCATGATTCATCTAAAACCTTAGCACTACTTTTTTTTTTTTCTCCTGATCCAGGGCTTGGGAAAAAATGCTTAACATGGCTTTAAAAAATTATACTGGCAAAAATGGGACTAAAGTTTCTGGGACCATAATGTATGCACAGGACTTTCTTTGGAAGGATAAAATTTGATGGATGTTCTATGAGTCAACAGGAATCTAGGAAAAACTTTGCGGGATAAGTAGAGAGGAAGGGAAAAAGAGAGGATCTCAATATTATGGAAATAGCACTGGATTTGGAATTGTAAGATCTGAAATAAAGTCTGCTTATTCTTTTTCAATACTAGCATGGGCTAGTCATAACTTCTCTATGCTTGCTTCCATATTTGTAAAGAAGTTAATACTGTATCTCTGAGATTTCCAGTTAATATGGTAGATTAAACCAACATCAGAGATCTGTTCATTCCACAAAGTTTTAAAAGTTTTAAATTAGGTTTGAAAGTAAGAAAGGGAGATCTCTAAATAATGAAATGAAGAGGAAATAAGAAATCAAGATGTGGAGGGAGAGCTAGTGCTAAAAACAGTCACGGGGCTTTAGAACAAGATATACAGCTGAAGAGCTAGAGATTATAATCATGGGAGGAACGAAGTCAAGTTATGTATGGCCCCATGCACGTTATGTGCTAGAGCAGAGGTCCTTTCAATAAACCTAGGGGTCTGAGAGGCCCAGAAACGGCCTTTTAGCCATAAAATGGGGCCCAGAAAACCACAACACCTGATCCAGGGATAGGTATGGAAAAAAGTCAATTGCATATCAAGAATCATTGTTTGGTAGGAGGATTATATATCAATTCAACTTCATTAAATTAAATATGTATATTAAAATTTAAGAGTAATCACTTAAAGAACAGAAATAGTATGTTGATCTTCCTCTTGTCTAGTAGATCAATAACAGTAAAGAAAATGCATGGTAAATAAAATAGAATAATATGGTGAGCGTCAGTTCGAACATTAATAATCACAATAAAAATAAATGCATTAAACTTATTAGTGAATTAATAGTGACAATAATAAAAACGGAATGGGGAAGAAATCAGAGGAGACAAACCATGAGAAACTCTTAACTATAGGAAATAAACTTAGGGTTGTTAGAGGGGAGGGGGGTGGTGAGATGGGGTAACTGGGTGATGGGCATTAAGGGGGGCACATGATGTGATGAGCACTGGGTGTTATAAGCAACTGATGAATTATTGAATTCTATATCTGAAACTAATGATGTACTATATGTTGGTGAATTGAATTTAAATAAAAATAGTGATAATAATAATATATTAATATTCAGCTAATAAAGTTGTAAGATTTAAATGAAATAAATGCTATGTAAATGCTTATTGTTAGATACAATGCAAAATGTTGTTCACTCTTAATCTAAGTTCAGGTTTTATTAACAACCTTTAAGACAAACTAACCAGAAGACTGTTCCCAAATCATTTAGAAAGTTCAGTACTCAACTTGCGTACGTGCCTCTCAGCTAATCATTTCCCATTCTCCCAGCAGACAGGAATGGCAGCCTCCTGACAAGATGAAGCACCCATGTCACTGAAGATTTCCGGGCTTGTTAATTTCTCACCATCTGTTTAGTGTTACTGGACTTAAGTTGGGAAAAAAAAGAAAAATGATCGATTTGGTTTCCAATTTACTTTGTCCTTTGTTCCATCTCTTCAGGAATTCAATTTGAATCTGTTTAACAATGTAAACCTTGTGTTAAAAATACAAAGCAAAATTGGATCAAATGAAACTTTGGGGGGGTCATTAAATAACACTTAAGGTGATAATACCATTAAAAAAAAAAACTGGGCGCCTGGGTGGCTCAGTGGGTTAAAGCCGCTGCCTTCGGCTCAGGTCATGATCCCAGGACCCTGGGATCGAGGCCCACATCGGGCTCTCTGCTCAGCAGGGAGCCTGCTTCCTCCTCTCTCCTCTCTCTCTGCCTGCCTCTCTGCCTACTTATAATCTCTCTCTGTGTCAAATGAATAAATAAAATCTTTAAAAACAAAACAAAACAAAACAAAAAACCTTTGGTACTGCTTCCAGAAGATAGCATTTTAAAGCCTGACAGGACTGTGAAAACTTTTTGGCTCAGTGGGTTTCTGGTGCTGCTCTGAAGAGTCATAGGTATCTGCAGGGACTCTGAGGCCATGGGAGGGAGAGGGGAGGGAGAGGGGAGGGAGAGGGGAGGGAGGATTCTGAGCAGGAGATGCTTCAGGCGCCCTCTCATCGCTTCTTCTACTTGCTTGGGCTTCAACTGGGCTTCTGTGTGAGATTTCATTTGAAAATAGTGCCATAGCTATAGAAAGAAAAGAAAAGAGAAGGAAAGAGAAGAAAAGAGAAGAGAAGAGAAGAAAACTTAAAAAACGCGGAGCCCACATTCTTTGTTTTACAGATGATGAAACGAAATTCGGAGAAGGTAAGTGGCTTGTTCCCTGCTGACAGAGCAAATAAAAAACCAGGGACTAGAAATCAGCCTTTTTCTCTAATACTATCTCTGATACATTAGAGCAATGATTTTGTTTTTTTCTCCTGGCAAAATGAACTGAGGCATTGTATTAAGCGCTAGGACTAAAAATATAAATAAATTGAGGTCTCAGGCCTTAGGGTTCTTTGATTCTATGAGATCAGCTCAGAGAAAATTTTAGAAGGGATGGAGCCATCAACAATTTTTAACTGAGTCATTAGAACCAAGAAGATAAGAACAAAATAATCCAAGTTGAAAAAAAAAAAAAGGAAAGCAAGGGAAAAGGACTCACACTTTCAGAGCAAGTAAAATTTGACTTTATTATTGCCGTGATTTTATATTTACACCATCACGGTAAAATAGATCACTGATGAAATTTATATCTCCATAAATCTTTAAGAAGAAACTAGATAATAATTTGCTAACATGGTCTAGACTAATGACTCCAAACTTTTCTGATCACATGTTTCAGAGTTCCCAAGACTGCACTCACTTATGACAACTGCAAGTTTAGGTGGTCCCCAAAACTACTCTCAGCTTTGATAATTCACTAGAAGAATTCACAGAACTCACTGAAAGCTGCTCTATTAAGTTATGGTTTGTTACAGTGAAAGGATACAGGTTAAAATCAGCCAAGAGAAGAGGCATATAGAGCAATGTCCAGGAGAATTCCAACTATCCTCTCCTTGTGGAGTCGTGAATGGCACTAACTTCTGGCAATGTGTGACATTTCACCTGGAGTATTGCCAACTAGGGAAGCTCACCAGAACCTCAGTGTCCAGTGTTTTTATTGGGGTTTGGTCATACCTTTAGTGTCCAGTTCTTCCAAAGGGTAAGCTCAAACTACTTGGTCCAAAGCCCCTACCATATATCACATTGTTAAACCATCTAGGGTAGCCCAAGGTCCTCAGGTAAACAAAGTCAGTGTTATCAGGCAGGACATTCTAAGAGATCATTTCCTGGGAGATCATTTCCTGGGAGCTGAGGGCAAAGGCCAGACCTCTCTTTAGATTAGGCTAATTCTTTACCTTTATAAATTAATAAATTACATGCAAGTACTACATACAAGTATACAATGGACATTATAAAACACATAAAAATAGAATTTATTAAAGGAATACATAAAAAGTTAAATACCAAATCAAGAATAAGGAAGCTGAGGTCTCATCTCACTCTGCCATAAAAAAAATCTTTGTGTCTCAGTTATCTTGTCGGTAAAATGGGAACAATAGCATGGAGCTCAATATCTGTCAGCTGTTATTATTATCCAATGTGTATCTAAAAAAAGGAAATAGAGATTGAGAGTGTGAAGGGATAGATCTTTTCTAGGAGTGGCTGGATTTGGAAAATTCAGTAAGAGTGGGGAAAAAATATAATACATTAAAAACCAACAACAACAAAGAAAAGTGCTTTGCTCTGAGGAAGTTCTTAAAGTTGTGCTAATATAATAATGTATTAAATGGTGCTAAAATAGTTAGCTTGAATGTCTGGTACTAAAAAGGAGTTAACTAATTTACCAAAAAGTTTTAGGGAAATTAAGCAAGAGAAAAAAAGCTAAAATGATGCAATATGCCTACGTGTTAAAAATATTGCATAGAGGGGCTCCTGGGTGGCTCAATTGGCTAAGTGTCCACCTCTTGATTTTGGCTCAGGCCATGATCCCAAGGTGGTGAGACTGAGCCCCATAAGTGGCTCTGCACTCAGTGAAGAGTCTGCTTGAGATTCTCTCTCCCTCTCCATTTGTCCCTCCCTCGGTTCTCTCTCTGTCTCTGTCTCGCTCTGTAAATAAATAAATAAATAAAATCTTAAAAAAATATGTTGCACAGAAAAAAGTTGTAAATTAAGTACAATAAACAATAAAGAATGCGGCTTTATGAAAAATGGCTTTATCAGTAATTAACTGTGTGGATTTCTCTGGGTCTCAGTTTCCTCATCTGTAGTTATGGAAATTGGAAAAAAGAATCTATAAAATTCCTTGTAGCTATAAAATTATCTATGGCACCACAAGATTTGATCATCAATAAAGGAGACTACGTATAAAATATATATTTGCTTAGTTGCTAAGAAACAAGATATACTCCTTTTTCTGCAGTTTTATTTTCCTTAAGTGAAAACAAATAGCATCATTAATAAAATAATTGACGTAAGATCTATCAACCAATGAAGAAACAATTGGTAAAATTAAGAACTAGAAAAAATTACTCATTATCTCTGAA
This sequence comes from Ailurus styani, assembly GCA_002007465.1. Classification (NCBI taxonomy): domain Eukaryota; kingdom Metazoa; phylum Chordata; class Mammalia; order Carnivora; family Ailuridae; genus Ailurus; species Ailurus styani. The sequence continues at coordinate 3,318,030 of LNAC01000113.1, forward strand.
TCTGGCTAATATCATGGGTGCTTATATTATTGGTGAGGTCTTCAGAAAAATTAGAACAATTACGAACAAAGCAAATTTAAAATGATGTTTGTTTTCTTTGCAAAAAAAATTAGATATAAGAATATAAAAGCATAGTCTACAAGTGGCTAATGGAGTAAGAAGTTCTGGAAATTCATGAAAAGATTTCAAGGTAATAGATTGCATGCAAAACAAAGCTTATGGAATCAGTGGCAATGTTAAATTGACTCAATTCTAAAGATGTAATCCTGGAAACAGAGGACTCAATGTTGAACCATATTGTAGCCTACAAACATTATTGCAAAAGGAAGGAGACATTTTCCAGGACCTCATAATATGGAAATCAAAGATCTTAGAAATGTGAGTAGAGCTAAAGAAATACAAAAGAGCCAATAAAGTAAGGAAACCGTGGAACATATGAAGAAAGAAAGTGGGAACACCTAAATTCATAGAACCTAGAAAAGCAGTAAGAAAAAGAAAGGAAGGAGAATCTAGGATTGTCAGCATATTAATGACAATTAAGAAAAAAATTATTGGTGATAATATAAAAGAAAGGAAATTAAATTGAGCTTAGAAAGATTCAGTTTGATGACTGGTGAAATAGATTACAGTAAGTTTTGCTGAAACTAAAAACTATACTATGAATTAGCCAATTCTCTATGAGAATTCAAAGTTTTCTTAGTTTTTCTTTTATTTTGGCTATTTATTTCCCAGAGTAAAAAGTAAATATAAACTAAAGGTAGACTCAAAGAACTAGATCAAGTCTCAAAATATTATCTGGCCAATTACTGCAAGATACCATCCCAAAATAGAACTGAGTTTACCGTAAGGTTATTTTTCAGAGAATTCTGAAGACAGAGATTCTGTAGCCATCTCTGGAAAACAAGTCCAGTACTAAATGACCTGTACTGTCAAACATCATCTTTTGTCTCATCAGGCTTGCTTTTACTACAGATTTAGATTACTTAGTTAATTTTCCCGGTATTTTTAAGTGGAGGAGTCTCCGTATCTTTTAATGTTTTCTTGATGACTCGGTTTTCTAGGAGCACAAATCATAAATATACAGCCCCAAAGTGGATGATCACAAAGTGAATTCACCCCTGTAACCGCAATTCGGGTCATGAAATAAGAACCCGGCCAGTACCTCCCAAGCCCTCCTGTTCTCCTTGTCAGGCACCACCCACACTGCCTCCCCAAAGACAACCACGAACCTGATTTCAAAGACTTTGGTTTAGATGTGCTTATTTTTGAAATTTACAAGAATGGCTAAACCGTTTGTTCTCTCTTTTTTAGTAGCTTTTTTAAATTGAGATATTCTTCACACAACCTAAAGTTCGCCATGTTAAAGTGTTCGCTCCAGTGATTTTTACTGTAGTCCCTGTTGTGCAATCACCACTATCTAATTACAGAATATTTACATTTCTTACTCTTTCCCCACAAACAACCTGTACCTACCAGCAGTTAGTCCCAATTATATGTTCTCTTTTGCTCTTGGCTCCTTTTGTTCAAAGTTATGCTTGAGAGATTCATATGCTGTGTTCAGTAGCCAATATTTTTTTGAATAGAGCCTAGGGAGTAAAGTACAGGGTTTTCTAATTAATTATGGTTCCATACCAAAACTAATGGTTTAGACCCTGCTTGTAGTAGTATCAACCAGGGAAAGTTAAAAAACATTGATGTGTAAGCTCCATTCCAGATAAATAAATTATAATCTGGGGGTATGGTAGGAGTAGGCTGTGGCTTTGGTAGTTTTAAAAATTGTCCAGATAATTCTGTTGTGTAGCCAGAACTAAGAACTACTACAAACAACTAATCAGTAAAAGAGAGCCTGATGAGAAGGCAGCTCTAATTAAAAAGACAGTCTCTTGGACCCTCAGGCATACCGAATTAGATTCTTAAGACAGTGAGAATCTACATTTGACAAGTGACCCATGTGCTTCTTATAAGGCAGTTTCAGAAATACCTCAGGAAACCAACAATTATTTCTAAAAAAAAAATAAATGACTCCATCAACAGAGGTTTCCATTGCTTTTAAACAAGAAAACACAGATGCCGGTTTAAAATATTAATACATTAAAAAGAAACTATTTTCATGTGTGATTTAATTCAAGTGATGAGGGGAAGATTATATTACATCTGCCTCGTTTCTTTTAGTTTGATATCAGTCCAAAGTAAAAACTTATTGGGAAGTAGCATTTTCCACCTCCTGCTCTGAGGTTAACACAGGAAACAGGTTTACTTTTTTTAGACATCAATCCAGTCTCAGTGCTGTCAACAGACTGAAATTCGCAATTTGCTTTTCATTCGTAGCAGACAACACACAAAGAATCTTCTTCACATCACCAGATAAACACATAGGGAAATTTTTTAAATGCAACTGCCAAGAAAAATGGCAAACAAAATAGAAAAGGAAAAGAAAATTCAGGAAAGGAAAAGACACCCCGAAACAGTCTAAAACAGACTTCATTATATATTGTAGTATGAAAGTAACGACTTTACCTATTGATAATTAAGAACATTTTATTAGAAGCTAGAGTTGGCGTTGTGCCCTTAGAATGTATTTCTATCATCTGGTCCTGCTGGGGATAGTTTATATATACCCGGGGCAAAGACAGTGCTTATATACAGCACTCTTTACAGCCTCAGCTCTTAATAGTTTATCATTCTCATTATTGAAAGATATCTTCCCTTCTTGAAGTGTTCTCTTGATCTATTGCATGATTATCAATATGAATGACCTGGTCATTTTTCACCTTATCTGTTGGTCACAAACAATAAACTAGGTTCTGTTATTTAGTATATTAATTCAATACATTAGATGGTATATATGTATCTAAACATACTAACATTTCTAAAATAAAATTCTAATTTTAGGATAGTTTAGATGCACAGAAAAATTGTGAAAATAGCCCAGAGAATTTCTATATATCCCATATCTAGTCTCCCTTATTATAACATATTTTATTAGTATGGTACATTTATTACAACTAATAAGCCAGTATTTATGCATAATTATTAACTAGAGTCCAGAAATCCATACTTTGTTCTGATTTCCTTAGTGTCTACCAAATGTCCTTTTACTGTTCCAGGATCCCATCCAAGATACCACATTACTTTTGTCGTGTTTCCTTACACTCCAGTGGGCTGTGACTGTTTTTCAGACTTTCCTTATAGTTTTGTTTGTTTGTTTGTTGTTGTTTTGAAATAATATTACAGTTTTGAGCAGCGCCAGTCAGATGAGTTTTAGAGTGTCACATACTAATAAACTTTTAAAGATAATTTATTTTTTTTAATTTTTATTTATTTATTTGACAGAGAGAGGGAACACAAGCAGGGGAGCAGGAGAGGGAGAAGCAGGCTCCCCATTGAACAGGGAGCCCAATGTGGGGCTCGATCCCAGTACCCTGGGATCATGACCTGAGCCAAAGGCAGATATCTAACTAACTGAGCCATCCAGGTGCCCCAAGATAATTTATTCTTAGATTTAATCAACAAATTAGAAAAATTTGACTTAAAGTAATCCTAAAAGGAAAAAATTCTTTTGGAGACGGTTCAAACTATTAGAATCAATTCAAACAGACCTGAACAATTGGTCTTAGTTTATATAAAGGTATAACACAAGATAGACTACTTATTACTAATAGAATTATTGTCATTTCTAAAAATTAGAACTTAACTTTACAAATTAATAAGAAATGAAATTATTTACATTCCTCTGGGTTCCAATCTTTGTTATTGTTTTTACTTACACAGCCATAAAGTTCATTTTATCTTGAGTTTTGTTTTTTAAGTTTTCACTGTTTATAAACTTGTTCATGTGTTGAAGTAAAATGTATACTTGACACTTTTAAAAGCAGTCTAATAGGGCTCATTATACTATATTAAAATATCATATTTGTCTAACTACCCCCATTGTTGAATATTTGGTTTGTTTCCATTTTTTATAATACTACTATTAACATCCTTGCACAAGAACAACTTAAAGTTGAACCAATTTGCATTTTCTCCAGCAATGCATATAATGCAAGCTTTTCTTCACAGTCATCAACCCTGAATTCTTTCATATATTCCCTACTCTAGTATTTAATGCTACTTTAAATTTGCTTTGCTATACACTGTTATTATTGGAGCAAAATTGTTCATTATTCCATGTCTCCTTGTGAAAACTGTTTCTTTTTCTTCTTTTTTTCTTTTTAAAATTTTACTTATTATTTGGGTGCCTGGGTGGCTCAGTCATTAAGTATCTGCCTTTGGCTCAGGTCATGGTACCAGGGTCCTGGGGTTGAGCCCCGCATCAGGCTCCCTGCTCAGTGGGAAGTCTGCTTCTCCCTCTCCCACTCCCCCTGCTTGTGTCCCCTCTCTCTCTGTGTCTCTCTTGGTCAAATAAATAAAATATTTTTTAAAAAAGATTTTACTTATTATTTATTTTTCAAGGAGAGAGAGAGAGAGCAGAAGCAGTGGAAGAGGCAGGCAGAGAGAGAAGCAGGCTCCCTTCTGAGCAAGGAGACCACTATGGGGCTCAATCTCAGGACCCTGGGATCATGACCTCAGCTGAAGGCAGACACTTAACTGAATGAGCCACCAAGGCATCCCTGTTTCTTCTTTTTAAATTGGGAACTTAAATGCAAGCCTTATGGATGAAATTAGATGGAGAAAATTTTATTTACTAATATCCTCTTAGGAAGAACTGCCCTATTTGGAAAATGGGAGTTTGTAGTCAAGGGCAAATATAAGAAGAGCTCTTTTGAGACTAGGGATAAGTGTATTGATTAAGAAGGATGGGGGATGAGAGAGGAAAAGCAAGAAAGAAGGGTGTAATGTGGAAATAGTGAAAAGTCGGCACTACACATCTTGACATCTGCCTTCTATAACTTACTCAGATCTTAAAGTACTTTTACAAACTTATGAAGTGTATCATATGAATGGGTAGATTAGTTGTAGACACTAAGATTGGAGAAGTAAAGGGTGGGAGGAGGAAAGAAAAAATAGTTTGCCAATAAAATATAGGAGGCAGAGAGAAGCAAAAATGTGTGTGTGTGTGTGTGTGTGTGTGTGTGTGTGTGTGTGTGTGTGTGTGTGTTGGGGGGGCACAATAAAATCCTCAGTCTTTTTAATTTTTTAAGCAATGTCCACCTCCAATGTGGGGCTTGAACCCACAACCCCAAGATCAATAATCTCATGCTCCACCCACTGAGCCAGTGTTTTTGATATCTGGGTTTAAGATGTGGGTCAGGTTAAACCTGAGTTTAGGGTACCCTGGCTGCTGCCTGGATTATACATATTTATACATTTAAAATAGCAAGCTTTTAATAGTGTGTCACGTTTAGTTCTTCCTATCATTTCAAAATATTTTTATTCTTGTAGTATGGAAAAATGTATCTACGGTTGGTGGCATCCTCTCTTTATTTATTTATTTATTTATTTAATTTCACAGAGGGAGAGAGATCACAAGGAGGCAGAGAAGCAGGCAGAGAGAGGGGGAAGCAGGCTCCCTGCTGAGCAGAGAGCCCGATGCGGGCCTCGATCCCAGGACCCTGAGATCATGACCTGAGCCGAAAGCAGAGGCTTTAACCCACTGAGGCACCCAGGTGCCCGGCATCCTCTTTTTTTTTAATATGCACTAATTTAACTTCCACCCACAAAAGGGAATGCATATGTTATTCTGGTTTCTTTGGGTTTTATGTTATATTTTGGTTTCTTGTAGATTTGTAATGTATTTGCTTCTTTTGAAGCCATTGTAATTTATGGATATGGCTGTGGTAACAGTAGATCTAAGTTAATTCTTTTTCATATCATTAAAAAAGTTATGGGGCGCCTGAGTGGCTCAGGCATCTGACTCTTGGTTAAGCATCCGACTCTTGATTTCAGCCCAGGTCTTGATCTCAAGGTCATGAGTTTAAGCCCCACACTGGGCTCAGTGCTAGGCATGGAGCCTACTTAAGAAAAAAAGTTATTTTGCTCTCTGTTGTATTATTATTTCTGGTTTGTAATAAAATAGGTAATCATTAAGGTTTGAATCTATAACTGGCCAGTTTTTGAAACCCCAGTGTTATAAACATCATGCACTAAAGCTTTTGTAATCAACTTTCAAGTCTGGCCTAATTATTATAATTTTTAAGAATTTTTTCAGGGACTTTTGAAAGAACAATTTGACATTTTTGTCCCCTTTCAAATGAGTTTCACTATGGCTCAAAATCTGTCAGGTATTTAAACTGGCACCAAGAATCATAAAATATAGAGCTAAAAAGTATAATACGGATGACCTCATTCAACTTTGTGATTTAAAGGTGAGAAAATAGATGCCAGAAGAACTTAAATTACCTTCCTAAAGTCACAGCTAGTTAACAGCAGAGCTAGGACCACGACCCATGTCGCTGATCATCTCAAGACATAAAATAATAAAAAAAGGAACTGCCTTTTACTTTCACTATCCTTTTACTTGAAATCTCTTCACCTTTATTTTTATGTGAACCCACACTAAAATAATCTTACCTTTTATTTTTGTGGGCTTTAAATCAGCAGATCAAAATTTTAAAAGAGGATGAGAGTGGAAGTTTGCCACCTACAGGTCAAAAGAAAGAAGAAATCTTTTAGGTTTTTCCAGGGTAAAACTCTGATGACCCTTACAAAGCACAAGTGTGTTTTAAAACACTTCTTTGGGAGAGTAGCTCTCAGTATAGCACGGGAAGGCTTTTGTCAAGGGGCTACTGCCTTTATTCTCATGACCGTTAGTTGACAAGTTTCTGCAGTGTTCCTTTTCCAACAGTATATGGTGCTATGTCTGTAGAAAATAATGATAGAACACTGAACAGTATGAATCCATAATTAGAAGGCCATGAAAATGTTTCTTAGGAACAGACCCTCTCCCTTTTTTGGTTAGAATTTCCTCCTCACTGCTAAGAAATATCTGACCAGGCAACAAAAATCCTATAATGATGTTGGGACAACTGGATAATCACTTGGAAAAAGTTCTTTTAGAGTCTTCCGTCTCCTACTGAAATAAATCACAGATGGGTTAATATTTAAATGTGAAAGATGAATGAGACCATAAAATTACTAGAAGTCAGAATAGGTGATTGCAATATAATCCTGGAGTAGGGAAGCCCTTTCTAAACATAACACCAAAGGAAGAAAATTGAAGGGAAATATAGATATTTTACAAACATTAAGTATAAAGAAAATCACTATTCTTTCTTAAAGATTATTTAAGATAATATTGCATTTCCTCAAAAATTAGTCAAACAAAACTTTAATAATAATACCCAGTGTTGACAGTGGCTATGGAAAGGACACTTTAATTTGCAGAGCCTTTTAAAAGAACAATGTGGCAAAAATATATGAGAAATGTTAAAATGTCTACCTAACTGTTGACCCAATATCTGTCTCTAAGAATTTATCCAAAGGATATAATCATAAATAAGAGATAAGATTCAGTACAAATACATTTTTATAGCCTTGTTTATAATACTAGCCAAGCTGAATTGAACTAAATGATAGGCAATGGGTTAAATAAATTATAGTAGGTTATTATACTGGGATAATATGATACCATTAAAATTATTTTACTGAACTCTATTTAACAATATTGGGGGGAAATCTCTTAACATATTACTTAACAAAAGTAGGTTATATGTCAGTGTGTTTGGTATGAGCCCACTTATTTATTAGAAAAAACATATATATATCCAAATATACAGACAGGCCTTAGAAAGCTGTACACCAAATATTAGTAATGGTTACTTTGGTGTGTAAGGGGAAAAGAGATGAAGAGTTTACTCTAAAAATGTTCTTGAAGAGTAATGAAAAGAATTTAAAGATGAATGTATTTTAAACATACAAACAAACAAACTCCCAGGATGGAAGTGTGAATAGGGAAGAGAAAAATCTGGTACATAAAGATAGAAAGAATGGGGTCTGGTTATGAGGAAAGAAATAAGTACTTAGGAAGAATGGAGGTACCAGAACATGTAATAAATTTGATGAAGGACACAGTCAGATGTGAAGAGCTGGTACATCATGATCTAGAAGCCTGTAAGTAAGGCCACAAAGCAGCCCAGGTAAATCAGCATGCTTGCTACTCGCACAACATGGACTTTGTTATCCTGGGAGTCGATTTAAAACAGTTTAAAAGTATTCTAGCTTAAAGAAAGACCTAAGCTGTCTAAAAAGCTTCATAAAAACATACTGCTAAAAGGTCACAGGTGAACACTCATTTAAAAATAACAAAGAAACTAGAGTTTTTAGAATGGCTCATTGAAAAGTATTTTAAAATGTTTGAGGGTATGTCAGTAAAATATGTATTTTTTAAGTCTCAATATTTTTACATACAGAAGATGATGTTAACCAAAATTCATTTGATTTTCGCCCTCTATAACTTTTTTAAACATGTATTTATTTATTTATTTATGTCATCTCTACATCCAATGCGAGGCTGAAACTTACGACCATAAGATCAAGAGTCCCATGACTTTTTTTTTTTTTTACAATTTTACTTATTTGAGAGAGAGAGAGAATGAGCAAGCGAGAGAGAGAAAGAGAGAGAGAGAGAGAGCATGAGCAGGGGAGGAGTAGAGGCAGAGGGAGAAGCAGACTACGTGCTGAGCAGGGAGCCCGATGTGGGGCTCCATCCAGGGACCCTGGGATCGTGACCTGAGTCAAAGGCAGCTGCCTAACCGACTGAGTCACCCAGGCGCCCCTGAGTCCCATGACTCTTAATGAGCCAGCCAGGAGCCCCTGATTTTCACCCTTCAATGAATAATTTGCTCCTAGATTACTTTCTACTCTATCAAAATAGACTGATATTCTGCATATGCAGAATTCGTATAGTTGTGTTTGTTATTTGTGTACCCATTAGCTTCTAGAGAAGTGATATTCAAACTTTTTTGACCATATGACCCAATATATGCATATTTACATCTATATATATGTATATCCTAATAAACTAATATATATATAAATTATATAACTGAAAGAAAAAAGTTAAAAAAAAAAAGGCAGTAGAAATTCTAATACATTACTCTTGCACCACACTGTACCTTCCTGTCTGTGCCTCCGCCCTTCTTCAGAGACCACTGGCTGCCATTAGGGTCTCTCAAGACCCACTGCCAAACTATACTGTGTATCTGGGCAAGACCCTTAGCCTCTGTGTCTCAGTTTATTTGTAAAATGAAGATAATAAAAGAGCCTGCCTCACAGAACTGTTGTGAAGATTACACGAGCCAGTAGAGAGCACTGGAGAGTGCTCCCTATCATGCTTGGCAGGAGTACTCTTTAATGGTAGATATGATCTGTGATTGACACTTTGCAAGGAACAATCCTTCTTTAGATGATTGCTGACTTAAAGTTGATTATATATGGTATTTTAAGACTTCAACTTTTTTCATATAAAATAAATCATGGAGATTTTTTATCTTTCCTTATTCTTCCTTATCTCTGCACTCTTTTCCTACATTATCTCCTTAGCCTGGAGCTAAGTGCATGATATTTCCTATTTTTGCCAAGTTGCAAATGTGTATTTTCCCTGAACGTGTGGATTCAGTTTCCCCAAGGAAGGATAGCAATTACTTTTATTAAAAAGACTATCTCTTGGGATGCCTGGGTGGTTCAGTTGGTTAAGCAGCTGCCTTCGGCTCAGATCATGATCCCGGGGTCCTGGGATCGAGTCCCACATCCGGCTCCTTGCTTGGCAGGGAGCCTGCTTCTCCCTCTGCTTCTGCCTGCCACTCTGCCTGCTTGTGCTCTCTCTCTGACAAATAAAATCTTTAAAAAAAATTAAAAATTTTAAAAATTTTTAAAAAAGACTATCTCTTCATATTCTATTTAAGTTTTAGCCACGATCATCAATTCTGGCTGCACATTATAATCATACAGGAAGCTTTAAAAACTTACATACCCAGACCCCAATTCCAGAGCTTCTGATTAATTTGTCTAAAGTCTCCCCAAGTGATAACTAAAGTATAGCCAGGTACTAAGGACCATTGAGCAAGGGAAAAATGATCACTTCATGTCAGCGATACTCAGTCTTGGCTATATATTCCAATCACCTGGGGAGCTCTTAAAAATACCAATGCCTGGTGCCCTGATCTCAGACTAATTAAATATCTGTGGATGTGGTCAGGACATTAGCAGTCATAAAAGCTCCCCAGTTGATTCTTATTACATGACAACACGATTCAGAACAGATGACACACGCGCACTCCAAGGGAGTCTGATTGAAGAGTATTGTGGTCTATAATCATCTGTTGCTTCCTCTTGAGTCTCCCTAGCTTGGGCTTGGCTTTGTGCCCTCAGGCCAGCAGATCCACATGGGAGATAGCCATCCTGGTACTCTTAGAAGTGGCCACCAGAGTCAGTAACTATTTAAAAGGGTAAAGCACTACACCAAATCTACTATTATTAATTTTTGTCATTATTATCTTCAATTGCCTGGGTTCTCTCCTCCAGCCATCTTGAGAAGTGAAATACATCTTGCCTAGTACTCTCCTCTCCTATTGCTCTTATCTCCAAAGTAGGCACGCTGACCCTTTTTTGTTCACGGCATTATTTCTAGTCACTATATGGTGGGCAAGGGAGGAAGGGGCACAAAGGAGAACCACTTAAATTGTAAAGATAGGAAAGGAACAGACATCTCATGAAACTGCTTTATAAAAAGTATAAAATGCTTGACTTATTTTCTTAGATATTTGCATGCAGTTTATATTGAGTTACATTACCTTAATGGATATTTAATTTAAACCTCAAAGTCACTTTAAGAATAACAGATAAACAGATATCAGAGAGGTGAAGTGACTTGCCCAAGGTCACACAGGGGTCAAAGTCGGATTATGGAAAAGTTCTTCTAGTTTAAAGTCTAATGTTCATTCAACTGTACTATAAGTACATCCTGGAAGCTGATAGATCCCTCCTTTTTATCATTCTTTTATCATGGAAGGGAGAACCTTTAGCTGGTCCATAGAAGACTGCTCTGTTGCTTCCAGAACCTGGAGATAAGGTTAAGTTCTGGGGGGTTTAACAAACATCACAAAGTGGGTGATTGTGGTTATTAGGTAGCCCTAAAGGGGAGATGTCTCCCAAATCAGTAAGTTCACATTCAGAGGGGCTACAGGATGCTGCCACCAGAGAGCAAGTCTGAAATACAACTGAGTAAAAAGAAAGCAGTGTCTCAATAACTTAACATCTGAATGGAGAGTATGACAGAAGTGAGCAAAAAGCTGACCTTCCTGGTTAGAGGTGGGTGTCCAGCATTGTCCTGAATAGTGCTGTGTCAGAGGTGTCCCTTGGCTTCAACTCCAGCCTCAACAAGCAATGTTCCTAGCTTCCCAGAGACCTTCAGACACAGAAGACACTTCTTGGTTCAGTTCACATGAGTATTCTTTTTCTAGTAGTTACGTTACAAATATGAAGTTAGTATCTTGGTTTACACAACAATTTTCTGTGAATTTGGTTAGTACAAGTTAAGAGTTAATTCCTCTGATGATGATTACCTCCTGTTAACTTGACAAAAGTTTGTGGAAAGCTATGTCCTGTCTTTTGGTGACTGCAAGACACTGGCACCCTGAGAGACCCTGGACTTCTCTGACCCACCATTCCTTTCCCCTCACGAAACAGAGCCTTAGAGAGTAGAATAGTGGCATGAACTAGCAAGCCAAAGACTGCACCTGAAATTAAATGAGTCTTTAATGGCTTTGTCAAATTCCAGAGCGTGAGTCTAATGTTATACTGGTCTGTGCTTTATACAGGGAAGTCATCCTTTGTAAAGTTTGGCCATTAAGTTAGTATCTTACAAAAAAAAAAATTGATACAGTGCAGATCTCTGTTATGGAAATTTAGAAAGGTTTGTGAAAGAGATTCTGCTCCTGAGTTCCTGGGAAAGGCACTTACTTTCTTCACCATGCTTTCTGTGGACTCTATGTGCTCCTCTGTTCCTTGTAGTTTCATCCAATTCTTTTCCGAGTTGTGCCAGTTGTCATTCCATAACCTCTTGTTTGCCATCTAATTTTTTTTAAGATTTTATTTATTTATTTGACACAGAGAGAGAGATCACAAGTAGGCAGAGGCAGGCAGAGAGAGGAGAAAGCAGGCTCCCTGCCAAGTAGGGAGCTGGAAGTGGGGCTCCATCCCAGGACCCTGAGATCATGACCTGAGCGGAAGGCAGAGGCTTTAACCCACTGAGCCACCCAGGTGCCCCTGCCATCTAATTTCTGAAAACTTCATTTCTAATGTGTGTTTTTTCAAAAACTTCAACCTAAATGATTTAACTCATTTAAAAATATTTTGATCTGAAAAAAAAATTTTGATCTGCATTATAGTTAGGTTTTTCTTGTGAGCTCTCATGGTCTGTTCAAAATTTTTCGATCAATTTTAATCTCTTTTCTTATACTAAGGTCATTTGAGGTTAAATAGCATTTTCCCCCTCATGTTCAAATTACATGGATTTTTGTGCATCCCATCATCTGAGGGGTTTCCTATGGAGATATGGATGGACCAGGGTCAATTTCTCAGCTTCAGGGCTCATGGTCTCTCTCCTGTTATAAATGAAGAAGCAGAAATAGAGGCTTTTTGCGTAACCCTTCTCTATTTGTCAAAGATAAGACTGGTTGGAAAGATTTTCTGCCTTTAGCTCTGTGTTTCCTAGAAATCTGCAGACCTTGCCCTCAAGGTTATACTTCTTTTCAGAGAACTTTTCATCTTGAGGCTGCTGATGACCCAGCCTAATATAAAATGACATTGTTTTACCATTCCTGATATAAATTTTCCCTCTCCTTTAATCCAATGTTCCGGTCCTGCTCTATTTTATTTATTTCCAACATTTTTTCCTCAGAGTGTGGCTCAGTTTCCTGGAAGGAAGCATGTGCTGGATATTTCTGATATTCTTCAGAGCTTAGATCACTACAGCACTAGTCAATTCTCTTCCATCTACACATGCACATAAAAGTGGGTTCTTTTTGCTTTTTGCTGTTGCTTTGCACTCACCCAGAATGTGATATCCATAAGCTACTTCTCAAATCTGTTTACCCATATTTCCATTCAGGTGGAGTCCTTTCAACCATTTTGGGGACTATAGCTCACAATGACCTGTCAGTAAACCCTTTACTCTTGCTGCTTCCCACTTCCTTTTTGCTCCTGCATCCGTCCAGGGTCTTAGGCGGGCAGGTATAACTGCCCATATTCTGAATATGTAGGGATTCCATTGCTGGACTTTCTTAAAGATTATTTTTTGAAGAGCTAGTTAACCCCTGGTCCAGGAAGGGTTATTTATCTTTGGGAAGACTGGCTATAATGTGGATGTAGCATAACTGCAAACTTCTCTGTAGTTTATATTAAAGAAGCAGATTGGTCTCGAAGATGTCAACACTTCTTCGGTCTTTTGAGAAATGTCTACCTGCTTATGCACAGGGTTTCTTGGAAAAACCCACTTACTTAAATGAATCAAGTTTATGTGAGGGACTGCCCTCTGCAAGAACAGAATAGTTCCTTGATTCATTAAAACTTAAAGGTATTCCTTGTAAGAATTAGAAAAATAGCTGATAAACCACGTAATAGTACAGTTTTTTACAATCTGGAAACAAAATGAACTTACAAAATCTGTATTTAAAATGAGACTTCTAGTGTCAAAGGTAAGTATTTATAACAAGATTTTACTAAACATTTAATAGTACTAATGCATGCAAATACCAACTTCACAAAAAATCTATTAGATAAAGTGAGCTGATCATCTACTTTAATATTGGTGGTGCTTGTAATCTTCATAATATTTTAACAAAAACTAAGTGTTAATAGTAGAGTAAAAGAATCAATACATACACAAGTAAAATAATACACTTTATTTTAAAAAACAGTTCAACTCTTAATGTTGTTGTTATTCTAACTTTTAACAAAGATGGTATATATAACTGGAATGATTATCTGTGCAAGGTTTTCATGTGACCACATTTAAGACAACCACTAAACCAAAAGTTATATTCTTTTTTTTTTTTAAGGTGTTATTTATTTGAGAGAGAGAGTGAGAGGATGAGATGGGAGGTCAGAGGGAGAAGTAGACTCCCCATGGAGCTGGGAGCCCGATGCGGGACTCGATCCCGACTCTGGGATCATGACCTGAGCTGAAGGCAGTCGCTTAACCAACTGAGCCACCCAGGCGCCCCAAAAGTTATATTCTTTTACCTGAATGGAGAATAAACAAATTATGTTTTCTAATACATTTAAACTACCCTATAAATAAGCTATACATTCTTTTCTTGTTTTGTTGTTACTTTACAGAAAAAAGCTTCCTTTCAGAGTTAATACTTAGAAATACACTTTGGAGCCAGATAAAATCTTAGTGTAAACTCCAGCTCTTCTACCTACTAGCTTTAAGACTTTGGGTAAGCTTCTTAACCTTACTAAGCTCATTTCCTTATCATACAATGGAGGAAATAAATGTGTCAAAGACTGAGATAATATATGTGTTAAAGGCTGAATTGTGTCCCCCCACCCCATTCATATGTTGAAGTCCTAATCCCTAATACCTCAGAAAGTGACTGTATGGGAGACAGGCTCTTTAAAGAGATAATTAAGTTAAAATGAGGTGATTGGGGAAGTCCCTCATCCATTATGACTTAGTGCCTTTAAAAGAAAATTAGGACACAGAAAGATAAGGAAGACACTGTGAGACAAAGGGAGAAGACATCCATTTACAAGTAAATTGGAAAGAGGCCTCTGAAGAAACCGACTCTGACAACACCTTGATCTGAGTCTAGGCCCCAGAATTGTGAGAAAATAAATTTCTGTTGTCCAAACCCCCTAGTCGGTGGCACTTTGTTATGGCAACCCCAAAAAGTTAATACAATATGTAAAGAATTTAGAATAGTGCCTGGAACACCGCAGGTAATCAATAACTTAATTACTACTGTTATATTCTCAAGAGCTTTTCTGATTTTCAACTCCACACATAATTCAGTTCTTAAGATGTTCATTTAATGGCTAAGTGGCAAAAGAGCAAGACTTTGTTGGGATATACATAATGCTGTGGACTCTCAGGATCCCTGCATGTTCTTGCTGGGTCTGAGCTCTTTTTCCAGGCCATTTCTCAGGGATGTGATTCCAGTGAGTAACCTTGAAAGATGATGTAATATCTCACTCCAGACCAAAAACAGGCTTACTTCTGCTTACTGTAAAGGTTGTGATTTGCCCAACTTATGCATTCCTCTCCTGTTACAGAACCTATCATGCATGCATTCATCGTGGGCTCTTTATGTCACCTCTGTGGGACTTGAAAGGACAGAGGACCAACATAAACCAACATGAAGCTCTGGCTACCATAAAGTCATTTGTTTTTGATCCAGGATTGTTTTCTGCCTATATCCCATTAAATTTTAACTGTTTGCTTGTAAACAGAGCAAAATCTCAGACCCTGAACAGTTCTTCACTGCTTTGGCTGAGAGAGCCATGGTTTCTGTAAAAGATGAGGGCCCAACTGCGCTGGGTGAAGAGATATAAGACTCTCTGGGATCCAAGAGTAAATGTTTTCATGTAAGTAGTGGGAAAGGGGAAGGGGGATGAGTCTCCCACTGTCCTGTTATTTTGTGTTTGGAGGCTAAGCAGTGAGAAGCAGGATTAAAACAAGCCACCCAAATGGTGTATCTGTGGTTGTTCGCTCACCTCAGGGTGGGGAGAGCAATGATATTAATATGGTTAACAAGGAAGCATGCCCCAGGACTCTAGCCAAGAAGTTTGGTTATAGCTGCTAAGTCAAGGAGTCCTCAAAGATAAAACAAATGTTACCAGCAATGAGTAAATAAAACTTCAAGTAGACCAAAATTGCAAGTTTGTTGAGCACAAGCTGGGCAGCTAATCAAAACCAAAAGTAAATGCAAAGTATTCCTTCCTGGCATGGAGCCATTCTCTCCCTCTACTCTTCTTGGTAACTCCTTCACCCTCTACCCTGACCTCAGTGGCTTTAAGGAAAAAGCCAAGTGTGATGGGAAAACTTGGGGAAAGAAAGTGACTCAAACTTTTATAGCTCTGTTAGATATAGGTGCTCAAGTCACCATTCTACCCAGTCCCACAGGGCAAGTTGGTATTGGGCACAGGGTGGTCAAATGTACCAAAGACTGCAGGACACTGAGGAGGTACAATGTTAGTTATATGGAGGGCAAAAAGAAAAATCCCGAGTCTAGGTGCTCCCCAGATATTGGGAAGTGCACAGGAAAGAAGTTGGTACCAACAATGAAGCCAGGGACCAAAAAAGAAAAAGAGAGGCTCCTTGCATGCAGCCCTTACCCTTTGTTCCTTCCTGAGCTCCCAGCCAGGGAGATCATATAATCTCTTGGCAATTGTTAAACTCCTAATGTGCCAACGTTAACCTTCTTGGTCCATACTCCCATATGGGGGATAAAGTGACAAAAGTCAACTGATTGGATCAGAGCAAATTGTTATGAAAATACTAACTGGTATTGAGGTATTATCTGCTTGTGTTGTAAATGCTCATAAAGTGCCAAAGATTTTCCCATTCAGGGTATTGCTGCATACAGAGAAATGAGACAAACTTCCTGCCATCTACTACCATACCCTACCCATCCTGACCTATTGGTGGGTTGGGATTTAGCATGAGTGCCTCTATGCTCTGGTATCCCAAATGTTCACTATATAGATGATGTTCTGGCAATAAAGTTAGAAGCTTGTCTCAGTGGTTTTGACTGTGGCCATTATCAACCTCTACCAGTAGAAGTGGCTGCTAAACCCAAACAAAATTCAGAACTCTGCCAAGTAGTTCCTCAGCATTGTTTGGACAGAGTCATAGCACTTAATCCCTCTGGGAGTCAAACAAACAAACATTTTCTCCTTATTAAGACTTATTCAGTATTGGAGGCAGTTCATAATGCCATCGATGGCGGCTGCAAGATGTGAAAATGTACAAACACAGAAACCAGGACAACCTGGTTTCAATCTGACTGATGGTTCTCTTAAATGTTTGAGTAGCCTTGGATTTTGCAATATATAGCAACTCGGGCTGCAACTACTAGATGACACCACCTATGTGACTTAATCAAATCTACATAATGGTGATTCAAATCAGGTTTCATAACAAATCCTGAAGTAGAGTGACCGTGCCTGTTGTACATGCTTGTACGTGGGAAAAACAGGCCATAGTAAGTCTCTGCATTAGGGAGAGGGGATTTTTTTTGGCCCATCTATTGCCTCCTGTCATTGTCATCAGCACTGAAGATCAGCAACTCAGTCAAAGCCTCCTTGTGTGGGTCATAATGTATGATATATTGGTCTTACAATACATTCAGGCTAATGAAGACCCCCCTGGCTTGGAATTTAAAATTGACTAAATTCAAGACCCTAGGAGACATGACTGAGGTCAATACTGCTGACTGGTTTCATCCTACTGCTCAGAGTCTGTTGATAGTAGCTTTAATTAACTATTATATGAAACCAACTGAATAGATCTGGTATTGACTAAACAACCTGTTTATCAGATTAATCAGACTAGTAAACAGAGTGGCATTCTTACATGAAAATTCAAGTTTGGCCAACAGCACGTCAGGTTAAGAAGTGAGTAGTTGGAAGAAGCTATCCATTATGGGCTCTGGATGACAATGCATACTTTCTGGGTATGCCATGAATGCAAGGACCTGACCTATCTTTACCCAGTCCATGTCTCAGGCTTGTGTTTACATTGAACAACCTTGGAGCATGAGGTAACAACTCCCCTTGGGCAAAAAACAAGATTGTTTCTGGTCACTATAAAAGCAGTCAATGTCCCAAGCTCAGTGTTACTTTTCTGTAACACAACCTACTGTGTGTGCTGACTTCCATCACTAGCTTTTTATGTTGCTCTTATGGGGCTCAGAGAAATGGGAACCAATACAAACCAACAGGAAGCTCTGGCTACCACTTTCATTGTGAATATCAAAGTGGTTTGTCTCTGATCCAAGTGTCCCATGTACCCTGTAGCATACCATGAAATAGTAATAGGCTAACCTATTAGCTTGTAAGTTGGGTAAAATCTCAGACCTTGCGGTTATTGACAGACATCAATAATTTTCTTCTTGGTAATGGCTGGCATTTTAGGCACTATGACTTGGCTACTAGGAAATTTATTATTAGCATGATACATTACAAAATATTATTTTCCAAAGACTTAGCCAGTAACACTACAAAAATAAAAAGCTCTCTGTTTCTTGTGAATTTAACTGTTTTTTGTGTCTAAGTCCAGTAATAATTTCACTGTCTGTTTGAAGTACTAATAGTACTAAATCCAAAGCTCGGCGCCATGCCTCAATCTTTGGTATAACAACGTCATAAGTGCTTGGAATCTGTTCCAGTTTATTTGAAATGCCTGAATTCAAAATTCCACTATTTAGTTTACTATATTCATTCAAGATGTAAGATGAAGGAAAGCCAGAGTCTGTGGCATTTTGTAGATGCTGTTGAATGAATGTGCTGGCTTCAAATTCTGATGAGCAACTAGCTGTGTTATATATGAGAGTTGAAAGGTATTTGTACCACCCATTTGCCAGGCATTTAAGCACAGTTGATCTGTATAGTACCAGAGATGAGGCCAGCCAAGAGGAAGTATTATGAAGCCATCCTGAACAGATGTGGTTTCTTTTACTCAGTGATTGCTCTGCAAGAATCTGAAGATGGCTAAGACACAAAAATTCAACTGCACCACCTCCAAGGAAGACCTTTTGCTCTTTTAGAGCATAATACAGACGATAGGCGCAAGTCCAGAACCTGTCTTCTTTGGTTTGCATCTGTGCAGCGACTGGGGTAGTGAGCACTACTGTAACCAAATCAATTCCTTCTGTTTTTATCACAATTGTGATAATGTTGATCCTATCTATGACATCCGCAGGAATATTTCTCCAGAAGGTCAGAGAGACCCCAGTGCCCACACAGTTTTCATTCACTTGTGTGATGTAGGTTACCTGTACTGCTCCTGAAGCTTCTGCAAAAGCCTGCATCACACTGCTATTCACTGACCCAAGTACCAACCGCTTACTGTGTATGCACTTTTCAGTTAAGTGTTCAGACACATTTCCTTGTACCAGAACGAGGTTCACATTGAACTTAACTAATACCTGTAAGACATAATTTGTCCACAATTCTTCTGTGCTGTCTTGTTGAACCTTCATGCTTTCCAGTAGTGTGTTAATATTTGTAGACTTATTAAATCCCAGGTGGCGATAATTCTCTGTGAGGTCACCTTCAATGAGAATAATCCGGATAGGCTGATTCTGTAATTTCTTGATCAGAGTAGTATTAGATATTGGTACAACAGTGATAAATCCTGGGCAGACACAAGAAAAGGTTTCAGGCACACCTGGTAAACAGCAAGTGAAGATTCTTGAAATGTCAAACCTAAACGGCATTGTACAGTTGCCTTGACGCATACTTGCATTCTGATACTGCAGCTGTACTGCTTCATCTACTAATTTCATGCTGTTGTGATCTCCGTGACTCAAACCCATCTCTAACTCTATCAAATCATTACATCTGTAAGCATTGGGAGTAGCTGCACCATGTTGTTCTAGAAATCCATCTGGTTTGTTTATCCACTGATTATTATCTGTCCTATTAAAATGCCTACTGTGGATTAGTATTGATTTTCCATAATGGCTGCCTGTGAGCAGACTGTTCTGCAGAGTTTGAGGACTTTGTAACATGTTTTTATCTGCTTCAACTTGAGCCTGGGGTCTAAAGAGTTTAGGTGATTTAACAGGTATCCCAGAAAGATTGTAAATGGTCCGTGACAGAGAGGCAACATCTTTGAGATCACGTTGTTTCCATAAACCAGTATCTGAAGGGATTTGTAGAAAAGGGCACAAACTGACACTCACTGTTTCAAGTCCAGAAAATGTCTTAGTGCTGTCTATATGGTCAAATACATTGTGGACAGGTACTTGAAGGGAAACTACCTCTTCAATGCAAGAGTTCAAGCCCTCTGACATTACAGACACTATTAATGAAATGGGGACACCTAAATGGAGACATTCTTCAACAGCACTGCTCCATGCACCGACGAGAAACAGAAGAGTACTAGTTCCAGTTTTATATGTGTTATTTTGTGCTTGAACTGCTTCATTGAGAAGTTGTCCGACTGAGCTGGTTAAATCCAAACTTTCAAGAAGCCTTACTGTTGAACTGATTAACACACTTTCATGACACTCTGCATCTATAATAAATTTAGATGATTTTAATGGGCCTAGGAAAGTTCTTCCTGTTCCTGCAAATGATGAAAGTTGTTGAAGTCCCATGTGCCTTCTTTTATTTATGACCCTGCAAGCCATCACCATGAATCATCATCTGCAAATAAAATAAAAACTTGGAAATTTATTCAGTGTAACTCATGGTTATAATTGCTTATAAAAGAAAAATCAGATATAGTCTCTGCCTTTGAGGAGTTTCTGGTATATACAGTTTCTATTAAAAAGGGTCAGTGCAATGATAACCATACTATAATATTTCGATAAAGATATGGGCATGTGGAGAAGGAATACTTCATCCAAAAGGGGAAATGGATCATGCAGGCAATGCCTGAAATGAGTCTTGAAGAATAATTTGAAAGAGCTAGCAAGTTAAAGGAGGTAGTAGTAAAATGCACATATATGTGAAAAAACACAGTGTACTGTGGTAATATAAGCAGTCTAGTTTTACAGAAATATAAAGAAAGTAGTAGGAAATGGGAGATGAAGCTCTAGAAGAGAAAAGGGGTTGGATCATGAAGGGCATTATGTGCATGTCAAACCTGATCCTATGATGGGAACCACTGATGCCTTTTTTAGTAAGGAAGATTAAGAAACAGCTTAATGTAGAATTTGAAAGCACGTGCTCTGAATCTAGAAGTCTGGATTTGAACTTGGCTCTAACGCTTACTAGCTATGTTGACTTCATCAAGTTATTTAACTACTCTATCCACATCTAAAAAATAAGGACTATAACAGAAACTACTTTATAGAGTTATTATAAGAAGTAAATGAGTACAATGTTCAGAACAATGCCTGGCACATAATCCCTTCTGAGTACTACTATGACTACTGCTGCTGCTGCTAGTGTTTTGGATAGATCACCATTCTGATAGCCCAGAGAATGAATGGGGTGGGTGCCTCACTGGAGGCAGAGAAGCCAGCTAAGAATCATCTCGTTATCTAGATAAGGAATGTGGAAGAGGGATGCATGCAGGTAAGAGGATGGACTGGGTTACTGATTAGAATGTAAAGGGGGGAAAAGTGTTATTTAAAGGGAAGTTCAAAAACAATTAGGCTTTTTCCACATAGTATTTTAAAATCCACACCTAAAACTAGTAAGACTTAAGGAGAAAAACTTTAGTCCAATAAAAAGAACTTTTTAACAAAGTATCCTTTAATTGAAAAGTTGTCTATAATAAAATGACCTATCTTGCGAGGTATGAGCTCTCAGTTAAAAGACTAGAACTACAATTGTAGATAATACAAACTTCTCTTCCAACTCCAAGACTTTATAATTCTTTGAATGATATTTTTTGTCATAATCTTTGAAATCCAAAATATCAAAAAGCAAGAAATTTAGAGTTTTGCTTTTCATCTGATAAATCTGTTTCTATAATACCTGGACTCATCCCTGAAGCTGAGGAGTACCACTATTTGAGATACCTTAAGATCAGGAGGAAGCCATAACAATACTATTCCTCAAGAGTAGCTTCCTATAAGCTTTCAAGGACTAAGGAAAAAAGCTAATACAGTCTAGGAAAAGGTATAATGAATTGTTTGAACTCAGTTTCAAATGAAAATGCTGCTTTGTGAAAATTTCAAGTCTATAAAATAAAAATAAAACTCTTGATAATCCAGGCATATCCCTAGATGGCATCAAAATATACTCTAGGACTCCAATACTCTAATCCTGAGACCTGTCATATCTTAAAATTATCTGATCTTACTGTGTTTTTACTGTCCCTCACTCCTTACCCTCATATTGTCAATCTTCTACTTATCCTGTTTAAATTCCTCTCTGTCAATTATTACAATCATTCCCTTGCACATATATTCTCAAAATCCTTATCCCTCTTCAAGTTCATCCTACTCACCTTGCAAAGCCATTAATTAATCTCGATAAAATCCAACTCTCTGTCTACTCCATGCTTACCTTGCTGCAGCTGAAAATAAACAGGAAAACAAACACAACCATGATGGCATCATTTCAAACCTCAAGTGACCCTTATTGTTGCTTGGCAATCTACTTTCCCAGTTCGTTTATCTTTTTTTTTTTCCTTTTTATAAATGGTTATTGCTATTTAGGTTCTATTTTTAAAAGGTTTGCCTACCCCTGAGTACAAAAGATATTCTTCCAATACATATCTTCTGTTTTTGTTTTGTTTTGTTTCTGTTCTTTTTTAATAATAGACATCCTAGTGGATGTGAAGTGATTTGCCTTTCTCTAACAACTAA
This sequence comes from Ailurus styani, assembly GCA_002007465.1. NCBI lineage: Eukaryota > Metazoa > Chordata > Mammalia > Carnivora > Ailuridae > Ailurus > Ailurus styani. The sequence continues at coordinate 3,340,463 of LNAC01000113.1, forward strand.
TGATGGTAAGCATCTTTTCTTGTACTGGTTGGCCATTTGGAGAAATATCTATTCAAATCTTCTGCCCATTTTAAAATTGGATTGTCTGGGGGCGCCTGGGTGGCTCAGTGGGTTAAAGCCTCTGCTTTCGGCTCAGGTCATGATCTCAGCGTCCTGGGATCCAGGCCCGCATCAGGCTCTCTGCTCAGCAGGGAGCCTGCTTCCTCCTCTCCCTGTCTCTCTGCCTGCCTCTCTGCCTACTTGTAATCTCTCTCTCTGTGTCAAATAAATAAATAAAATCTTAAAAAAAAATAAATAAAATTGGATTGTCTTTTTGTTGTTGAATTGTAAGAATTCTTTACATATTCTGGAAACTAGAACCTTATCAAAATACAATCTACAAATTTTCTCTCTCAGGAGGTTGTATTTTCCACTTTTTTGATAATCACTTTGATGCATAAAAGTTTCCCATTTTAATGAAGTTGAATTTGTCTATTTTTTTCTTTTGTTGCTCATGCTCTTGGTGTCATATCTAAGAATCTACTGCCAAAGCCAGAGTCATAAAGATGTGAGCCAGTGTTATCTTCAAAGAGTTTTATAGTTTTATATCTTATATTAAGTTAATTAATACATTTGATTTTTACATATGGGATGAAGTAGGGGTCCAACTTTGCATTTGGATGTCAAATTGTCCCAGCATCATTTGTTGAAAGACTTCTTTTCCCAATTGATGGTTTTGCATCTTTGTCAAAAATCAACTGGCAACAGAGTTTTGGGTATATTTCTGGACTCTCAATTCTATCTGATTGGTCTATATGTTCATCCTTAAGCCAGGACCACATTATCTCATGACTCTAAGATCATCATGACTTGAGCTGATACCAAGAGTGGTATGCTTAACTGACTGAGCCACCCAGGTCACCAACGACCACACTTTTTTGATTACTGTAACTTTGTGATGGGTTTTAAAGTGAGGGAGTGTGAATCCTCCAACTTAGCTCTTTCATCTTTTTTTTTTTTTTTTAAAGATTTTATTTATTTATTTGACACAGAAAGAGAGATTACAAGTANAGCTCTTTCATCTTTTTTTTTTTAAAGATTTTATTTATTTATTTGACACAGAGAGAGAGATTACAAGTAGGCAGAGAAGCAGGCAGAGAGAGAGGAGGAAGCAGGCTCCCTGCCGAGCAGAGAGCCCGATGTGGGCCTCGATCCCAGGACCCCGAGATCATGACCTGAGCCGAAGGCAGAGGCTTTAACCCACTGAGCCACCCAGGCGCCCCCAACTTAGCTCTTTTTGTTTTCGCTTTTAATTTATATTTATAATCCATCTTAAACTGATTTTTGTAAATGGTGTGAAGTAGGGGTCATTTTGTTTCTTCCCAGATATCCAGTTGCTCCAGAATAATTTGTTGAAAAGACAAGCTTGAAAGGACTGGCTTTTTGCTTGTTTTTTCATTTCTAACATGTTCTGAGAGCTTATTAAGTATGAGGCACTTTACATGCATTATGTAATATAGTTCTCATAATGTTATGAGGTATGTACAGACTTAACCTATTAAAATGAAAAAGATAAGTAACATACCAAATCTCAAAGGTAGTGAATAATAGGTTATGAACTAAAATCCATATTTGTCTAATGCCAGAGTTCCATGCTATTAACTACTAAACAATACTGCCTTCTGGCTGCCCCTCTACCCCATGTGATAGAGATTCACCTTCTATCCTGTAGAATCTTCCACTACATTTTCTACTTCCAAATCTTCTTGCCTTCTTCTAAGCCTGTCCATACCCTTAAACCATTTTAAGGGTTTACCCTTCAAAAAAAAAGGTATGCCCTTTTTTCCCCCAAGTATCAAAGTTTCTGTTTATGGTTTCCTCTTTATACTAAGTTTAAATTACAACATATTACTGTATGAACGGAAAACTCACAGAGAATTTAGAGCAAAAGGAAAAAGTCATGGGCTATTTCAAACATACTCAAACTTTCAAAGTCTATATTTAATTTATGTGAAAACAGTTTTCCAAGAGAGAACATAAAATTATTTAAACAAAACTAATCTACAAGCAAAAAGTTACATGAAACTGATCTCAAAATATTCAATTATTTCACTTATATGTGGAACCTAAAAAACAAAAACAAACAGAAAAGGCAGAAACAGACCCATAAATACACAGAACACACTGGTGGTTGCTAGAGGGGAGGGGTGTAGGGGATGGGCAAAAAGGGGTGAAAGGGAGTGGGAGGTACAGGCTTCTAATTATGGAAGGAATGTCACAGGGATGAAAGGCACAGCATAAAGAATATAGTCAATGGTATTGTAATAGCATTTTATGATGATATATGGTAGTTACACTTGTGATAAGCATAGCATAACATATAGAGTTGTCAAATCACTACGTTGTACACCTGAAACTAATATTGTATCAACTATATTCAATAAAATAGGAACAAATATTCAAGAAAAATGCTATTTCAGCATTTGAAGACTCTATTCCAAGTTTCAGCAGAAATTAAAAAAAAAGTCTTAGCATTCATAAGTTTAGAAAAGCTCCTAAATGATTATTTTGGAGATTAATTAATTAACATAAAATAAAAATACAAACAAAAGTCCCTCATCTTCTAAAAAGTTGAGTATAAAAAGGCAAAGACAGTAAAGAGGATGGTGAAATAGATAATTTCTAAGATGTAAAAACATCTCTGGTAACTTTTCTTGGCACTGAGTTGACACACACTGATTTCTGTTCTGCCATACATCAGCAACAATGTTTTCCACAAACTGCTGTTTTATTATTGGGTTCCCTAACAATTTTACTTGCCAGCTTAATGTTTCTTTAACTTTCTAAACATGTAACAGAAGCATAATCAAACTACTTCACTGGGGTTTGATATCAAAAGCATCCTTCTTTTCCTAATATCATGTCTAGTCTTGTTTAAGGCATTTGGTATAGAATACCGAGACATGCAGTACTTTTCAGGAGTTGAATTTTTAAAAATATTAATACTTTCTGACAGGTATGATTAGCTTTTTTCATTATCAAAATGAACAGTTTGTATATTGCTAGTCTATTCCCAATATAGTATTCTAGTCAGATTCCATTACTTAAAAACCTTCAACTTGGAAAACAAAAGTCTTTACTCCCTTGTCTTGACACAGGAGCCCCTTTAAAAAATCAGCGAAGATCTATTTCGCTCCTCTGCTCAAAATCTTGCAAAGCCTTCCCATTTCACTAGGAATGAAAATCAAGGTCTTAATAAAGCCCTAATAATCTGCACTCCTCCCTCTTACCCTTCTTTTGTTTCCTACTATGCTATCCTCCAGCAGTCTGCAAGTCATGCTCCCTAACTTAGACTTTCTGTCCTAGTAATTTCCTCTTTCTGGGATGTTTATCCCTGAGAAATCTATTGCCTTACCAACTCTAAATATTTACTCGAATTTACTCTTTTCAATGAGTCCTACCATGGAGCACCCTATTTAACATCACAAACTCCACTTTTCCCTCTACACTTGGATTCACTTTAACTGCTCTACTTCTTTTCCATAACACTTACCACTTTATAAAGTAGTACCTAGTTTACATATCTATTTATTATTTATTGACCATCTCCCTCTGTTAGAATGTAATTCCCAGGAGAATAATTTTAGTCACTGAGGTATCTCACATACTAAGAATATTGTCTGACACACTGCTGACAATAAATATTTGGTGAGCAAATGAATGAATGGTTTTCACCATATTTGCTATCTTAACTTTAAGAACAAAACCGACAAGATTAAACAGAGGCTACTGTCAGTATTATTCCACCAAAATTTAAGTTTTAATCACCTTTAGAGTTGACATGATTCCTATTTGGCACTGCCTTAGTTGAGACCCTTTAATTGCTTCCAAAATGGTTCCTCCTTCATACACATGGTTGTCAGAATTATCTTTGCAAAGCACAAACCTAATCAAAGTACTCCATTGCCTAAAAACATCTATTTATCTTAGAAAATAAAATCTTTACTCCTTAGTTTGACATAGGTGTCCCATAATCGGACCTCAATGTAATTTATGATTCATTTTCCACCTTTCCTTATAAACCCTATGATCTTGCCACATTAGAACATACATTTCTTGGGCGCCTGGGTGGCTCAGTGGGTTAAAGCCGCTGCCTTTGGCTCAGGTCATGATCCCAGGGTCCTGGGATCGAGGCCCAAATCGGGCTCTCTGCTCAGCAGGGAGCCTGCCTCCTTCTCTCTCCTCTCTCTCTGCCTGCCTCTCTGCCTACTTGTAATCTCTCTCTCTGTGTCAAATGAATAAATAAAATCTTTAAAAAAAAAAAAAAGAACATACATCTCTTTTCATTTTTACACATGCTATATTCACACTTGAATATACTATTTTCATCTTGGCAAATGCTATATACTTTTCATGACCCAAGACAAATGCCACATTTTTAAAAATTTTATTTATTTATTTGAGAGAGAGAGAGTGTGTGAGAGAGAGAGCATGAGTGGGGGAAGGAGCAGAGGGAGAGGGAAAAAGCAGACTCCCTGCTGAGCAGGGAGCCTGATGCAGGGCTCCACATTTTTGATACAACCTTCTCCAATGCCCTAGGAAGTAGTGCCTCCTTCCAGTGCTCATGCACTTTCCACACATATCTACTAAAGCATTTAGCACACTGAATTTAAAACTCTGTATTTATGTCTGTGCCTTTCTCCCCCATTAATCTGTGGGTTCCTTACTTTTAATTCCTCTTTATACTCAATACTCAGTTCCTTTCAAACTCACTCAATAGTTGCACAATATAGGACATGTGTAAACCATTAATTAAATTTAGTAGAATTAAGAGTACCAATGGATTTAATATTTTCCTAGATTATTATTGTTATTATTATTACTACTACTGTTTTACAATACAATTGGACTAGTTAACAGCTATTTTTCAAGACTGAGTACTTCCTAGACCGAAGACCTAGAAATTGCAATCTGAGCCTATAATAAAAAAATCATTTTTACTATAAGTTTATTTCCCAAATATAAGAGCCTAAATTATAAAGTGATATAAAAGCAGGTTAACATATTACTCAGCCTTTTAATTGCCATAAGATCAAAACTGTTCAAGATTAGAATTCAGTTCTATATATTTGGTCACTATTCATTTCTGGGTCTCAGAAACCCCCTTAATATTAGTAGTAGAGATGAAGTAAATGTCCTTGAAACTCATCAAGATCAACTTTTCTGGTGAGGTTAATGGCCTGAAAAATCAAAATTCAATTAACCCTTAAACACTAGGGGTTCGGGACCCCAACCACTGCACAACTGAAAACCCAAACATAACTCTTGACTCCCCCAAAACTTAACTACACTTAACTACTAACAGCCTACTGTTGTTTGGGAAGCCTTACCAATAACAAAAACAGTCAACTAACACATATCTTATATGTTATATGTATTATATGCTGTATTCTTACAATAATACCTTTAAAAATTTTTTTTTCAGTATCTCTAGGCTATAAGTTTCAGCAGGGAGTTTTTTCAAATTGTGACAAACCTCAAAAAAAAAAAAAAGATCCATGTATAAGTAGGCCCACACAGTTCAAATCCTTGTTGTTAAGGGTCTACTGTATTATAATTAAGTGAATGAACAGTCTACTTAATTCACAAAATATCTTGAACTTGAATAATTTTAATTTCCACTGGGGCTTTATACAGAAAAATCACTTCTAATATTAGAATAACCTTACCTATTTTCCAGAATCCTAATGTGTTGTTATCGATTACAAAGCTTGGGTATCTGACTGGGATATAATGTGAACCAGACAGGATGATGGTTTTGGAAACGTGCCATGCTTCTACATACTACAGTATGAACAGTGATTCAAGAATGTGCTTTGCACATTTTTCTTACCCTGCCTTCAAGGAGATAAGTGGGATAAAGGTAAAAAAACACTAGGCAAAAGTTAATATTCCTCGTGAATCCATTGCTGGAGAATACAGTATGACTCTTGCAAATAAAGTATTTACTCTGCAGAAGGTACCGCAGGAGGCATAAAAACAGTCCTGATGTGTAAGAAATCAGGGTTAGAAGCTTTAAGGGAATATCACCTCCTCATTTCTACCAGGAAGTGAGAGGTCCACCTCATTCTCTCCCACCCTTTAGCTGGTTCCTGACCAGATTCACGACGGGGCGAGCCAACAAATCTGCCCCTCTGGACAAGAATTTGCTTTGATTTACAGTAGTTATGGGCTTCTAAATCTCAGAAGCAGATAATTACTTCTAAATTACTGAAGCAATTGGATCAGGCTAGCTCTGTCTGACTCATGACTGTGGATCTATGCTGGATATGGTTGAAAAGCCGGCCAAATCTTGGGGTTCAACCACAGGAATGGCTGAGGGTGAGAGTGGGGTGGGGGGTGGGGTAGGTGTCTGATCATGATTATATTTGGAGCCAAAGTCCTACCCGGCAAATAAATACTACATTAGTAAAAACTTTCGTATGCAGTGATGCACCCCAACACCCATCCTGCCCCCAAACCCACTCCTTCCAGTCGTTCGGCTACAGCGCCAGAATCCCTCCGAGCCAGGTAAGAGGGAAATGCTAAAGGCCAAGCCCCAGGCACTGTGGAGGCTGAAAAATACCTAGCGGCCCATGGAAAGGTCAGTCCCCTCCGCCTCTGTTAATCCCAGCCGGATGGTAAACCTAAACTGGACCAATTTACCCGGCCCGCAAGGCCCTGGATTCTCACCCTTTCCCGGGGTACGAAGAGGTCAAAAAAGCAAATAAAGGCTCTCCGCGTCTGCACTAAAGACTTAGCAGTCGGTGGAAGCTCCTCGTTACTAACCTCGCTCTTTTCTCCAACTCCACGCGAGGCTTCAGATCCCAGCTTCCCACCTCAGACGACTTGCTGGTTGGCACTGGGACGTAGACGCCCCCTTCTCCGCCCGCATTTTGCGCATGTGCGAAGTGGGGCGAGCGGGCCTCCTGAGTGGGTCTGGTCGCTAAGATACCAGAGGGAAAGTTCTGCTTAACGGCCGAATAGGAAATGCAGAGCGTTACTCTATTGGTAGAGAGGAGAGAGAGAGGGCTGGCTTCAAGGGCCTTCTTTTCTAACCATTGGGTAGAATAACTGTCAATCATCAGGCAACCCTGGGTGGGCGGGGCTGCTTGAGAGTGTGGCTAGAGCGGCCCTAGCAACGGTTTCTGAACTGTGTGGTTCGCTGTTGGGCCGCTCGGCTGGCGGCTGAGACCGGGAGGTCCCGGCTGACGGCACCGGTGGGTGACATGGTGAGTGCCAAGCCCTAACCCCTCGCTGGGCCGGGGCTAGGGCTGAAGTTGCAGCCTGGAGCAAGGAAGGAATTTTGTCTGGTTTATGAAATGTGTTATTCACCTCCTGATCCTCGAGTGTCATTTAGTAACCCCTCCTTAGAAGCACGTTGCCCGTGGCTCTAGGCACGCGGGGCACTTCATTCGTTCCTCGCCGTCCCCACCAACCGCTGATACCAGCCCTCGGCGATAGGTTCCGTGACGCAAACAGAAACCACTGGTTAACCAGAAAAGACCTGGATACAGACCATAAGAGGCTGAGAAACCGTTGGAGGGTCTAGGCCTCTAGGAAAGAGGCATTGTCAGATTTCATTGTCAGATTTCATTGTCAGGAGACAATGAAAAAGCGGCCAGGGTAGCTCCGCACTCCGCCACCGTTGGGAAGGTAAAGGTTCTGAAGGTGGGAACTGCGCACCTGTGTATCTTCAGTCCAGGGACCAAAAATCCGCCGCTGCGCCACCTGAGACTGGAGACGAGGCCCACAGGGACGTGAGGTCCAGTTGCCGTCTCTGCCGCCGCTGCTTCTTAACCCGAAGCTGAGACAGGACAGTGAGGTAAGGCTGCAGAAAAACCCCAGGAGTAATTCTGTGACCTTGCTTGTCAGCGGACGATGGCACATAGCAGGAGGAGGACCTCCACCTTACCTGGATACTGATAATTGGCCCAACATTTATTTTTTACTCGGATCCCTGGAGTCGTTTTTCACCTGGAAAAGGTAGTCTTTCCGGGGCGCCTGGGTGGCTCAGTGGGTTAAAGCCTCTGCCTTCGGCTCAAGTCATGATCTCAGGGCCCTGGGATCGAGCCCTGCATCGGGCTCCCTGCTTCCTCCTCTCTCTCTGCCTGCCTCTCTGCCTACTTGTAATCTCTCTCTCTCTGTCAAATATATAAATAAAATCTTAAAAAAAGAAAAAGAAAATGTAGTCTTTTCATTTCTCAGCTTCTGCAATATAGAAAAGTGCGCTAAAAGGTGGGAAAGGGTATTGTTTCAATCAAGCATATCCCACAAAATAAACAAATTTTATTATGAGACATATATGCCTAGATGAAAGGTGTGCCTTAGACATTACTTTTTAGATACACCAAGTAAGGCCAGTCGTATTTGGACATAACATCTACTGTTGGAGCATGCATGCCTTTGCCTCTTGTCTCTCTCAGAATACACTGGTTTGAAGGAAAAACTTAACTGGTAAAAAGAACCAGTCTTTCCACCAAGATATTAATAAACGTTAGCAAAATGATAAGCATAAATGTTAGCAAAGGGAAAAGGGGGAAATTGCTGATGGTCATTACATAGTAGTGAATAGGGTTATTTATTTATCATCAATTATTCTGGTCTGGTAAGTTTTCCAGTTACATAGTTTTTCATGCACATGTGTATTTATTACAGGCATCCAACTACTGCACAGGTTCAGACCAATGGAAGAAAAGAGCAGCAAAACTTGAACTGAATGAAACCCAAAAGCAAGAAATTAAAGAGGCCTTTGATTTATTTGATGTTGATGGGTCTGGAACCATAGATGTGAAAGAACTGAAGGTTTTGAAATTCTAATTCTAAAACATTTTTTAAAAACCATTTATTTGTGGCAATCTTTGAATCTTTAACAGCAGCCATCTAAAAGCTTGAGATAAAATCTCTGAAGTGTGGACACCTACACCTTCAGTATACATACCCACCTCATACTAACAATATAGTGTCTTGTTTGGCATTTTATTCTTGTTTTATGAATGAGTACAACAAAACCCAGTATGTGACAGTGACATATCCTATGGCATAGTAGGACTGCATCCTAGGCCTGCTGACCTGGCTTTCTAGGTTTATGCCTAGGTTTATGTCCATAGTAAAAAAGAGAAAATCTAGTCATTAATAGGTAATTTAAAAGCTAGGAATGAGAATGTGGTATATTATAATTTATTTGCTTCCTATTTCATATTGCAATGCAAGCCTTAGGATTTGAACCAAAGAAAGAAGAAATTAAAAAAATGATAGCTGAAATTGACAAAGAAGGAAATAGCACTATTACTTTTAAAGATTTTTTTGCCATAATGAGTGTAAAAATGGTATAGTGGTGATTTTGTTTTTCAAAGGAATACAAGCAATAGCCTTCTACATTTTTTTGAACAATCAGAGGTTTCACAGAGGAAGAATTGGACTAGGTCTTTAAAGATGGGTAGGATTTAGACAGGAATAGCAAGATTAAAGATGTTTTCAGGGTAGTAATGAAGACTGTCCAGTGTGGAGAATGTTGTAAGGAAATAATAAGGATATTTGGCTGGATAGAGAAAATGGGGTCAGCATTTTGAAGCCCTGAATTCAGCAAAATCTCCTGAGTGCCCATTTTTGCCAAGCACTATTCTAGAGAGCATTAGATGAGACAAGTGCCCTGTTCTCTTAGAGCTTACATTTTTGATAACGGATATTAGTTACTGGTGTTAATAAGAGATACATTCTCTTTATCATCCTTGCCTCTTCCACTTTAACAAATCCTGAATATAGATACCTTGAGAGCTAATGTTGAGAGCATTGGAATAATTGTTAAAAGTTATAGCAGTAAAGTCAGAACTCAGCTACCTGGTACATTACTGCTCTAAACCTCAAACACCCATAAGTCCAATTTGATAGAATAAATGAAAGATTAATGACACATTAATTGTTTCTATTTTTAAAGAGTGAAAAAGATGAAAAAGAAGAAATATTGAAGGCTTTCAAATTATTTGATGATGATGATACTGGAAGCATATCATTAAATAATATCAGGAGGGTTGCTAAGGAACTGGGGGAAAATTTAACAGATGATGAACTTCAGGTAATTTTTACTTCTATAATTATAATTTACATGTATAATTATAACATACAATTATAATTTATAATTTATAGTCTTAATTTAGTTGGACTCAAATACATTCAAAATAAAATTTGTGTATTTGAATGTTCATTTATATCATTATTCATTTTTAATGATTTCACATATCTTATTTACACTTTGTTTTGCAGGAAATGCTTGATGAAGCTGATCGTGATAGGGATGGAGAAATAAATGAGGAAGAATTTTTGAGAATGATGAAAAAGACCACTCTTTATTAATACTTTTTTTATTCCTTCTGGAAAGTTGTTAACAGCTTTATAGTTGCTATACAGTTCCACCATATCTGGATGTATTTATTATCAATTTTTAGTTTATATGCACAAATTGGTCTCTTGATGTCTAATGCATGTGAGAAATTACATGTTTCTACCAATATGTTGTTAAATCTACAGCATCAAGAAACAAAGAAAATGTAACGAATTCTGTGAACCATGGATCCTAAACCAATGTTAATTCCAACTGCTACTTTTAGAGTTCCAGGGTCTAAAGACTTAGAATTTTTTAAAGTTTAGTGAAACTGACCCCACATCCAAATGGATTTGGCAAACAAGCAACTAGTTCCCCTATTATTTTCCTTTTGCGCAACTCTTTAAAACTGAAAAATATTTGCTTTTTAATCAGTTATTCAGATATGTAAAGTACTAAATAAAATTGCCTAGCAACTACATTACTTGCTGGTTTTCCTCTTAGAAATTCAAAGCAGCACAGTACTACATAGATTTTCCTGTAAGTTTGACCCTGCATGTGAGTGTTTAATACCTCTGCATTGGAGGTGCTAGGGATTTTATACATGTTATCTCAGTTTTACAACTTGGAAGCTGGTAGTATTAGCTCCATTTTACTACATATGAGAAAACTAAAGTTCAAAGAACTTAAAAATTACTCAATTGTTCATAGATAATAAAACATGGATTCTAAATCTTGTATCCTTATGCTTCACTATGCAGCTTCCCTGTGGATAAAAAAAATCTCAGGATAACTTCAATGTATATTTTCTAACTCATTTAATATTATGACTCTTGTAATTTAACTTTGTTTTGTTTGTTTGTTTGTTCGTTTTAATGAAAGAGCCAAACTGTTGGGAAAGGCAGTCTCAAGATACGGTATTTTGATCCTCCACTGGGTCACACAAGACTGGGCCTTGGCCTGGAATACTTCCTTACCAAGAGAGAGTGTCTCTATAGCTTATGCCGGAATTGTCTGTGAGTAACTTTCCATTTCAGACTCCATGTGTACTTTTTTTCAGCTTAAATGTGTATAATATGGTGCCTGTGTGTGTGTAATATGGCACCTGGTCAACCCCACTTTGGAAAGGGGATGTCCCCTTCGAAGAGGGTGGGGTCCCACTGTACAACAAGATGGCTATTTACAAGCCAATTGCCCTGTATCGGCTTCTAGGGGGGACCTGCTGGCCATGGAAAACTGACATTCACTACTGAAACTGATACTGCTCTGTCATATAGAGTGAAGAAGCATTGTTCCACCCAGTAGTTGACTGCATTGTGTTTTTCTTGGCAATTAAATTGATAATCAAGATGCAGTCGAAGAAGCTCTCAGGTTTCTGCTCCTGATAATAGGCAACAGATGCCACTTGCTGGATACAAACTCAAAGCTAATTCATTTTTAGCTCAACCGAAATGAAGACTCAAGGTTTGTCAACACAAGAGAGGTTTTTTTTCAGTTGAAACTAGAATGGCATATATGCTTATGCTCATTAAGTGTTTCATAGTATCTTTAATTCCTAATTATGCAGCATTTCCTTCTAAGCTAAGATATAACTATTAAACATGCTTCATATGTGAAAATTATGACCTTTAAGTTAAGTGATTTACATTTTTAAGTGGGCAGTATGCTTAAAAACACACATGAACAAGGTCAAAGAGTTCTAAATAGAAGTCTCCTTTTCATTCAATCCCCAGTTCTCCCCTGTTCTCCCTAGGACAGAATATACTTTATCACTACCTCTATTTAACATTATACAGAAGTGATAGCCAGTACATTAAGGCAAGAAACAGAAAAAAAGAGACCAGAAAGGAATAAATAAAATTCGTTTTATCTGCAGATGACATTATAGATATATATGTATATGTATGTGTATGTGTGTATATAGAGAATAGCCCAAAGAATTTAGAGATTGCTGCGTGCAAAGTTGTTATGCAAATACAAATAAAAGCACAATTCTATTTTTACAAGCCAGGTATGAGTAGAAAATGAAATTTAAGAGACTACTACTAATAGTATTAAAAATATAAAAATCTTATCACTGAATCTAATAAAGATAGACAGGTCTTCGACATCAAAAACTAGAAGAGCACTGAGAGAAAGAAGGCCTAAATAAATGGAGGGATATTATGTTCATGGGTTGGAAAACTCAATATTATACAGATGTCAATTCTCCTTTATTGATCTATATCTTATAGTACAATAAAAATCCTAGCCTATATGAAACTTGACAAGCTTATTCCAAAATTTTATATGGAAATCCAAGGGACCAATACAGATTCAAAGAACAAGGTGACAGGCTAGCTTGCCTGACTATCAAGATTTATTATAAGGTCATAGCAATTAGAATAATGTGGTTTTAACTACAATAGACTAATGGTCCAATGAAATAGAACAGAAAGTCCTGAAACAAACTCCTATGTTATGGCCATTGATTTAGGATACAGGTAACTGCAGAGTAGTGGGGACATTTTCATTATAATAAATTGTTCCAGATCAATTGGATATCTGAAAAGAATAAAAGAAAACATGACCCCAACCTGACACTACACATAAAAAGTAGTTCTAAATTATCGTTGATCAAGACTTGAAAGGTAAAATATATGATCGTGACTTTGAGATCAGATACCTAATTAGAAACAAAAACCACTAACGTTAAAGGAAAACGCTGATAAATTGTACTATAAGAACTTTTCTTCTCAAAAAGAATGAACACATAAGCTAATAAGTGGAAAAAGATATTTTCAATAAATGTACCTGACTAAATACTTGTATGTAGAACTTTTCAAAATCTGTAAGAAAAAGCCCAATTTTTGAAAGTGAGCAAAAGGCTTGAGAAGTCACTTCATAGAAAAGGATATGAAAAATGGTCAAAAATATGTGGAAAATTAATCAAAATTAATCAAAATAATAATCAAAAAGATCCATGTTCTAATCCCTGGAACCCATGAATGTTATATGACAAAAACAAAAAACAACCCCTCTACACACCCACTACCAAAAAGCAACTTTGCATTATGGTCAAATTAAAGACTATGAGTTAGATTTTCCGAATTATCTAGTGGGCCCTAATTGTAACCACAAGTATCTTTATAAAAGGGAGGACACTTGACACATGAAGGAGAAGGTAATGTAATCATGGAAGCGGAAAAAGTTGTTGCTAGAATGGCATGGATGTTCATGACCACTCAAGTGTTTCACAGCATCTTTAATTCCTAATTATGTAGTATTTCCTTCTAGACAGAAGAAAAATATAGTTACTAAAAATATGATGAAGCAATGTGCTTATAAGCCAAGGAACACTGGCAGCTGTCAAAAGCCAGAAGAGTTAAAGAATAAGCTTCAAGAAGGAGTGTATCCTCGCTGGCACCTTGATCTGGGCCCAGTAAAACTGATTTTGAAATTCTGGACTCCAGAGCTGTGAGAGAATAAATTTCTGTTGTTTTAAGACACCAAGTTTGTGATCATTTGTTACAGCAGTCACAAAAAATTAATACAAAGGAAGTACAAGTCAATATCATCCTGAGATAGCACTGTAAATACAGCAGAATGGGTTAAACTAAAATAATTCAAAGTGTTGATAAGAATGTGAAACAATGGAAATTCTCAACTACTGCTGTACATTGCTTCAACTGTTTTGAAAACAAGGGGGCATAATTCAATAAAGATGAACATAAGCATATTTCATGACCAGCATGTATTTCTACATACGTACCCAACAGAAATATGTGCACATGTACGCATGAGACATATAAAAAATATTCCATGGCAGCAATATACGTGAGAGTCAAAAACTGAAAACACTCTAAATGTTCATTAATGGTAAAATGTATAAATTGTTATGTATTTACGTAATAGAATGAAAAGTTTCATCTATATACAGCCACATGGATGAATTGCAAATACAGCATTGATTGAAGGCAACCAAGAACAAAAATATTTGTTCTGCAGAGATGCCATTTCTATAAAGTTTAAAACCAGGCATATCTAAACTGTAGAGTTAGAAGTCATGATACTGGTAAGTAGGAGGAGAAGGGGACTTGCAGGGGATTTCTGAAGTCTTGGCATTTTCATGTATCTTGGCTTATATAGTAATTACCTAAGTGTTTACATTGTCTTAACCCATTTAGCTGTTTATTTGGCTTGTGCATTTGTGTGAGTATTATACTCCAGTAAAAAAAATTTTTTTACATCGTGCATGTCCACACTGTTAGGCATCGTGATTTTGTGTCATTTACACTAGTAGCATAGCGATAGTCCCAGGGTAAGGAAAAATTGATCAGCCAACACATTGACATATTAGAGAGGGCTGCCAAACATTCAATTGCCAACAGGACCTAGTGGACCTTCATTTGTTCTTCACTCCTTATTAATGATCAGAGCCAATACTGGAAAGAATGTTTGTAATGAACATGCAAACATTTTCAACCAAATACATTTCTATTACATCTTAGTTATATTCATTTTTTGATGCTAATGTTGTATAATTATGCTCTATTTTTCCCTTGATCTGTCTTGCTAGAGGTTTTACCAGTTAGAACTTTTTAAGAATGAACTATTGGCTTTGTTTATCCTCTCTTTTGTGTCTTTGCTTTCTATTTTATTTATTTTATTTTTATTTTAATTCCTCCTCTCTGTTCATTGGTTTTTTGCTTTTTACTTTTAAGGTTACTTCTTTCTGTTACTAATGTTTAGCATTTATTTTTCCTAAGGGTAAAATTTTTCCTCAAATATCCCCTCTAAATATATATTTCAATATGCAGTAGTTTACTGTGATTTCATCCTAAGTTTTTAAATTTTTATTGATTTGTTATTTGACCAATAAGTTTTTAATGCAAGTGTGCTCTTTATTTTCTAAATATAGAGAGAATTTTAAAATTTTTAAATGCTTTTTGATAATGATTTATAGCTGAATTGCATTATTGTCAGGAAGTGTCCTCTGTATAATAATAATTTGAAAATTGTTGAAACTTACTCTTGTGCTTTTGAAACATGTTCACAGATTCTTTGATGTTCCCCCCTCAACAGGAAGATTCCTCCTTTCCTGCCCTTTGAGTATGAGTTGTCCCTAAACAACTTGCTTCTAAACAAATAGAATGTAGTGAAGGTGACACCGCAGGACTTGTGATGATAGGTTAATAAAGGTGATATAGCTTCTGCCTGGCTCTCTTTCTGAGCAAGCAACCTTGCTCAGCATGAATCCAGCCACCATGCTGTGGTAGATAGCCACATGGAGCAACCACATAGAGGTATTCTGGGCATTGCTGAGGGTTCCGGCCAATGACTAACACCAACTGCAGGACAGATAATTTAGTAAGTCTTCAGATGGTTCCAGCACCCAGCTTTCAGCCACCATAGCTGATTCTGAGTAGAGACATGATGTCCCCACTGAGCCTTGCCTAAATTGTAGATTTGTAAGCAAAATAAATGCTATTATTATTATTTTAAACCAGTACATTTTGGGGTCTTTTGTTGAGCAGCAATAGAATACAACATGCATCCTAGACTACTATGGTTTACCTTTAATTAGGACTTTCACAATTACCTCCAAACAGAATTTTACGACAACTTAACTCCATTTCCCTCCCTGATCTATTGTGCTATTGTACCTATTTTACTTCTAATTATAGTCAGATTATTGTTATTTGTCTTTTATGAACCAATCTATTTTATCTGGATTACTTACATACCCTTTCTGGGCTCTTCATTCCTTTATGCAAGCCTGTGGTTCCATCTGGGGTCATTTTCTTCAGCCTGAACAAGTCTTTAGCATTTGTTGTGGTGAAGATCTACTGGTGATAAATTTGTTCAGCTTTTGTTTACCTGAAAAACCCTTAATTTTTGTCTTCTTCTTTTTTATAAATAATATTTCTACTGTGTATAGAATTCTAGGTGAAATTAGGAAGGTCTTTATTAAAAAAACTTTTATCCTTTTTATGTTATTCCATTATGTGCTGATTTCCATAATTTGTGTTGAAAAGTAAGCTAACACCTTTGTTGTTGATTCTTTGAAGATAATGTGTGGGGTTTTTTCCCCTCTGAGTGCTTTTAAGATTTTTCTGTTTGTCTTGGTTATTAGCAGCATAACTATGATGTATCCAGGTGTGGCTTTCCTTATACTTGTATTCTACGTGAGAATCATAGTGTCTTGATTCTGTGGTTTGATGGCTTTTAATCAGCTTTGAAACAACGTTAGCCAGTATTTCTTCAAATACTATTTTTGAGCCATCATCTCCTCTTTCTAGAACTCCAGTGAAACAAATGCATGCTAGACTTTATCACTATTCTTCATTTGTCTCTCATACTCTTTTTGGTGTTTTCTATCCCCCTTTGTCTCTGTGCTTCAAACTAAATATAGTTTACTGACTTGTTTTCCAGTTTACTGGAAGTTCTCTAACAGATTCCAGGTTTCTGTTGAAATTCTCCATATTCTCCTCAGTTTTATTGAACACATGAAAATTATCTTTATTTTAAAGTCCCTGTCTGATTACTTCAATATCTTATCTCTAGGTTGATTTCTGGTGTTCTTTTAAATTGTGGTTTTTAGTTATTTGGTTCTTTTTTTTTCTTAGCTAGATACTGCGGATGAAAAATTGGACAGACTATCAATGCTGTCATCTTCTTTCACAGAAGGTTAAGTTTCCTTCCAGCAGGTATATAAAATATAGGAGACAATTTGGGTTCTTTTGAGAAATGGTTTTCATCATGATTAAGGATTTTCTATTTCATGTTTGCCCTTACTCCCAGATGTAATACTTCTGCGTTGACTGAAAGCCCAGAGTACTTACTGATACATACCACCCTGCCCCCTTCACCTTTCCTGGGCTTGAACTCAAATTTGAATCTTTACAGCATCACACAGCTATTTAATGAATTTGATTAGCTCTTTGTTCTTTCAGATGCTGTTTTCTGCTGCATTTTTTGGAGTCTCACCCCGGGTATCTATAACTAAGGAGTTAGCCAGTGATGGGAAGAGGTCTGTGTTTGGACAGCTTTTCAGTTAACTTTACCTTGAATCCCTGCTCTGTGTAAATTTTCTTCCTGAGTGCTAGAGACTTTGGAAACCCCAAATTCCAACCTGTTTCTCCTTCTGCTCAATAAGATTTCTGCCTTTCTGCTTGAGGCCTATTTCTCCTATTTGTTTGTTTAGTTGTTTAAGTTTTTATTTACATTCCAGTTAGTTAACATACAGTGTAATATTAGTTTCAGGTGTACAATATAATAATTCAACATTTTCATACAACACCCAGAGCTCATCACAAGTGTGCTCCTTAATCTCCATTATCTAATTCACCGCCCACCCCCTCCCTTCTGATAACCATCATTTATTCTCTATAGTTAAGAGTTTGTTTCTTGGTTTGCCTCTCTTTCTCTCTTTTTTCCCCTTTATTCATTTGTTTTGTTTCTTAAATTCCACATATGAGTGAAATCATATGGTATTCATCTTTCTCTGACTGGATTATTTCACTTAGCACAGTACTCTCTAGCCCCATCCACACTGTTGCAAATGGCAAAAATTCACTCTTTTTATTGCTGGGTAATATTCCATTATTCACGTCTTTATCCATTCATCAGCTGATGGACATTTGGGCTCTTTCCATAATTTAGCTATTGTTGATAATGATGCTAAAAACATTGGACTGCATGTATCCTTTTGAAATATCATTTTTGTATTCTTTGGATAAATACCCGGTAGTAAAATTTCTAGATCATAGTGTGGTTCTATTTTTAACTTTTTGAGGAATCTTCATACTGTTTTCCAGACTGGTTTTATGAGTTCGCTTTCCCAGCAACAGTGTAAGTTTGCCCTTTCTCTGCATCCTTGCCAACATCTGTTGTTTCTTCTGTTGTTAATTTTAGCCATTCTGACTGGTGTGAGATGATATCTAAAGAACTTATAAAACTTAACTCCCAAAAAACAATCCAGTTTAAAAAATGGGCAGAAGTAGACATTTTTCCAAAGAAGACATATGAATCGGCCAACAGACACATGAAGAGATGTTCAACTTTACTCATCATCAGGGATCTTTCCCCTATTTTTTTGAATTGGAAAAATGCCCTCATGGAAAATGTCATGATAAGTATGGCACTCCTCTCCAGTGCTCCTCTTCCCTCAAGGACTGCAGCTTTTCCTTTCCAATCTTGCCTGAACTAGGTACTTTCCTGCTCCTTCACACAGCTTTTTCATATAGTAACTTTTATAGTTGTCTTCAGCAGTTGTCTTCAGTCGCTTTTATAGTTGCTGAGTTCATCAAATTCTGAACTAGAAATATCAATATTCTTTTCAGAAAAATAAATCTGGTGGATCACCCTGAACTGGCCCTGGGAGAGATTGCAGGCTGAAAGGCCAGTTAAGAGGCTACTGCAATCAATTAAACAAGGGATGGTGAGGACCTAATGAATAACTGCATTTGGTTTGGGAAAAAAAGAGGTGTGATTCAAATAATTCATTCATGCTATCTTATTTTCATTCACAGAACTCTGATGAAAGAGTAATATTAAGTAACAATTACTGAGTTAGGCACTGTTCTACCTCCCGTACTTGGACTTTCTTAAATCCTATGCCTATGGGATACTATTATTATCATTTTGATTTTACAGACAAGAAAATTAAGATACAGATGATTTAAGTGACTGGCTCAACATCATATGGACAAAGAATGGCTCATTTGGACTTTGAGTCAGGCCTTCTGGCTCCACCTTCTGTGCTCTTAAGCACAGGGCTCTCGTCATTTCTTGCAACAGGTGTTATCTTTTAAGGGCGGGGGGGGGATTGATAGCCCATATTCCAAAGGGAGAAAAGAAGACAAATGGATTCAGTAGTTCGTAGACACTTTTAGTTATTGTTTGGAAAAGTGAGTGGAGTAATACTTAAGGAAAGTGATAAATCCAGAGAAGTGAAACCAATGAAAAAGATGAATCTGTTTTTTTCTTTTTTAAATGAAAGAATAGATTTAAATCTTTGTAAGTTCAATAGTAGAGAGTCTTGAGGTGACCAAGAGTAGGCAGTCAAGGCAAGCGGATAACTTGGAAGATCAAAGACTGATTATAGTGATAAAAGTTATTACTTGATATTTTATTTATTGACATTTCCTCCCAAAATAATTTTCCCTTGCTTTCTTGGTGATGGCTCATTTTCACCAGAAAATTTTAAGTAAGTGTTTAAATATTTGTTGGATGAATGAAAGAGGGAAGTACAGTAAGAGCTCGTGTTACTTTACCTTACCTTACCCACTGGAATCAGGGGGTTGGTCATACATGATGGAGAACGGAGGTCACCCCACTAGAGGGCGTTGAGGTCTTGTCTCAGTTTGGTGAATGAAGGTGTGGTTTGATTTATGCTTATTTTGATAGTTTGATGTAAATCAGAGAAGGATTTAAGGAAAGATCAAAGTTAAAGATGTAACTTATCTAGCACAATTTGAGGAAAGATTTGCAGAAATCGCATTATTCTTTATCTCAGTTTCATGGTAATTAAATACTTTTGTTAATTAAAAGTCAAGAATTGTACTTAAAACCAAATCTAACACTATTCAAAATGTAAACCATGGAAGTATGTGGGAAATATATTATTTGAAGATTTTTAAAAACTATTTTTCCCTCCAATCCAATTTTGAAGATGTTTGACATTTTCCTCTATTAAGAAAGAATCCCGATTGTTTCATATAAAAATGATCAGAAAGAAGAGACTTACTAAGCTGATGACAGTGGTTACTTCTGGGGAAGGAGAAGGTAAAGGTATATAGTTTGAATTCTTATGAACATAAATTTTATAATTTAAATAAAAAGAAGTAATAAATTCAGTTGTATTTAAAAACTGGGTTAGGATGTCAATTCAGAAATGTAAGTACAACTTTATATAATCTGCCTAAATATGGATAAATACAGTTTCTAAGTGATACAAATAAGCATTCTACCATAAGAATCAAAAAGATTCTGTATATTTTAGCATCTCTTGTGATGTATAATGGTTAGTCACATATAAGCTCTGAGGTCTTCAAAAATGAAATTTATTTAATTTGTTCTAACGCTAAATATACCAGTTTACTTGAGAATTGAACACTTTTTTTTCCTTCACACTTAACCAAAGAATTAATAACATAGTTCTATAGGATTCAGTTTGGGAAAAAATGGCATGTGCAGAAGAATTAACTATATATAAACAAAGAAACACCCATAATCAGAATAAATTGTGTTCTCAAATAAGGTCTTTTAAATTAATTTTAAGGGAATGAAAAAATATGTAAGTACACGGTATTACACTATTTCTTCCTGTATTTTTTTTAGAAATATGTAAGTACCTTTCACTTCTCTTGGAAATACTGTGGATAAGTCACCTATCAGACCATATAAAAATATTGAAGTAAAACGTGTAAAATAGCATGCAAGTAACAACCCACTGCTATCACTTACAAAACATCTCTGAACTGCCATGACCTTAGGAGAGTTTAGGCATTGGACACAAGAAGTGTCATAGTTCTCATGTTTTTACTGTTAATCCAATCAAAAAGGGGCCCTTTCTGCCCAAAGGATTAGAGTTAAAATATCCCTTCCATCAATACAGTATGGGAATATCACTGAGACATTTGGCCAGAGAACAAAGGGCATACAACTTTTTGCCGAGCATGTTGAAAGGAGAGAACATTTGAGGAATACTATTTATCAAGATAAGATTTTAAATTAATTTTGAGCAGTCAGATAAGCAAATAGAGATAAGGCCTCTGATGATGAGAACACTTTGGGACACATTAAGAATCAGCAGAATGTAGATAATGGAAAAAAAACCAGCTATCTAATTTGAATAAGTGTAGAGACCATTTTCTTACCTATGGCTGGCTAAGCATGTAGTGTGTGTGTGTGTGTGTGTGTGTGTGTGTGTGTGCACGCGCATGCAGACACACACATGTGTGCACCGGACACTGTGTGTAAATAATATCACCTCTCCCCAGATGTGTATTTTTAGTAAATTTGAGTATGAAATTATGCATTAGTTGTGTATTTAGTCATTATTTCTCAAAGTAAGTTCAGTCCTCCTTCAAGCCTTATTTATTTACTTACTTATGTAAAATGTAGGTTAAAGAATCCTATCAGTTATCTCAAGTGAGTTGACACTGCCTAATTTACAAAGCCAAAATTTCTTGCCCCAACTATGTAAAACATGATAAGGATTAAATTATGATTATTTTTGTCTGAATGTGTTAGGTGTTGGTAGAAAAACACTTATTCTTAATGTCCCTGAATATTTCCTACCTATTGTTTCGATCTTATATCATGGAATCCTTCATGTCATTCATTTTTCAAAAACTCAATTACTCAGATCAATTTAGAAATTCAGTATAAATGGCTTGTAGTTCTTATGCTGCGAATCTATGTTGAACAGTATTAAAAATCTATCTTACAAAGAATATAAATTTTCTAACTAAAATCTTCTAACCAAAATTAATTACAATCAGTAAAACTCCCATTTTTAAAGCCTCTGCCAACGTCTCAATTATTTCAGAAAATCTGTAGATCAGAGAGCAATCTCGTTTCCTCATTTCCTTTCTTTCAAAAGTGGAAAATCTGAACTCTCCTAAATCGTGGGGATGCCTGTGAGTAAGCAAAATAGATAACACATCAACCTTGGGGTATGACTTGCGGGACAGAAAAGATCCAATGAGTTTAAATGTGCCATTCCACAGTTGGAGGTGATTTGGATTATTTCTAGTTTAGATGACAAAGTTAGAGTCATTGTCTCTAGAGCAGAAAATTAAGGGGCACCCGGGTGGCTCAGTGGGTTAGAGCCTCTGCCTTTGGCTCGGATCATGATCTCAGGGTCCTGGGATCGAGCCCTGTATCGGCCTCCCCTCTCAGCGGGGAGCCTGCTTCTCTCTGCCTGCCTCTCTGCCTACTTGTGATCGCTCTCTTCCTGTCAAATAAATAAATTAAAAAATCTTAAAAAAAAAAGAAAGAAAATTAACAGATGTATGGAGTGTGCTATGGACAGACAACTCATTTCTAGCCCTCAAGCCACCATTTAACTAGATTGGACACTTTGGCCGTGTCACCTAACTTCTCTGGGTTTCTTATTGCAGTAGGTATAAAAGATGGATAAGAACTTTCTGTCTAAAAAGTACTATCATATTGCTGAAAACCCAGATGATGAAGGAAAACATCTTTTATTTATCAAATATGTGAAACGAAACGAACAGAAAATAATATAACAGGCACCAAGCATTTACCACCTAGATTTAAAAGACGTGATTTGCTGAAATTTGCACAAATCTCTTTTCTTGTTAAGAAATAAAACATTACACATACAGCAAAAGTCACTCCCTTGCCTTCACTATTATTTTTCCCTTTCTTCTCAGAAGTAGCTGGTATGTATAACTTCCAGGCAGATGTTTGTACTTTTATTGTACAAGTATGTATCTCTAAAATTATAAACTATTGTTTTAGGTATTTCAAAATTTACACAACAGCATGTGTAAATAATCTTTACAGCTTGATTTTTTGCTTGACATGCTATTTTTGAGATTCACTTACATAGGTATTTGTCACTATTATTCATTCATTTCAACTGCTTTGTGTAATTCTGTTATGTGAACAGTGTATTTATTTCTTTTTCTTTTTCTTTTTTTTTTTAAGATTTTATTCATTTATTTCACAGAGGGAGAGAGATCACAAGTAGGCTGAGAGGCAGGCAGAGAGAGAGGAGGAAGCAGGCTCTCTGCCAAGCAGGGAGCCCGATGCGGGCCTCGATCCCAGGACCCTGAGATCATGACCTGAGCCAAAAGCAGAGGCTTTAACCCACTGAGCCACCCAGGCACCCTTTATTTGTTTTTCTACAAGAAGTTAGATTGTTTCCATATTTGTACTTTTAGGAACAACACTATAATGAACATCTTTATATTTTCTAGGATAGTCACTGTCTTAACTGGGGCTACCATAACCAAGTAACTAAACCACTGGGTGGTTTAAACAACAGATACTTATTTTCTTGCAGTCCCGGAGACTGGAAGTCCAAGACCAGGGTACCAGCATGGTTGGGCTCTGGTGAGAGCTCTCCCCTGGCTTGTAGATAGTCACCTTCTAGTTATGTCATCACATGGCAGAAAGAGGGGGAATAAGAAGGCGCGAGAGAGATATAGTTAAGGCCCCACCCATATGACCTCATTTAATCCTAATTACCTACTAAAGACCCAATCACCAGATATAGTCACACTGGGGGTCAGGGCTTCTACATATGAATTTTGGGAGGACACAACACAGTCCATATCATACACCTGTAGTAAAATTGTTAGTTTGTACGGAATTCACATCTTCAACTTTTCTAGATATTTCCAAATTGCTCTCCCAAATGGTTGCAATAATCTAGACACCCACCAGCAAACATATAGATGACACGGGTATTTTTAACTAAAAGAACTTATAAATTCCAAATGTAAGATAGAGGGTACAATCTTTTCAAGCTGCAACTTCTTTTTGCTTTTCATTATCTGGAAAGTCTTCTTCGGCTGTCTGAACATTGGCTTCTGCGAACCAGTTCATTTGTGGCCATGATACCACATGGAATGGTGTGTTCTCTTCTCTAATCCCAAAACTAATGAAAAATACTGACCCGAATCAATAGAGTTTCATCAGGGGTCAAGAATGTGGAGTAGAACTACTCAGGGGATTCAAAGTGAAAGCTAGAGTTCTTTCCCAAAGAAGTCAGGTCTCCTTTGCTGGAAACAAAAGATAACAAAGTTTCAAGTGCACTGCAGTCGAGCCCCTCCATATCCAATCATCTCTGGTTCCAGTTGTGAAAAGCCCCTGTCCTTTGACATCCACAGTGATTTTTCTTTTTTCCAACAGCATATTTAATGTTCCTCAAAATGATTTACATGGAATTTGATTCTCTCCCTCTCATTCACTCTGGCCTTCCCCAATTTTAACATTTTGCTTTCTTATTTCTTCAGCACTCAGGAACTCTATAATCCCTTTGTTAATGTAATACTTCCTCATGCAAAGCTAGGGGCATTTTATTTGCCCCCTGAGGTACTTGTCTGTGAATTGAGAAAGAGATGGTTTCAATCATGTAGACAGTCTATGAATCAAAGGGATTTTTCAGAGTGAGTTAAACAATCTATTTTCCTTCCTGTATGTGTCACCATTTTTCTGGAAACTCTTACTTATCAGGTAAAACTGTACTTAGGGAGGTTCTCTAACAGCTTGATCATGGTTACACTGGATCCACAGCGTAGCCAGAAAGCTGAAAGTGTTTGCAGCTCTCATTTCCGTGGCAACTGTCTGAAGGGCCAAATATAGGAGCATTATTTCTCTGTAGGACCCAGCAGAAGAAGTAACTAGGTGGCGAGGAAAACCCCTTTTAGTCAGAAATTTTTTTTAGGAGGTCAAGACCTTTGAAAAATTAATGGAAAAGTACCACAATACCTTTACATGTAATTTTTTAATGCTTTATTGTTCTTAGTTAGAAAGCTTTATATTTGCATGTCATAATGAATCCATTTCCCCTTCACTGGCCCTTGGTCCCTCTCTCCATGTCTGTCAGTTTATCCATTCCTTATTCTTATCACTATAACATGATGCCTGTCTAACCCAACAGAATCTAGAAAAAAACATTTATAAATTAATACACACTACCACTTTATGAATAATCCTATACATACATGTAGCTCTCTGAGTGATGAACCAATAAATACCCGTCTAATTAGTGCTATGCACATCCCCTGTGTTATCCAGGGAAAAAAGTTCTCTGAGTAGGAGTCAACATGGTGTAGTGAATAGCTTTACAGTTCCTTTTGCCTTAGATCTTTATTATTTAATCTCAAAGACTCTGAATTTTTAGAGTATTTCTCTCATACTCAAATTCATCCATTTTTGGATAACCTACCATTGTCTTTGGCATGAAATATGGAGAAATCACCATAATGTTTCTCTTTATGAAGGGAGGGAAGGATGTGTCTATGCCACACTGCTGAACAATATACATAATACACATGAAAAGATTTAGGGAAAGGTGATTGCACCCTCACAGGAAAACCTGAACATTTCTGTATGTCAGGCCATTTGGCTCTTGATGGCCATAACCTTAATTCTACTCCTTAGGAGCTGTTCTATATAAAAAATGATCTTATAGCTTGACTACATACATACTTAATTAGAGCAAACAAGCATCATTTTTATAGACAGAAATTCATTTGGGCATTAGTACAATCATTATTGGGACACCTCTTTTAAAGTCACTAAATAACCCTTTAAAATTCATGTCATTCATCAACTCCTTTATCAGGGTCAAAGTGAGACAGAGAATTAAGGAGTTATCCAGTTAGAATAAAACCGTTTTAATTATTGCAGCATGGTTGTGTTTCGATCTATGTTTTTAGCTCTCATTTATTATTTCTTACTGGTCATTTACCAACTTTTTTATTTCATTTCTCACAATTTACAATAGTTTTTTAAAGAAACACTTAGTAAATTCTGCCATTATTTGTTATGAAACTAGTCCTGAAAAGAAAGAGCTACATAAATGGACCAAAAACATAAAACCTATGAATAGGTAAAATTTCTCCCCAAGTTGTCCTCAATTAAGATGTTAACATGAAGAATGACATTCTTAAGTCCTTAAATACTAAAAAGGAATTGTATGTTTATAATTCCTATGTTACACACATTCCTATGTATATAATCCTTATTTTACATTTGTGATCAGTGTATGTATGTTATATGTGTATACATCTATGCATGTACACACACTCATGAAACGAGTGATTCGTATCTACAGTTTCTTGATTTTGTTTTGCTTCCTTGGATGCATGTTTTTTGTCCTTGGAACCCCAAAGAGCAAAATGTTTTACTTTTGTTTATTAATATTGTTGATAGTTATAATAATAAAGTCCTAGCTCTATATTGAAATACTGATTAGTTGATGGTTTCTTTATATATGTAATACTACATTCCCAAATCTATAATCAGTAAAAGAGATTCTGTAAACTAATATCTCTTGTAAAAAAAAAAACTTGTAACTACTACTGGTAGTCATCTTGCTATGATTTCTAAAAGAAAGAAACATTCCATGCATTTTAGGAGAAAGTTGTTGGGTCCCAGGGTTGGAATGGCATCCCTTACTTCCTCCAAAGCTTAGGAAGAGGGGCATCTCAAAAGGGTGTGGCTCATGTCCATGTTCTCTATGGAAAGCTAAGCCTGGGACCCCCACTCTCCTCCTTGGTCTCTCTGAGGCCTCATGAGCTCTCTCATGGCTTGTGGAGTGGCCCAAAGTAGTGCCAGGCTCTAGACATGTCCCTATTTCTGCTACTCAAAGAGAAGAATGTTTTGATCTGTTTTAAAGAGAACTGAGTCACTCACGTAACTGTGGGAGGCACAGGGATGTATCTGGTGCTTGGGCATATGAAGCCAGTATCAAATCCTGCCAGAGTTCTCTTTCCCTTGTTTCTCCCTGCCTCTCTCAGAATGTTTGTGCTCTTCCACAGAAGAGCTTCTTCTGCACAGAAGTCAGCCACCCACTGCACCAAAGCCTTGGATCTCTGTCGGCCACAGAGATAAGCCAGGACCTGTGCAACTGATCTGGATAGGGGTACAACTTCCACTGGTCCAGCTTGGGAGGGCCACTCAACAGTAAGAATATGGCACTCCTGAGAAAGTGCTTTTGCTGGCTACTCAGAATTAACTCACGAGATAACCTTTAAGCCCTTGGCTCAAGTCACCTGTTATCTAGAGGTGGAGTGTTACAATGGTCTTGACAAGTATTTGAACTGTATATAAGATGTGATATGTAGATTTAAGCTCGTTTTAAAATACCAGCTATATTAAATGAAGACTGGAAAATCTCAAAGTTTTAATAATGTTATTAAGTTTTTATAGTTAAAATATATGATTATAAGTAAAGTTTTATTGGCTATAAAATTTGTAGGGAAAACAGTTCAATAATAATTCAATTATCTTTTTCAGTACATGAGGCTCCTATGAGATATAGATTATGGAGAGAAATGGCTTTCAGAATGAATTTAGGAGAAAATTCTGGTTATAAACAGAAAGGTCATATATGCCTAATCTAAATAGTTTGATTTTTTTTAAATATGAGACAAAATTAATAATAAAGTTTTAATTGAATAAGAAAGTAATGTTATGGGACGCCTGGGTGGTTCAGCCAGTTAAACAGCTGCTTTTAGCTCAGGTCATGATCTCAGGGTCCTGAGACTGATCCCTGCATTGGGCTCCCAGCTCAGTGGGAATTCTGCTTCTCCCTTTCCCTCTGCCCCTCTCCTCTGCTCATTCTCTCTCTCTCTCTCTCTCTCTCTCTCTCTCTCTCTCTCTCTCTCTTTCTCAAGTAAATAAAATCTTTATTTAAAAAAAGGAATGTTAGTTAAAATAATGATGTTATTGAAGAATGTCAGGGTTCTCTGAAAAAATGTTTGAGAGTTTATATTAGAATAAATTTGTATCATTTGAAGCCAAGGTTAGGAAACAGCTAAATCTCTGCATTCTGCACAGAGAAGAATGAGTTAATGCATTTTTATGCAATTTTAAAGAAATGGAACACTTATATACTTTCTACTACCTCTCTCAAATCAACTTTTAAAACAATCTAAAATCAGCTTTTATGTCCCTCTTCTAACAAAACATAACCACTACTTCTCCACAAAAGAACTGGAGATGCTTCCAAAAGAGGAGTCATTGTGAAGTGGAGTGGTCCCTGCACTCAAGACATGAAAGGAGGCTGCATTTGAGATATGCCCCAGCTTCCTCAGTTGGAACATAGGAAGTATTTTTCCACAGGAATAAGGGGCATAAGGACTGGGTTTTAGGACTTTTAAATGGCAGCTATCCTTGGCCCTTCAGCTTTCTGACTGATGTATTTAGTGAGGATCACTAGTCAAATAAGAGAAATTAAACACTGATTTATTAATCTGAACAAGCATTTTTAAAACCCCTTGATTAAAGAATTTGAAGTATTCTGTAAGAGAAAACACATCTTAGGGCTGAGACTAAATTGTAATTTCCTGCTGCCTTTGAAAATATGAAATGTGGGAACAGTAGGCTCAGGTATGTCTGGGAAGAAGAAAAGGAGAGGGAGAGAGGGAGAGGCAGAAAGGCGGCGGTTGGGGGGGGGGAGAGACTGCAGAGCAGACTCCACGTCCATGAAGCCAAACAACTGTGAAGATGACAGAGCTGAGATAGTGAGGGTCCTCGTCACCTTTCCTATAGTGATCCTGCCCACTTAGGAAAGGTGGCACAATAAACAGTAGGCTTCAACCAATCAGCTCTTCCTCTTCCTTTGGAAAGAGCAAAAAAGAGAAAGGGGGGTCAAAAGAGAGAAGGAAATCTGAGCAGTGGGAGAAAAAGTGTTCCTTGTGTGCCTTGGCACTGTTGATATCATTCAGTTTTATTATGGGACTAAATGGCATTTTGGAACATTATAACATTGTTTCTATGAATTATAAATAAGTGACTTATAAATGAAGTTCTAGACTGCAATACATCAAGCAGATTTAGCTGCTTCTCAGATGAACTGCACATACATCCTGTACTATGACGATACAACTAGGAGTATGCTTTGTCACCAAAGCTGGGCAGTCCTCCCAGAGTTCTACAGAATGAGGGTATAGATACATTTACTTTTTTAGACTATGCCAGGAAATACATTTATTTCAGTAAATAATACAAATATGAATTAATGTAATAACTTATTAAGAAAGCTAGCAAATGCAATCAAAAGGGAAATTATTGTGAAAATAATAGCATTTTTCTGGCTTAAATTCTATCATATTTACTCCCTGTAGTGGAAAAATAATCGTATCAGTTAGCTTTTAGTGCATTATGAAATCCATCCCAAAATTTAGTGACTGAAACAAAAGCTTGGACTTACATGTGCATGGGAGGAAATATGCAAGGTCCCTTAAAGCCTAGGCTCATAACTGGTACATTGTCATTTCCATTTCATTCTATTGCCCAAGGCAAGTCACATGGCTAAAGACCAAGTCAAGGGCTGGGGAAATATATTTGGCTCCTTTACTGGCCAGGATTGCAAGGTCAGTTGCAAAAGGTATGGACACTGGAAGGACAGAGAATTGGAACCAATGATGCAATCTAGCACAGCGGTCACTGGCTCAATAAGCTGAAATTAGATACTCTGTATCTCTGTGAGTACATAGGAGTTAGGGATCAGGGAAAGCAGGGGCAGGGCAAGGTCTTGAGCGGCATGTCTTATAAAGGCACAATGCTTAAACAACTTTCATTTAAAGACTTAAGACTCTGAATTGAAGAAATTTTTGAAGCATTTGATCCACTGGTCCTTCACAGAAAGTTGGAGTCATCTTTCTCCATCTTAGAGCCGAGACAAATAGAACCAGCCAAGAATGTTCTCATCAGATTGATGGGAGACGGATGCCCAAGAGAGGCAGGAACGCCTAAGGGGAAAGTAACTACAGGAAATAGGTAGACCTTTTCCAGCTTTGAGGAGTCTCAGTTAATTGGGAGAAGTCTGAAGAAGGGCCCTGAAGTGCTAGAGATACTCCGGCTCAATACCCATATATCAGGATTACATAGAGGAAAGAATGATAGAGTAATTGGCTTCCTGACTATGCTTAACTTTTTAAGGGGGCAGGGTGGTATATAAAGAAAAATGTTCTATATTTTCATATAACTCCCCTGGCAGTTATGCTAAAAAACCCTCTCCCTCCAACATTTTCCTCTAGTATTGTGTTTCGTAACAACATCTTGGTCAGTCTTTACAAATTTTCAGCCTATTTTGGTTATTAGAAAAGTCTAATTCTAGCATTTAAGATTCAGTCTTATTCTCAAACATGATTCAAAGTTCATCTTCTCCTATCTCTAGCTAAGTCTAGATCCACCTGGAGGGATCATGGATGCATCCATCTCCACATCCTTCCCCTCTTCCAACTGTATTTCAAGTGGGGGTGGGTGTGGAGCGGCAGAGTTGCAGACTCTTCTTGGTTAACCATGACTGTACTTGTGTGCAAGGTCTAGACAGACTGATGAGGAGACTCCAACATCCTTCACTAATGGTGGGGGAGGGGGACCCTGTTTGCTACCATCCTGCTTCCCAACACACACACACACACACACACACACACACCTACCTTACATTGCCCAAAGTTATAGCCCTGGTTCTTATCTTTAAGCAAAGTCTGAGCTCAGCAGGAACACATGGGATCCATCTTCTAATGGAAACTGACAGGACAGGCAGAGTGGTTGTTGAATCTCACCTGCCCTCTCTCACCAAATCTCTGTTCCTATTCACATCACATGGGAGCCAAGCAACAAGTCTGCTCTTGAACCAAATCCTCTCATATTGTCCTCCCCTTTTGTAGGTATCCCAATCTTTAGAAAAAAATGTCTCTCTTTTCTCCCTTTTCCTTCCCATTAGCTTTGGGCAAGAGAAAGCTACACCTCTTTCCCTCTAAGTTCTTTCAGGGGGGCAAGCAGAGGTGGGAGGTGCTAGGATTGGTGGAAGGAGCAGTTCTGCCAGCAGAAGCTCTGAGAGAATATGGCTGGCTTTAGACGCTGGCAGCTCTCTGGTTTTAAAATGTGGACATACTCACTGAGTTTTGGCTTTAGTTTGGAGCCCTAGCTGCAGTTCAGAGACAACAGGAAAAGTCTTCCTATATATCCTACTAGTTTTGGAATCAGGCAGAATGTTTCAAATCTGGGCTCTGCTACTTACTACTGAGTTTCATTTTCTTCATCTGTAAAATGGTGTTACTAAAAACTACTTCTCAGGGTTATTGTGATGACAAAATTAATGAATGAATGTCATTTGGCTCCCATATAAATATATTAATTACCCTTAGTTATTCTTTCTCATCATCCCATCCTCTACATCCATCTCCCGCACCTTACTTGCAACCACTTTCATGCATGTGCGTAGCTATGTAGACAGATATAAATGTACATGTGTGTGTATAAGATTTAGGCTTTGTTATCTTTGCCCCTTGAATCCATGTTATGTTATTGGTGCAGAAAAATATATTTGGGATGTAAATCTTCAACATTCAGTAGCTATAGTCTTATGTTCTTACATGATTCAAGTCATAAGTTACTGAGGGTATCAGGTATGGACTTTCTACTTCCTGCAGCACACTGTGTAGGTGTATTATTACCAGAAATCCTCCATAACGCTACCCAGTCATTTTGGTCTCTGTTTTTACAGAAATGACTAGGATGAAAGAAAAGAAAGATTGAAACAAAGAAATGTGATTGTTTTTATGTTTTACCATCAAGAATATTGTTTTAGTTAAAATGAGACGATTCAAATGAGAATAAACAAATTTAAATAAAAAAGAAGTTTTGATGATGATTTCTAAACTGATTGGGGTTTTACCTGATAAAATCTACAAAGCAGAATATTTATTCTCAAAAAATATCAGCTGCATGTAAACATTAATGTATGCTTTCACACCTTCAAATATGGTAGAATTTTTATAAACTCAATAGATTGAGAACTTTTTATGACACCTGGGCTCTCTGTTACCAGAAAGGAAAGTAGTTTGGTTATTCTTTCAACAAACATTTGCTAAATTACAAAGCTAAAGAGGCTCTGTCCCTCTTCTCCATTGCTTTAAAGTTTAAAGCTTTTTCTAATAGAGGAGGAATGAAGCAAGCAAACAAACAAAAATCACACATCAGAATCTTCTTAATTCTCTACTGCCTAACACTGGGATCCATCAACACTGCTATGACCACCTCCACCATCACAAAGCAATCTTAAAAATGTTTGCTGTATTTGCTCTACAGGAAAGTCTACAAGAATTGGAGAAATCTTGATTCCTTCTTTCTCAAAATCTACAAAATCTACAAAATATTGTCCTGACTTGTCACGTTAACCAAGTTACCAGTTTCTTCTGTAGGTAGCATTTGGTAAAGACAATGAATAAATATGCCTAGAATTCCTAGGTTCAGGTTCTTCTTTCATTTTAAGTACACACACACACATGAACACATGGCCTAACAATAACAGGGAGAAAGGCAGAATTTGTATTTGATTTTATTTTTAGACAGAGACTGCAAGAGGATACACTCATAGCTATGGCTGATCTGATTAATAAAAATAACTGCAATAGTTCTGACATTGCAGCAAAAATATTCCATGGGGTTTATGCACACACATAGATAATGGCCAAGAAATCAGAGTAATAGGATGTTGGAATCGAAGGGTCTCAGAAGTCACTTGTCCTGGGGTGCCTGGGTGGCTCAGTTGGTTAAGTGTCTGCCTTTGGCTCAGGTCGTGAGCCTGGGATGCTGGGATCAAGCCCTGTGTTGGGCTCCCTGCTCAGCGGTGGGCCTGCTTCTCCCTTTCCCTCTGTATCTTACCTCCCTGACCTGCCACCCCACTCTTGCTCACTTTCTCAAATTAATTAATTAATTAATTTTTTAAAAAGTCACTAGTCCAAATCTCTCATTTTAGTGATAGGGAAGTTTAGGTCTCTGGCTGTCAGAAAAAATTTGGAAGATATTTAAATGGGGAACAAAATCACTTGCACACCCTTCAAATTTTCCGGTTCTACAGGGGTCTGAGACCAGTCTTTGAGCTATTGTATAATTCTGGTAAGTCTTAGAAAACTTACAGGAATGCAAATTATTCTTGTTCATAGAAATGCAAATGGATATTTTCATGTGGAATACAATTGATTATGGCCCTGTGGATTTATTGACCAGTTTTCTGTCTATCTGCAAATTTATTAGAGCATTCCTAATGGCGTGTACATGCACATGTGTGTGTGCTGTTGAACCAGTTTTTATTTTTTTAATCTTACTGGCTCCCTCATTAATTAATGTGCTAAATAAAATCACAACCACCAGCTTAGTTCCCCACTCAGCATGTCAAGGAAAAGACTTGGCCAAATATGGTTTTACTTTATGGAGTTTTACCTTACTTTATGAGGTCCAGATATCAAAAGATAGTGGGCAAGCTTGCTTCTTTTGTCCCCAGATTATTGTGGAAAAAGAAAGGAGATGGAGGCAGTGATGGGAAATGACCAGATGCAGGCCCCCATGTGTTACAGAAAAGAAAAGAAATAAATATCTAGGTCTTGTTATAAATCTATTTTCCTGAATTCAGCCCAGTCATACTGAATCAGTCTGTGAATTTGAGCCTCATGCACACTCAGGTTTGAAAATCACTGTTCCAGACTCACAGAAATATTTTGAGACTATTAAAAAGGGAGGGAAAACATAAATTAAACACAACAAGAAAAGAAAGCTCTACAACACTGATCTAGTTAAAATTTTAATCGGGAATGGCCCATAGAAAACTATACCCTGTATCTTTGGTGTAATGGCTTCAAATGCAGATACAGTTTTGGGAGGATAATCTTGTATTTCATTTAAAGAAACTACCAAAGAGTGTTTTCATATGATTCTCTAAGCACAGTAAAGACTTTACCTTCAATGCTATTTTTGAATGATAGCTGCAGAATCCCTCCCAAGCAGCTCCTGCTTCAGAGAGAAGAATTAAAGTCAGAGTCCTTCTCTACTGGGGATCTGTTCATTTTTACAGTTAACCACAACAACAACACGTTATTTTGTTTGTTTGATGTGTCAGAACTTAAAATGCTAATTCTGAGAGAAGATGCTCAAGCTTCAGCCATTCTGCAGAAGCCAAAGAAACTTTTTCATGATGGAAGATAGCATTATCCTTATAGAAAAATGCAAGATAGCAAACTGTGTGTGGGGAACAGAGCCTCTCCACGGCTTTTGGGGCCAGGTAGTCTTGAGCTCTGGAGCACCCTGAATGTGCTTCTGGTCTTAAAGTTTCTAAAACTATCAGTGTAACCCAACTGATGAGATTACAGAAGACTTGGACCTCAGCATAATTTAAAACTTTCTTGCCTCTCACGTCTGAGTATGTGCATCAAGACTAGTTCAAATATTGGGAACCTGAAATAGATTCTTTTAAGTTGTTAAAAAAAACAACCAACAAACCCTTAACTATTTCATGAGAAGCAAAGAAAAAGAGGCGCTGTTGAAGCAAAGTATTGAAATATAGCTTCTGCAAAACAAGGTAACCCTGGTGATTCCACTCCCACCCACCTAGCAATAACCCAGTTCCTACATGTGCTCTATGCTTGTCACCAAGGGTGCTGGAAAGAAAAATAAGCAATGGCCCTCCAGGAACTCTCATAATAGTTTAATAGTAAGTAATATTGATGAGTTGTGGAACTATTAAAGACACTCTTCTCAGTAACACCAGATATTAGCTACATTTAAAGCTGTGTTTGTGAAGAACTGAGGTCAAGTCTCAATACTGTAATTTAGGTATCTCTTAGATGACGTGTCACAAAATTGACTTATAGCTGTAGCTCATGATCAAGTCATCCAGTGATTCCTCTTGAGTGAATCAAATCTGACTGAAGAATAGACCCTAGACAGTGAGACTGCTTGTTAAAGAAATGAATGACTACTTTCCATTATAAACTCTTGACATCAGTGTTAACAGAATTTAGTAAGTACATGACCTGAAATGTCTATGGATGATTTAACCACATAAGCAACAACTTAATTCAGACTCTGGAAGTATTGCCCACCCATCCACCTTTGCTCACAGGATTCAGATAATATAATGTAGATTTGAAAAATCACTCTGGGGGCGCCTGGGTGGCTCAGTGGGTTAAAGCCGCTGCCTTCGGCTCAGGTCATGATCCCAGGGTCCTGGGATCGAGGCCCGCATCAGGCTCTCTGCTCGGCAGGGAGCCTGCTTCCTCCTCTCTCCTCTCTCTCTGCCTGCCTCTCTGCCGACTTGTAATCTCTCTCTCTGTGTCAAATAAATAAATAAAATCTTT
>LNAC01000113.1:3375717-3465938 GCA_002007465.1 Ailurus styani
TTTTGTCAAAAAAAAAAATAAAATCTTTTTAAAAAAAAAAAAAAAAAAAAAAGAAAAATCACTCTGAACAAAGTATGGAGGTAAATATTCATTAGACTACATCTCAGGGATATGGAGATCCTAGTTGTTCAAATGGCAACAAAACTAACAAAGTTGTATTGTTATAGAAAATCTACTATATTTGTAACAAGGCCCTCAATTATGTACTAATAACGTGGAAATTAACTCTCCTTATAGTGTGCTAATAAAAAAAAAGAAAACACTGGGAATAGAGGATTAAACAAAATTAAAAATACTTGCTGAAGGTCTTTTGGGAGTTTTTATATGCCAATATTCCTTAATAGAGCAAGAGATAAGATATGCAGAATTTCCCAGATATATTTGACTATTGTATTAAGTTCAACTAAGAGTGACAGAAAAAATCTAAAACATAAGTTTAATGTCTTAAACTAGATAAAAGTTTATTTTTTTCTTAAGTAAAATTCCACAGATATATAGTCTGGAGCAACTTTGGCTCTTTAGGATATCATGGCTCAGTCTTCCATTGTTAAGACAACCTCATGGTTACATGTGGCTGCTTCAGCTCCAACCAATACTTCCACAATCCATCCAGCAGGGAGGAGGAAATGAAAAGAAGAGAATCCCCTCACCTGTCAAGGATACTTCCTAGAAGTTGCAAAGTGACTTTTAATTATATCCTATTGACCTGAACTTAGTTCTATGAACTTACCTACTTGAAAAACAGGGTTAAAAATATATAGTTTTTATTCTGTGTAGCCACATGCCTGGTTAAAAATTCTATTTTTGTAGAGGAGAAGAGGACCATGAACAATCTTTGACACAACCATGAAACTCTTTATTTCATGGAGCATGTCACAAGATAGTTATGAAAGTGTTGATATAAATTAATTATTTTGTTAATGATTTTATTTAACTGAGAGAGAGTGCAAGAGAGAGAGAGAGAGAGAGCAAGAGAGGGGACAGGGTAGGGGAGAGGGAGAAGCAGACTCCCTCCTGAACAGGGAGCCTGAGACTAGACATGGAGCTCAATCTCAGGACCCTGGGATCATGACCTGAGCTGAAGACAGAGACTTAGTCGACTGAGCCACCCAGGTGCCCCTATTACTTTTGACAGTATTTTTCTCAACTGCTAAGAATCAACGTCCAAGGGAATTCATTGGCAGAGTCTGACAACTTACTGGCAAACTGATTTAATAAGTCATTCTTACAGGAACCAGAAGCATACAAGGAAGAATTAACGCTATTCCATTTAAACCTAGCCACTGCAATAATTTATTTGAAAGTTTAATGTTTCCTAAGTACCAATAAGCCATCTCTTTGAGATGTAATTGTCAAAAAAGACAGAAACCTTATTTTCCAGTTTCTGTGGGAAAGTAGGAGCTTAACTTGAGTAGGCATCTTGCTCCAAATCACAAAATGACCTCTTGTCATAAAGATATGACAAGTTTGTTTTCCTTTGGATAGAGCCAATTAACATAGATGGTCACCCCATTACCAGATTTAACTTTAGGGTGAACTCTACGTGACAAATAGTACTGTCAAGTCCTCTTATTTGAGGACTAGTTACTGTTTATCCTGACAACTTTTATGGAATGAATTGTATATTCCTCCCTATATAAAAAAGGTGAGATTTCTTTCTGTTTTTCCAATCTGTCAGTGGATTGCTTGAGATGGCCATCACATTCTATTCACATATTATTCAATATAGAACTGTTTTTTTCTTCTACTTTTGTGGAGAATTTCTCTTGGCTGGCAGGAGATTTTTTTAATTTATAGTTCTCCAACATTGTCCTCAAGCTCATTTACATCATATAACAGTAAATTCTCTATTGCAGGTAATAGACTGCTGTAATTTGACATTGAACTAGAGCCTAACAAGCCTTTTCTTAGTTGGTGTGACTAAGGTGAACATTCAATTAAAGGAAAAAGATTTTCTGCAAGAGATGTTAGTCAATAAGTGGCTCAGTCATTAAGCATCTGCCTTCAGCTCAGGTCATGATCCCAGGGTCCTGGCATTGAGCCCTGTATTGGACTCCCTGCTCAGCGGGAAGCCTGCTTCTCCCTCTCCCACTCCCCCTGCTTGTGTTCCCTCTCTTGCTCTCTCTCTCTCTGTCAAATAAATAAATAAACTCTTTAAAAAATTAAAAAAAACTTAACACTGCACAGAAACACAAGAGTTGTTAAAATAAATATCCTTCTGATAATCAGCAAAACGAAATTCACATAAAAATGAGTAACATAAATGTGTCAAGGCCAAAACCCATACAAAGATATTATGTGTTTTCAATAAAAAGTCCTATTTGGGAACTTTTCATATCTTGTGAGAATAAATTAAATTACAGTTTTGGGGACGCCTGGGTGGCTCAGTCATTAAGCAGCTGCCTTCGGCTTGGGTCATGATCCCAGGATCCTGGGATGGAGCCCCTCATTGGGCTCCTTGCTCAGCAGGAGGCCTGCCATCTCCCTCTCCCATTCCCCCTGCTTGTGCTCCCTCTCTTGCTGTGTCTCTCTCTGTCAAATAAATAAATAAAATCTTAAAAATAATTACATTTTTTGCCACCTCAAAATTTCATGAGAAGGAAAAAATTCAAAATCTTGATAAATTACTTTTAATTTCAACATAATGAAGACAGTAAAGAGAAAGGAAAATGGGATGTATTATTAGAAAAAATATTTAAAATTTTTTCATTTCACTAATCATCTTTCAATTTGTGACTGCTAAAATATTATACTAATTTTTAAAATTATTTTTAGGTGTATTCTTGATTCCTACTTCTTTTTCTCATGGCAGTATTTGGTTTTGGTCTTGATTTCAGCCAAATACAGACTTTAACTCCTGGCTTGTTAGCATTTGCAAAAAAGATGTATCAGTACATCTCAATCCTGTAAGGTTTACGGACTGGATGACAAAAAGAGAACATGGATTCTCAGTGGGTTGCTTACTCCCAAAAGAAGAATGAGAGAAAGAGATTGGGCTGTGCATCCTCAAACTCTCTTTCTAGATTCATAGATTAGATTACATCTTTATCAGTTATTTATTGCTGTTTAAAATCCACTGAAAAGTTAGTGGCTTTAAAACAACAACAATTTTATATGTTCACAATACCATGGGTTGTGCCTGCTTCGGCAACACATAAACTAAAATCAGAACAATACAGAGAAGATTAGCAGAGCTGTTGCACAAGGATGACATATAAATTCATCAAATATTCTATATTGTTAAGGGGTCAGTTCATTAAGAAGATATAATAATTGTAAATATATGCACTCAACATCAGAGCACCTTAATATATTAAGCAAATAGTAACAATTCTGAAGGGAAAAGTTGACAACAGTACAATAATAGTAGGGAACTTTAATACTCTACTTTCAGCAATGGATAGATCATCCAGAGAGAATATCAGAAAGAAAATGTTGAACTTGATCCATACATTGGACTAAATTGGACCTATACAGAACATTCTGTCCATCAGCAGCAGAATATACATTCTTCTCAAGTGCACACAGAACATTCTCCAGGATAGATCATATGGTAGGCTGAGAAGCCTGTCTTAGTAAATTAAAAAAATTGAAATCATAGAAGGTATCTTTTCCAACCACAAGAGTATAACTAGAAATCAACAACAAGAGGAAAGTTGGAAATTTACCAAGCACATGGAAACTAAAGAACACACTCCTGAACAATCCATGGGTCAAAGAAGAAATAAAAACTAAATTTTAAAAATGTCAAAACAAATGAAAATGGAAACACATGGGATATTGCACAAGCTGTTCTGAGATGAAAGTTTATAGCAATAAATGCATATGCTAAGAAAGTGAAAAGATCTCAAACAACCTAACTTTATACCTCCAGGAAATAGAAAAAGAAGAACAAACTAAGCCCAACTTGGAGAAGGAAGATAATAACAAAGATTAGAGCAGAAACAAATAAAGTATAGACCAGAAAAATGCTAGAAAAAAACCAATGAAACTAAGCTGGTTTTTTAAAAAGATAAACAAAATTTGGAAACCTTTACCTAGACCAACTAAGAAAAAAAAAGAGAAACTCAAAGAAAATCAGAAACGAAACAGGAGACATTATAACTGGTATTACAGAAATAAATAGTATCGTAAGTGACTACTATGAGCAATTATAGACCAAAAAGTTAGATAAATCAGAAGAAATGGATAAATTCCTAGAAACATACAACCTACCAAGACTGAATCAGGAAGAAATAGAAAATCTTAATAGACCAATGATAAGTAAGGATATTGCATTGGTAATCAAAAACCTCCCAACACAGGAAAGCCCAGGAGCAGATAGTTTCACTGGTAAGTTCTAACAAATATTAAAAGAATAATTAACAACAATCTTTTTTTCAAACTCTTTCAAATAAATGGAACAGGAGGGAACACTTTCATTCATCTTCATTATATGAGGCCACCATTATCCTAATACCAAAAGCCAGATAAGTATACTACAAACAACAGCAACAACAACACCCTATAGAACAATATCCCTAATGAATATAAATGAAAAACTCTCAACAAAATATTAGTAAACTCAATTGAACAACACATAAAGTGTTTTATTCCTGGGATGCAAGGGTGTTTCAACATACACAAATCAATAAATGTGACACACTGCATTAATAAGATAAAAGATAAAGGCCATGGGATAATTTCAATAGATGCAGAAAAGGCTTTTGACAACATATAACATCTTTTCATGACAAAAAACGTCAACAAATTGGGTACAGATGAAACACATTTTAACATCTTAAAAGCCATATGTGACAAACTCACAGCTAACATTATACCCAATGGTGAAAAACTGAAAGCTTTTTCTATAAGATCAGGAACAAGACCAGGGTGCCCAACCTCACCACTCTCATTTAGAAATAGTACTGGAAGTCCCCCCCTAGACTAATCAGGCAGGATATGGAGATAGAAAACATCCAAATAGGAAAGGAAGAAGTAAAACTGTCATTATTTGCAGATGATATAATCTTGTGTATAGGAAATCTTAAAAACTGAAACAAAAACTGTCAGAACTAAGAAATGAGTTCAATCAAGTTTCAGGATATAAAATCAACATACAGAAATCTATTGTGTTTTTATATGCTAATAACAAAAAGTCTGAAAAAGAAATAAAGAAAACTATCCCATTCATAATAGCATCAAAAATACTAAAATACTTAGAAATAAATTTAACTAAGGAAGTGAAAGATCTATACAATGAAAACTACAAAACTTTGATGAAAGCAATTGAAGAAGACACATATGGAATGATCTTGTGTTTGTGGATAAGCAGAATTAATATTGTTAAAATGTTTATACTACCCAAAGCCATCTTTAGATTCAGTCCAATCCCTGTCAAGATTGCAATAGCATTTTTCACAGAAATAGGAAAAACAATCCTAAAATTTGTATTAAACCAGAATAGACTCAAACAGCCAGAGAATCTTGAGAAAGAGAATGAAGCTAAAGTCATCACACTTTCTGAATTCAAACTATACTACAAAGATGCAGTAATTTAAACAGCGTGATATTGGCATAAAAATAGAAACATAGACGAATGGAACAAAATAGAGAGCCCAGAAATAAACCCCCACATATACTGTCAACTAATAGTTGACATGGAAGCCAGGAACACTCAATGGGGAAAGGATATTCCCCTCAACAAATGGTGCTAAGAAAATTGGATAATAACATGCAGAAAAGCAAAACTGGATCCCTATTATCCACCACTCACAACCAATAACTTGAAAGTGATTAAAGACTTAAACAAAAGACGTTATGCTTTAAAAATCCTAGAAGAAAACATTGGGAAGAAGTTTCTTGACATTGGTCTTAACAACAATTTTTTGGATATGACACCAAAAGCTCAAGCAACATGAGCAAAAATCAGTAAGTAGGACTGCATCAAACTAAAAATATTTTGCACAACAAACAAACAAATAACCAAATAAAAAACAACCAACAAGATGAAAAGTTAACCTTTGGAATAGGAGAAAATATTTGCAAATGATACATAGATAAGGGATTAGTATCCAAAATATATAAAGAACTCATATAACTTAACAACAAAACCAAACAGACCAATTAAAAATAGGCAGAGAAATAAATAGACATTTTGCCAAAATAGATATCCAAATGGCCAACACATACATGAAAATATGTTCAACATTATTAGTCATTAGGGAAATGCAAATACAAACCACAATAAGGTGTCACCTCACATCCATGAGAATGGCTATCATTAGAAGGCAAGAGATAACAACTGTTGATGAGGATGAAGAAAAGGAAGCCCTATATACCATTGGTGGGAATGTAAATTGATGTAGCCGCTATGTAAAACAGTATGGAGTTTCCTAAAAAAATGAAAAATACAATTATCATATAATCCAACAATCCAACTTCTGGATATATATCTAAGGGAAATGAAAACAGCATATTGAAAAGGTATCTATACTCCCATGTTCATTGCAACATTATTCACGATAGCCAAAATATGGAAGCAATCTAAGTGTCTGTCAATAGGTAAATGGATAGAGAAGTTGTGGTACACATATAACATGAAATATTGTTCAGCCATGGGAGAGAAGGAAACCCTACCATTTGCAACAACATGGATGGACTTTGTGCTTACTGAAATAAGCCAGACAGAGAAAGACAAATATTGTATATCACCTATATGTGGAATCTAAAAAAGCCAAACTCGTAGAAACAGAGTAGAATGGTGGTTACCAGGGGTTCATGGGTAGGGGAATTGGGGAGATGTCATTAAAGGACACAAACGTGCAATTAGAAAATGAGTACGTTCTGGAGATCTAATGCAAAGCATAATGACTAGAGTCAACGATCCCATGTTACATGTTTCAAAATTGCTAAAAGAGACTCTTAAGTGTTCTTACCACAAAAAAAGAAGTGGTCATTTTGTGACATTATAGACATATTAACTTAAGCTGTGGTGGTACTCATATTGCAATATATAAATGCATTAAATCAAAACAGTGTACACCTTAAATTTACACAATGCTATTTGTAAATTATGTCTCAATAAGAAAATACTATGGGACATCACTTTGCACCAGACCCGATGGAAGGTCTTTCTGTGGTCTTGTCTAGATCACATGTGCAGCTGCAGTCATCGGCAGCTCAACTGGGGCTGGATGGTCTAAGGTGACCTCTGTTGCACAGCTGGTGGTTCACTTTGGTTGTTGGTTGGGCCTTTCTATCACGGGTTCTCTCTTTGTTAATGGGTTTCTTTATGAAGTGG
This sequence comes from Ailurus styani, assembly GCA_002007465.1. Taxonomy (NCBI): domain Eukaryota; kingdom Metazoa; phylum Chordata; class Mammalia; order Carnivora; family Ailuridae; genus Ailurus; species Ailurus styani. The sequence goes on from LNAC01000113.1 coordinate 3,383,000, forward strand.
CAGCATACAAGGGGCAAGAGCAGAAGCTGCAAGGTCACTCAGGACTGACAGGTTCAGAAGCCACAACCCATCACTTGCACTGCACTCTGTTGGTGAAAGCAGATACTAAGGCCAGCTAAGATTGAAAGAGTGGAGAAATTAATCCCACTGCTGGGTGGGAAAAGTGGCTAAGTCACACTGCAATGGGCCTGGGGAGAGAGAAAATATTGAGACCACTTTTGAAACACTCTTCCCCAAAGTCCATGTCCTCTCCTGGGACAGATGAGGAAAGGGGCTGAAAGAGGCCAGCAGTGAGATGGGAACTGATGAAGTAGCTGAAGTGAGAGAGAATTTTCTATTCTTCCCATTCACCCCAGAAACTGGTCATACTCTAACATGGAAGATTCCTATTAACGTAGAAGTAGCAATTTCAGACATTTGCAGAAAGTAATATTTAACTCTAATAACATTATTCTCTGCTTATAACTGAATCTTTTAATCTTTAAAATATATAATCAGTAAATATATTGAGTGGTGATTCTGGATTTTTCGATTATATATATTTTTTGTTAAGCCTTGGCATTATTAAATAAAGTTTAAACACATTTTTCTCTTGACGTAAGAAGAAAGTCAATGAATATATGGGGCAGTGAACTGAGTTTTCCATACTACAAAGTTTACTGTTAAATACTGGCATTATTAAGGAAATTTTCAAATTCAGTCTTTCTTTTTAGGGCTTTACAAACTGGAGAGATTTTTCCATATTTAGATGGTTTAATTGAGGGCATCATACCAAAGGAGGGGAGAGATGGATATTTCTTTTCTTTTTTTATTTTTTAGAGAGAGAGAAAGAGAGAGCAAGCAAGAGTGTGAGGAGGAGGAGGGACAGAGGGAGGAGAGAGAGAATCTCAAGCCGACTCCACGTCAGCGCAGAACCCAGCGTGGGGCCCAATCCCACACCCTGAGATCATGACTTGAGCTGAAATCGGTAGTGGGATGCCCAAATGACTGAGCCACCTAGACGTCCCAGAGACGGATATTTCTAACTATGATTCATTTTGCTTCTGTGACCACAGGGCCAAGCAGTTTCTTGTTAATAAGAAAGGCTGCTAACATTCACCGCCCCATGGATTTGGGTGCCAATGAGTAAAAGGAAAACAACACCTGCATCACTGCCAGTGGCTAATGATACAGGGGGGTCAGGACCAGTGGAGGCAGCGTCAGTGAGGGCAGAATCCAGTGCCTCTGTGGCTGCCAGGAAGTCTGCACAACAACAGCTTCGAAAGTCTAACATTCACGGGACAAAACTGGACCAGGAGTTGAAACAAGTCTGTCTTGAATGGCTGGGCTGTGGTTCCATGGACTCCTTGGTATCAAGGCTTAGTTGTTGTGTGGTCTGGTCACAGAGGGAAAGTGGCTGGTGCCATCTCCCTCTGCATGTTTTCACCTTCTCGTTCTGAATCAGGGCAAACCGTAAGATGGAAAAACAGAGCCCAAGAGGGGAAATGGAAAAGTTGGCTCCCTCACACCCTTTCTGCCCCTCTGCCAGGGCTTTCCTGGAGCTGAGCTCCAGCTCAGCTAGTAGGGAATGAAAGGCAAAGAGACATGTCCAAAAGGAGCTGCTGGTATCTGGGGGACTGTTTATATGCAGGAATGTCCCAGATAGATTAACTCCACTTCCAGTTTCTCTTCCTTTTCACTTGTGGCAACAATGGACAATGAAATTCCTTCTCTCCCTCCCTTCCATCCTCCCTTCCTCTCTACTTTCCTTCCCTCTCTTTTTCTTCTTTCTTTTAAAATTTTTCATTACTATTCATGTGAAACTTGGTGAGAATGAACATGATTGAATGTGACAGGCATCCATACAGCTCAGGGATGTTTATAAAAGCTGTTAAACCATGAAAGCTGTCAGGAGTATGCCTCAGAATATATTTTTAAGGGAAAAAAAAGGAATATCTTCTTAAGGATGTAAGGAATTGTGAATTTTATGTGTCTTATTCTGGGTTCATTCATGCATACATACACATATAGCCTTTCAAAAAAATCTTCTGAGTCTCAGAGCATCATAGCAAAATGCTATGGAACAAAGACTGGGTCCTCGGAAAAATTATATTTTGATATATTGCATTTTATATCTTTACCGAAGACATCTGATATTTAATCTTCCTTGTTGAAAGCTATAACACAGTGGGAAATTTTTGTTTCTTATGTATAACATGGTCTTCAGCCAATAAGAGATTATAATACCTGCTTTTGATTTATCAAACTCTTTCCTTCTGGGCTGAAGCTGATATAGCACATCTGCATCCAAATAGGTCTAGGGACATAACTGGTCCCACTATAAGAAGTGAGGGAAGGCATCATTTGTCATAGAGGAGACTCTAAATTGACTAGATCACCTTTATACATGAACAGATACTCAGAATTGCTGACAATTGGCCAGACTGGTATATAATTAAGCAGCAAGATAATCAAGGACGATTTTATGTTCACTTTATAGAATTATTTTCTAATAATATTTTAGAAAGGGACAGTTCAAATTACCAAAATCCTTATCTTCCTGTATCAGGCAAAGTGTCTCTATTCTTGAGTCTCTGGAATAAGTGTATCTCTAATCTCTGCCCAGATAGGTTCTATTCTTACCCTCCCTTTACAAGATGGGGAACCTGAGGCAAAGAGAGGCCAACTAACTTGTCCAAAGTCCTGTATTGCTAAGTGGTAAAGCCAGGACTCAAATCTATTAGTCTTCTTCCGGACCCACAACATCATATTGCATTTGTACCTGGATGTCAAAATCAGTTGTAGAGGAAATTCTATTTAACCCTTACTGCAAGCGGATAGATTTTTAATCCAAATATATTGAAATATTTCATGTTGAGAGATAAGTGAAAATGTTTATTAAATAGAACAAATTACACTGTAAGAGTGTTGAATATGTCTCTTCCTTATGTCAAAATCTCCAGTGGTTCCTTGACCCATAACTAAGTGATTAATTGAAGAAGTCAATTAAAATGAGGAATCATAGAAAATGCTGCAAACACACCTTAATGCTTTATCCTTGCTTTGAAGCATGGGCAACCTCACATCATATGGAGCCAGGGCCTAGTCCTGAGCAGGAGTCCTCTGACCTCTGGTGGAATTCAGAGGTGCCTCCTTACCAGGCCACATGCAGGCTGCACCACCTTAAGATCTGAACTTGCATTTCTTTAAGGTGGAACAAGACCTGAAAGATATCTGTGAAGCAACTGAGGCCAGAGGTGCTTCTGGGGTTTTACATATTTTCTCCAATTTTTAAAATAACTTTTTTGGGATGCCTGGATGGTTCAGTCAGTTAAACGTCTGCCTTTGACTCAGGTCATGATCTCAGGGCCTTGGGATCGAGTCCTGCATTGGGCTCCCTGCTCAGCAGGGAGTCTGCTTCTCCCTCTCTCTCTCTCTCTTTCTCTCTCTGCCCCTCCCCCCCACCGCCTGTGCTCTCTCTGTCTCTCTCTCTGACAAATAAATAAATAAAAATCTTTAAAAAAATAAAATAACTTTTTCATCCATAGCTAATTTAATATCAATTATTGTAGGTACTCACTTTTATTGATTCTTTCCAAAGCATTCTACTCAGTGATCATGAAAATTATTCCCTTATCATTTCCCCTCACATTCACATTTCATCAGGTTACATAGCATTTAATGAAAATATGCAATTCTAGTTACAAAGAAAGAAGGTACAACCAGGCTTAGGAGCAAAGATAACCAATTCTTGGTAAGCCCTGAACTCAGATAGTGGAAGTGGAAATGCTTGGGGCCATGGAGAGAGGTGACTGTTTCCCAAGTTCAGGAGTAGGGGGCATCAGAAAACAAAGTCTACAGAGGGAATGAGAAGCATCAAGTATATGATGCTGATTGATCGAACGTCTATTAACAGACCTTCTGCGCTCCTCAGTCTGGCATTCAGTCTTCAGTAACGACCCAGACTTGAGATACTTTGTCCAAACGTTCGCCACGGTGGTTGAAAGTATCCCTGCCCATAACTTCACTGTGTCATCACAAACCTCAGGACAAGCCAAACAAGGCTTTCTTGGGAAGAGAGGCAGTTCTTGGGGAAAACATCCCCAATGGTGTGTTCACATTGCTACACTATACTAGCCGTGCATATTGAATCTGAATATGGATGTACACAGTGATTCCTGTCATTTCGAGGGAGCGCAGAGTGTGGAGCCGTCCTCATGGGGATGCTGTGCTCTCTCTCTCCTTTCCGCGCGGTAAGCAACAACTTCTTAATTGAAACATTTTATTCTGTATTTCTAAAACATCGTCAGACTACACTACTTCTTGTATTCTGGAGTGAGCTTGTTTGCTTCTGCTTGTTTGCCTCTGCTATTTTTCATCTGGAATGTCCTTCTCACCAACATGTGTTCTTGCTGAGAACGTACCCATCCTTCAGCTCTCTCCAGAGAGAAGAACCAGCCCCCAACAAGGCAGTATATACAGCATAAATCCAGATATATACCACTGAATTTCCCAAAGGATACCCAGAGGAACTTGAAAAAAACACAAAATAAATATAAAACAAGACAACTGGAAGGAAAAGGTCACTAGGCAATAGATGTGTTCAAGTATTTGGGTTGATCTCTTACCTCAGAAGATTTCTTAATTTGGTTCTTGGCTTTTCATAATTTAAAAAGCAAAATAGCTATATATATATATATATTTAAATCTGATTAAACAAAGTAAGCTGGTTTACCTTCAAGGACTGATTCATTCCTGATACAAAATTCATATGTAACTACATGTTATTGCCTTTAGTAAATGGGCACAGAAGAGAAGCCTTCAGGGACAGGTCCTTGCTTGCTTTCATGGGCCCTTGTTAGAAATCCCTGGAAGACTTTCATATTATACCCAGGCTCTTAGACCTCACCTACCATTCTCTGAGAACTTTCTGATGGATTATATCATGCCTGTGCTGTCTGGCACTTCAGAGACTGTGGGGCATCATTGAAAGTGAATTCACGTCAAGGGAAGTTGATCCTGCTCCACCATTTAACAGCTGACTGATCTCGTCAGGTTACTTTACCTTTCTGATTTTTCACTTCCACACCTATAAGATAAGTACAATAATTGGAAAAATAGAACTGAAAAGCACCTATCACAGTGCCTGACACACATTAGGTGGCAATAAAAGGTATCATCATCATTATTATTACTAGTATTCTGAAAAAACTAAAAATAGCCAAAAAACCCAAACAGACAAAACAACGACAAAAACTATTCCTCCTCCCTAGCTTTCTTTCCTCTGATTTAAAAATGCATATGTTTGCTCAGTCCTGGAGAAACCTTGGTTCAACTATACAGTGTTCCTTCAATCTACCATTGTATCTCCTTCCTGCCTTTTAACACCATTTCCTTACCATTTGCCATCTTGTTAACACTTCAAAATTTAGCTCTCCTGAAACTATATCTTCACTCTGTTGAAACTTCAAGATCCTCGGTGACTCAGTGTCACTCTGTGCAGCATTGGGAAATTTTAAGAAAACCTTGAGATTTCCCCTCCCTTGACACACATTACTTTCTTGTCCGTTTACTCCTCTGTTTCTTCTTCCTTCTTCACTCAATTGTCTTACCTCAACTCTGTACCAACAGTGTTTATTGCCCAAGGAGCCGTCCTCAGAACTTTGCTTCACATAATCTCCACTCTCACTGAGTAATCTTATCAATAAATATCTTTATGTAGATGTCTCCTAAATCTTTCCTTCTAGACCAGATCATTCCCCACATTACGGCTGCAGAACTGTTTAACTTTCGTTTTGAACGTCTAATAGTCATCTCAGACTCAATGTACTGAAGCCCATCATCTTCCCCAGATGTAATTTTCCTGTGCAAGTTTTAAACTTTAAATCATCTTTGATTTCTCCTTATCTTCCCACATCATATCAGACATGAAATCCTGTCAATTCTTCCTTTCTCATGTAGCTTGATGTGTCAATTCTTCCTTTTTTTTTTTTTTAAAGTAGGCTCCATACCCAGCATGGAGCCCAAGGTGGGGCTTGAACTCATGACCCTGAGATCAAGACCCACGCTGAGATCAAGAGTCAGCCTGTTAACGGCCTGACACACCCAGACACCCCCTCATTATGTTAATTCTCTGTCATTCCCTTCATCATCACCACTACTATCAATTATCATTGCACTTTTGGATTCTTACATTTCTCTCAACTTCAGTTTTTTTTTCACTCTCAATCTATCCTGCATACTGATACCAAATTATTATTCTTTAAAAAACTGCTCTCATTAAACATATCAAGTAACTTCCTACTGTAAAAACATACATGATTCCCTAAATTTTATAGAATAGATGACCTCTCTTGGTATTCTAGGTTGGAATTTCTAAAATTGTATTTTGCCCTTCTAGACTTACCTACAAACTAATTCTTAACACTAGTGTTTATTAAAATAAAAATAGCCTATTTATAATTCCTAAAAGCCCATGATGTTTTTGGACTGTAGCATTTACTTCCTGTCTTCCCCGGCCTTCCCTACTTAAAAAAAAAAAAAGACAAATGAATTCCTTGATTTTTTTCTGGCATATTAACTCTTACCTCAATATCAATCCACTTGTTTCCCAAGGTACTATGTCCAACTCCAGGAGTAGAGCATATGACCCAAGTTTGTTCAATGTGCCAGATCCTCCTTGGCCACAATAATTATTTGAGGGATGGGTATATGACCTGTGTATGTACAAATAGAATGAATCCTAGGACCTATGAGGATGTTCCTGAGAACAGGTTAGGATAAGATTGATTAGGCTGCAGTATCAAATATCAAATCTCAGTGGCTTAACTCAATAAGATTTATTTCTTGCTCATGTCACAGTGTGATGAGGGGAGGGAGGCATCCCCTTAAGTGGTTAACTCAGTGATCTAGCACCTTGTACACTGTCATTTTAAGCAAATGATGACAAATGCAAAAGGGGAGGAGAACCGGTCAGTCATGGGTTTTTGTGGCTATAGGTTTGCTTCATTTCCACTGGCCTAGACTCAGTCACATGGCTTCCACTGAGCTCCAAAAGAGGTGAAAAATGTAGTCCTTCTATGTGTCTAGAAAGAAGAAAATGAAATAAGATTTGATAAATACACAGGACTCTTTCTGCCATGTGAGGGAGGGTATGGGAGAAAGAAAAATAGTAGAGTCACTTAAAGATGCATAAAATGCCAGGATTAATCTTTTCTCCATAAAATGTTAATATAAGATTTTCCAAAACATGTAATGCACCTGGAAATATGCCAAAATGTAAATTTACCTAGTCACAGATCTGCCTGTGCCCACCCAGAGGTCCCAGTGCTTCAACTCCTGGGAATGGAAATGTTCTCTGAGATGGAGCTCTGGCCTGATTTCCTTAGTTTTTCCTTTTAGGCGCACTCAGCAAGCTGCCTCACTGTGGTCTGCCTATAGAAGGGAGGCACCCGAGGCAGAAGTACAGAGGAGAAAGAGGAGAGTGAAAAAGAGTGGGGAAAGAGAAGAGAGGAGCATATGCAGGGAGAAAGAGAGGAAAGGAGGAGAGAGGAAAAAGGAGGCATTAGTAACACACATGGCATTTGTGCTTTGAGTTTTTAGTAGATTATCTAAAAACTCAAACAGTATTTCCTTAATTCTGCATTTCTTGCAAATAGACTGTGGCCTCATACATATAGAGAAATGTGACTGGTCCTGCCTATGTGTAAAATAATAGAAAAAATATATATTGGCCTCTGTCCCCAATTCCTGGCCCAGAACTCCTAAATCCCTTGGAATTTCCTGGGTGATAGGAATGTCTTGTGTTTTAATGAGGTGCCTCCTGGTGGGATCTTGGATGGGGGCTGGTTATCAGAAAGACCAAACCATGATCAGAAGCTTAGAACTTTTGGCCCCATCCCCCATTATCCAGAGATGGGACAGGGGCTGGAAATGGAGTTAATGATAGATTGGGCCTTCGTGAGGAAAGCAGATCTGGGGAGCTTCCAGAGGGGTAAACACATCTGCATACAGGGTAGGTGGTATACCCTAACTCCACGATAAGAGAAGCTCCTACATTCAGGACCCTTCCAGACCACACCCTATGTACCTCTCATCTGGCTGTTAATCTATATCCTTTATATATTCCTTATCATATAATAATTATATCATTATTTATTATTAAATAATAAACTGGAAAAATATTTCATTAAGTTCTGTGGGCTGCTCTGGGAATGATGGAATTCAAGGAGAAAGGTCATAGAAATCTCTGATTTGTAGCCAAGTTGGATCAAAGTGTGGGTAATCTAGGACCTACAATTTGTGGTTGGTGCCTGAAGTTGGGGGGCAGTCTTGTGGGATTGAACCCTCAACCTGTGGGTCCTACACTAATTCAAGTTAGCGTCAGAATTGAATTGAATTGTGGGACACCCGGGTGTTGTCTCGGAAGCATTTCTTGGGTGAAAAATCATCATACATTTGGTGACCACAAGTATCAGAAGTGAAGTGTTCTGTGTGAGTAGTAAAGGAGAGACACATAAGAAGAATATAGTTTTCCCCTTTACATTAGAGAAATAGACCTTTACCTTTGTGAAATGATTCGAATGACTCCAAGACACACCCCTGATGGAAATATAATCTCTTTCTGTGGCTCCTTTTGCAGCATCCAGCCTGCCTCAGTGTCTACAGTGCCTGCCATGGTGCCTTCTCTTTGGTTTAGTCTCTTGAAAAAAGTAATGTGTATCTGAGATCATGTTTTTTGAATTATTTCTCTCCTTTTGCATGCCCCTGTACAGACCACTCCCCCCGTCTTTTTCCGGAGGCATCCATTCAGCTAACAGAGGTTTAGAACTGTTCCAGCAGGAATGCAAAGAGAAAAGAATACTAATATTCAGCTTATATACTATAGGATTTAGGTAGGAAAGAACAGTTGCTGAAGCCAGGCTTTATGAAAAGAGGTAAGAGTTTTCTAAATTCATTTAGCTCTCAAATTTTTTCTTTAGGCAGAAATGATAACTTCAACGGTGCTATCTAGGTCATGAGCACGCTGCTCTGGGGACAGAGAAGGATATTTACTCATATATTAAACTACTTAGTGTCCTCTATGCAGTGGGCATCATTCTGAGGGTTAAGAATACAGCAAATGAAAAAAAGAGGCTGTCTTTGTTTAGGAACATACATACATACATACAATGGTGTGCTAGTAAATGTTTAATAACTGGCTGTCTGAAGAAAAAGGCTCTGCTTTCTAGTACTTGCTAATTTCATGCTGTAAATTCTCCCACCATGGCTGATTTCAAGTCACGCATAAAATATCATTAAACACAAAGCTGGGGGCGGATGTGCAGTTGTTGACTCTCTCCAGCTGGTACAAGCTGGCCGTAGTACACTGATGGCTATGTGTGAGATAAAACTGTGTGTGTGTGTGTGTGTGTGTGTGTGTGTGTGTGTGTGTGAGAGAGAGAGAGAGAGAGAGAGAGAGAGAGAGAGAGAGAGAGAGAAAATCATACCCTAAGCACTTTAAAGAGATGGACAGTCTCCTAAAGGGATTGTTGAATTTATTACCAGGTGTAGTTTTGTGAGTGTGCTACCAGAAGCATCCCTGGTTTGCTGAATACTCTATGGTAGCCATCTTGAAATTCTGAATTTTTTAATAAGGAAGACTACATTCCCACTTTGTGCTGAGCCCTGCAAATTACATAGCTATTTCTTCTCATTACAATGTACCAAGTTTACTTACAGACTAAATGAATAGTGAGGGTTTTTTGTTTTCCTATTATCTAAAGGATGCTATCATGAAGAAATTGAGATGCTTTATGGAGATATAAAGAAATATTTTTCAGCCCAGTCTGAGGGGCGATTTCACTCTGTCACAAGTGCACAAAAATTATCATCCACTAACAACTCATCCTATTCTTGGATCTCATGGCTTGTCACCCACTCTAGTTCTTGACTTCCAACTCCATTATAGAGCAAAAGCACATCTGCATAGTCACTCCCTGGACCTCATCATGAGATCTCAGAATTTATACTGAATCTTAAGCTACAAGCATTTTACATGTGAGCCTCTCCCCACTCCCTGCATGGATAGAACTTGCTTTTCACCTGGGATCTCTAATCATCCAGTTTTGGTCATCAGCTCACTCTGACATGACCTGCCAACACCAGACTGGCCTCCGTGGTAAGCTGCCCACACCCCACACTAGACTGCCATGTCTCAGTGCTCATAATCAAGTAAGAGCTCAAGCTTGGCTTGTGTTGCAAGTTCATGAATTTTTTTTTCTTACTGATGCTGAAAGACTGGGATATTCCAGAAGAGAGAGGACATATTTTATTCATTTTCGTATTTCTAATACCTAGCATTATGGCCATTTCAGAGCAGAAGCTCTAAAACAGTTTATGCAGTTGAACTAAACAATGTTCTCTCAAGCTCTCAATCCTAAACTCTTGCCTTTACCATCATCAGATGACCTCCTTCTAACTCCAGGAAGGAAAACAGTCGTGAGACAAGATACACACATGTCCATTGACCCTCTAGGAGTGGGGCTTCCCCAAAGCTCCCTCCGTGGCCCTCTCTTCATTCTTCCTTACCCTGCTCCCCTCTCCCCCATCATGTCCATTCCTTATTCGTCACAGCGCACTTGTGACAAGTCTCATCTAAGAGGATTTCCAAGACCTCCAAGATGCGGCTTTATGCTCCTTAGTCAACCTTTTTTCTCGTTGCTGTCCGTGCTGGTCAGGACACTTTCTCACAAACTGCTGCCACTTGCCCATGCTCCAGGGCCTGGGATGCCTTTCCCTTCCAGACTCCCTCTTTTATTCCCCATTCTTCATAGCACCAACGCCAAGCCAATCTTTTTTTTTTTTTTTTTTTACCATTTTAAACATTTATTTTTTTCTGATCACAAAAGAACATAGATTATAAGAAAGGTGAGAAACACCCTCAATCCAAAGGATAGAAGAAAATCAACCACAACTCGCCAACTATGGACAACTATTAGTGAGGTATGGAAGTTAATTTAATCAGTTTAAAACTACAAACACACCATTTCACTGATTAGGGGAACCAAGAAAATAATCTCCTTAATGTTTTGGTGCTTGATTTATGTCCTTAATAGATTCTTTGAAAGCTACAATTAGTGAAATTTCTTCTATAAATATGATTTCTAATGTCTAAATAGCATACCATCAATGGATATAAAATTATTTCATCCTCTGGGTGGATATGAAGGTCTTATGTATATCTTTGGTTTTTCTTTGTAATTTGCAGTTTGCTCATTAATAATTCTTTGCCAAAGAAATGTCTACAGTGTGCTAGAAACTGTTCCAGTTTCTGATGGTACTAGGAACATGACTCACAAAGGTCTATGTTTACTTTAAATAGATTTTTCTGTATACGCTTTGGATTATTTCCTTACAGTATAATTCTAGAAGCAGAAACACTGGATTGAAGAATCACGCAAACTGAATGTTTGCTCAGAAGGACAAAAAAAGAGAAGTAGAAAAGTGCTTTTTTTTTTGTTCAGGAGAGCAAAATGAAATGTTTGCTCCGAAGAGCAAAAAAAAAAAAAAAAAAGAGAAGTTGAAAAGTGCTTTTTCCTCTCACAAATAATGATTTTCTAGCAGTTTTTGAGTTTGGGAGAAGGGTGACCATTTGTTGGAAGCCTGAAGGTGAAGTTCTAGGAGGCATGCACTACTAGAAACCTCCCAGGGATGAAGAAAAAGCTCGTTATTAGACATAAAGTACTAAAATGGAAGATGTAGCCAAGCACCCAACTCCAGAGTCAGACTATTTTAATCCTGTTTCTACCACCCATGAGTGAGTATGCCAAGCCAATCTTCCTGGAGGAAGATTTAGAGGGACATTTTACAATACAGTGAACATCTCTTTTCTAAATACCGCTATACCTTCTCAGTCCCAAGTTTTTAGACAGTTAAGGACAGTGAACTGAAAAGAAAAACACAGAAATTGCGATTCCCTCTTTAGTTTCTGTCCTCTGCATCTTTTTTTGCATTCTGCTCTTCACGCATCAAAGATACAAGCGCGCGCGTGCGCACACACACACACACACACACACACACACACACACACACGGGGCGGCGGGGGGGGTGGGGAGAGAGAGAGAGAGAAAGAGAGAGAGAGAATATAATAATTTCCTCAGGTGCAAGCCCTGGGGAGGATAGAATTACCTAGGACTACGAGGAATCAGGACCCAGGAGTTTCCCTGCTTTCCCCAGGTCTGACTTAATTACCACTGGACTATTCTTATATCTATAAGAAATGGGAAACAGAGTAAGGGATGAGTCAATATTAGAAACTTAAAGAAAGGAATGGAGAACTGGAATTATGACATTCTGGGAAAGTGATTCTAATAATTCCATAAATTTATACCATTGTTCATAGTGACTAGTAGGGAAGAAATGGTTAAATCTTTGGAGATTCCAGGAAAGAATTTTACCAGCTTTGCCAGCTATGAAAATTGCTATTGATTTCTCATGCCCCAGTTGGAGTTGAGGTAATACTTTCCTTTCTGAATTTCCATAAATGTAGGAAACCAGGTTTTAGCCTGTAAAAATGTAAATATTTCTGGATAAACCAGAGGAAAAAAACAGGAATTGTATCTGATACCATTTTTCAAGGGACCACTCCACTTCTTCTGATAATGTTGAAAATGGGACATGGGGCAATGCTCTTCAGAGTACTGGAGGATCATCTGGCCATCCAGGTGGTTAATTTTATGTGTCAACTTGGCTAGGCCATGTTACCCAGAAATTTGGTCGTACATTATCTTAGATATTTCTGTGAAAGTACCTTTTAAAGATAGCATTAACATTTAAATCACTAGACAGTGTAAAGCCAATTACCATTACTCTGCAATATGGGTGGATCTCTTCCAAGCCATTGAAAGCCTTAATGGAAAAAAGACTGACCTCTCTTAAATAAGAGGGAATTCTGCCAACATAGACCCTTCAGACTGAACAGAAGCATGGACTCTTCTTCCCTGTGTCTCTAGCTTGTCAGCCTATCCTGCAGCTTTTGGACTTGTCAGCCTCCACAATTGTGTGAATCAGTTCCTTAAAATAAATGTTTCTCTTTCTATAAATGTGTGCACATTCTGTTGGTTCTGATTCTCTGGCGAATCCTAATACCCTGTCTTACATAAACTTGGAAACTTCCCTGAAGAGTGAATTCATAGTGTCTCAATACTGACTCTCTCATTCTAGTTCTAGAGACAGACCATTCTAATACCTTTATTTCTCTTGGAGAAAAATAATAGGCATTATCTACAGACATGGAGAAAGAATAAATGAGGGCAAATGTAAAGGTCATTTTTATAGGTGTTAATTGTGTAGTACAATACGTGATTTCTTTGTATGAACTATTTTTAATACCACCAAAAACGAGAAAAGGAAAAGGAGGAGGTAGAAGATAAGAGAAGGAGGAGAGAAGGAGATCAAGAATGAGAAGGAGAAGAAATGAAATTATTAAAATGAACAGTAAGTCTTAAAAAAAATCTAAAAAAAAAACAGCATCCGTCCAGGATGAATCAATATGCTGGCCGAGCCCTTTTCTAGTAAAATGATATTTAGTTGTAAGAAAAGCAACCACAAAGGGTTTTTTTTTCTTCTCTCTCTCTCTTAAATTTTTTTAATTTATGATTTGTACATTGTCTACTTCAAGGTCTCATTTAAACTCTCTATAGTGAATCATCCTCATTGCATATTTTCTGAGTAATGGTAGTGAATCACTCTTAAAATGTTTTAAGTACTTCATGTTCCTTAGCATGCAAACTTAACACATCTGCTAAATGCTACAATGTATGAATGCTGCTAAATAGCATTGTAAGATCATCATTTTCCACAGAATTGAATAAGTATTGAAATGAGATACGGAAGGACAATGTCTTGTTTCTGACATTCCAGAAAATATATTAATTGTTGACAAGCTCAGGAAGCAGAATAGCATAGTATAAATATAAAAACACCTGCAATTGAAGTCAAAAGATCTAGATTCTAGTCCCAGCAATCACTACCAGGGTCATCCTAGGCAAAACTCTTTGATGTCTCTGCACTTCAGTCTGAGCCTTAGCTATAGTAACTGAACATTATTATGAATGTTATGAGAGAGATTATTTAATGTGAGAGTGCTTGGTACAGAGAGGGGTTCATCATGGTGGAAGGAGGTGAGAGTCAAGAGGACATTCAAGGATGTTGCCCCGGAGCTCTGGGCTAAGAACAAGGTGACACAAAGAGCTAAGGAACCCTCTGCACTAACAAAAAAGGCTATAATTGGGCCAGCATTGGGTTTTCCTCTCTCCCAGGCTCAGGAGGGGTGTGGGAAGTATGGCCATACAAGATGGCAAAAGAGAGTTAGAAATCGCTATTGGATGAGGCCACGTGGTCTGGGGATCCATGCTTTCTCTGATGGCAGGTGGCAGAATCGATGACTCCTCAAATCAGTCCATTTTCACCCAGGATGAGAGCCCAAGGATGGCATGTATGCACATATGAGTAAGTAAGTGATTAAGTTAGAGCATTTAATCCCCATGTACCCATTCATTAATGGAAGTAGGAATACCAGGAAGGGGACCTGATACACTCCTCTAAAGTCCAGGCACTTTATCCATTTAACTTATTTAATACTCATAAGCATCTCATAAAGCTTGTAGCCTTCCTTCCCTGCAGTACGTGAGAAGACGGGTGCAGAGCACTTGCGTGATTTTTCCCAGCTGGTACTGAAACTGGGATTGAAACCCAGGGCAATCAGTCCCCCAGACCGCTGCCTTTGCAGAGTCTCCTTCCTGTGCCCTCTTCCCTTGATAGCATTATTCCCACTGCTCTCCTCTGTGTAGAAGCAATGTTCATTTTACATGGCTCTTGGCGGAAAAACTGTCCTCTTGTGAACACTGACCTGAGCTTTTTGAAGTGGTTTCCTCGTGAGTGCTGTTTACCCTCACCGAGCAGCTTGTTGTTCTCAGAGTGCTGGAGCACATCAGTGATGGCGCCTAGGGAGGCAGTCTGCACTTTCTTTAGCCACAAACCACTTGTGCCACTAAACAGAAGAAGAAACAAGGGGAAATCAAGGATGCGGTAATGGTACGAGTGTTACATGGCAAGAATCATTTCTCGGTTTACCCCCTTGGTGGATACTCTTTTAAAACATATGCTCTCCTTTTGCTGCGTTCTTTACAGAGAGCATACCTTCGGCATCTACTAATGTTAAGCATATTTTCTCTGATTTGAATTGGATATTTTTTTCTTCATTGAAAATAATGTATCAGAAATTAATGATGCTAAAATAGTTACCATAGTGCTGTAATTTCTTCAACTCTGTGTGCTATAAAAATGCAACTCAGCAGGAAAAAAAATACGTTCTAGTTAAATTGACAAGATTTATATCCTTTTGAAAAATGAAGAAAGTTAAATTTGGGTCTTCATACTATTGTTTTTCATTAAGTCTTGTTTCAACATTACAGAACTAGTTGGGAAGAAATGGTCCTTTAAGCATTCTGTCACTTCAAATATATTCATTTTTAATAAGAAATTTTTCCGGTTAACTAAAATTAGGTCATACCAAACTTTCTAAACTATGACACTTAAAGTTTGACTTTTGCCATCTCGATAACATGTATGATAAAATGAAGAATAATTCTTATCATAGATTTCAATAGTTTTATTCAGAAAAAAACTCCCACATTTACTGTAGTTCCCAGGGGTTCTTCTACATGTTCATAAACGAGTTACTCTTTGAGAGAGAAGTTCAAGGAATGTATGAGTCGTTTTCCAGGCAATCACCCACTCCATTCTCTGATGGTTAGGATTTAGCATTTCACAAGTAAAAACATCACTTTTTCTTATTGTCACAAAACCTGGATTTTGAATGTAAAGAAAGCTCACAGCAGCAGAGTTCTGTTGGTAAAAGGTGAGATGCTAGAAACCATTCTGCCACCTTTCATTTCAGTGACTTCCCACCACTTTTTTTTCACTGATGTTGTACATGCTATAGGTGTCCGCCTTCACAACTTTCCACTTGCGTGGAATTCCATCTGTTTAATCAAACCGAAACAAACTGTAGTGTCAAGGTCCTTGTACCTTAAAAGATTTCCTTCCTATTATCTTGTTAACCCATTGCATCATTCAGAACAATAAATAGCCCAGCTCAGCACACAGGAAATGTAACACCAAAAAAAAAAAAAAGGGAAATAGAGAATACTAAGATATATACATGTATGTCTCACACACACACATGAGCATATACAAAATATATAGTCCATGTAACAGAAAAGTCAGTAACTTATTGAGCACATACAATGATATTTGCCTGGAGCATTTAAAATGATAAACCCTGTTAATTAAAATTTGGATTTTTTCTCATTTTTTCAAAGAAAGTAATAAATTATGATATAATCCAGAATTTGTGGTAGAACTGTGTAGCAGAAAAAAGATGCAGCTGGATTCCAAATTCACTCACAGCACACTTACATGTGCAAAGGAAGTGTAGCTTCTTCATTTCTCTATGGCTGACTTCATTCTCCTATGAACCTCCATGTTGCTGGATGGAGCAGACATTTAGATGCGCTAACAAATAATTGATGATTTAAACAGTATCCTTTTGGTCTAAATTTCAATCTCTTCACATCTGATGTGATACCATCTATCAGAGCTGGTTTAAATGTTTTGTTTTGGGTGATTCCATCTTTCAGTAAATGCTCAGACTTTCAGAATGCTCCTTTCCCTTTTGGGTAGCAGCTGGGTGTCTGAGGGGCTTTATTGTGTTCTCCGTGGCCTCCCTGGCCATGGGCTGGCTGCTGTCCTCTGCAATCTGGCTGCCTTGCTTCTTCCTCTGGGCATCCTGCTGGTGGCTGCTCCTAAGTCTAAGGCTGGCGTGACTGGTCTGTGCTCTCTCAGGTTGGCCTGAGACCAAGAGTTCTCTCTGGTGATTTGGTCCCTGAAGGTTGGCTGTCACCTGGCTTCAAAGCCATTTTGCTTTCACCTGGAGATTGCTGCCCAGTTGGACAGCCAACACCATCTGCTGTCTTCTGCAGCCCTCCTCCTGCCAGCAGAAATGTTAGAAGTCACTGTGTTGTCTGAGGGCCAAGAGGAGCTGAAGGGGGCTAGCTCATATTCTCTCTACACGTGTAGTGGCCCCGCATGTCCGGGAAACCAGTGCTCTCCCACCATGCCGTACAGGGGTAGAGCCACCCTGCTTACCTAGCAGATCTGTCCCTGCCAGGGCTTCAGCCAAGAGGAGGAGGCCAGGACTCCGTGTTTCCTCACCTGCCTCTTCCCCCACCCGTACCCGTCCATAGGTTCTTGCCGCACTCCTCTTCCAGCTGTGCAGTCTTCCCTCCTTACACCAAACTTCAAGATCAAGTCACCAGACCAGGTTCTTCCCATGTTAACAGGACAATAAGGCGTTCAGGAGAAGTGTTTTATTTTTCAATAAGATCAGAAAAACAAATCCTATTTTGGTCTTCAGAAGGCAAACAGGGAATCTTTTTCTTTGCTCCCGTGCCACAAAAAGTTCAAATACACAACCTTCCCTCCACCTCCAGCCCCTCCCTTGCTGCTGGACTTTTCTGCAGGTTCCAAATAGGAAAGCCTGGTAATACATTTCCAAAAGATGTTACCCTTTTGCAAAAAGAGCCGCAATTTCAAGGGTCTTTTAGGTTAATAAATTGATAAAGGAGTCGTATTTTACTCTGAATGTTAGCAACCCTTAAAATTCGAGAGATCTTTATTTATAGCTAGACTCATTCTAGCATTTATGTGGCAGCAGCAGGAGAAGGCTTTTGAAAATTTGGTATCTGATGGAATTGTTGTTTTTCATCTTATTTTATAGAATTATTTCCTCTATCACTTCATGTTTGGGCATCCGAAAGTAGCTTAATGATCCTCTCTCTATTAGTAAAATATGAGTTAGAGTTCATTTAATCAAAAAGACTTCAAAATAATTCAACATTCTACACTGTATTTGGGAGATGATCTCAGACTCTACCACTGAAAAAAGATTCTGAATTCATTTTATTAAATCGAATATGAGGCTTTAGGTCAGTACCTAAGACTCGCTACATAATTTTCTTGTTAAAAAAACAAACTGTCTCCCATCCAAGTACTAACCAGGACCAACCCTGCTTAGCTTCCAAGATCAGACGAGATCGGGCTCGTTCAGGGGGGTTTGTGCTTTGGTGAGTGCTGTGAAAGATGTAAGCCTGATGATTCACAGACCTGTACCCCTGGGGCAAAGAACAAAAACAAAACAAAACAAAACAACTGTCAATGCAAAACTGTCATTTGATTGTCTACACAACCCTGGAACTTAGGAATTTTTAAAAGAGTTCCATGAATTCCTTGTAATTATATGCAAAATTTTGTATTTACATTTTCATGGGAGAAAAATCATAACTTTTATCAATTCATCAAACCAGGGATTCTGATTCCCAAACAGGGTTAAATTTTCTTCTGTGCTTTATGCCGAATAATAGTGAGTGACCAATCAATTATTTGAGAGAAATAGAACATAAATGACAAATAGCCCTTTGCAATGAAATAAGTAGGTTGAGCGGTTCTTATTATGAATAAAGTATTAGTTTGTTAAAGGTAAATAACTGGATAGTTAAATAAGTTTTCCTTTACTAAAGATGTAAAATCAAATGAACTGATTCTCATCTTCCTGGCCCCCTTCTAGCTGACTGGACAGAGTGCAAGCTCCTCAGCACAATACCAAGTGCCCCTTACAACCGACCCTGCCCAGCCTTTCCAGATTTACCTGTCACTTCGCTGTCACTCTCTATTTTGGCCAAACCAAATTACTCACTTTTCTCTGAATCCCTCATGCATTTTCAAGCCTCTCTATTCAAATCCTCTCTGTCCGACAAGCTCCTACTTATCCCTCAATATCCCTTCCCCCTTGGAAGCACACCGGATTGTACTTGTTATTTCCCTGTCCTTCCCCATCTTGCTGGCTGGGACAATATTATGTTCATCCTCTGTCCCTAGGACTGAGCACAGTTCCCAGCTGAGAGGAGAAACTCAACATATGCTGGTTGAACTAGTAATTAGAGGATTCAAGAGGGTTAATAATGGAGTCTGGCAGAGGACAGTGGGAGGAGGCTCAGCCTTTGGACACAGAGATGTGGATTCTATTCTCATACCCTGTTCTCATGACACAATCTAGAATGATATGTCATTGTCCTGACAAAGGTATTCAGGTATCAGCTGGGAATAGTGGCAAGCTGTGGCAGCTCAGGCCCTGTACCAAAGCAGAGCACCCTTTTGCACAGTGGCCTGCCTTGTATCAGGCCTCCCAAAGGCCTCCCATCCACCCTCTCCCATCTCAGCCTCTGCTACTGCCCCTTCTCATTTCTTTTCTTCCTGCTTTCCCTCCTTTCCCTGTCATTGCATCACAGCCCGTCCCTCTCCGCCACGCACATGACAGCACCCAGATGATAGCAGTCGAGTTGGGTAGTTCTGGGCACTCTTCTCCCAGCCAGGGTTATAGACTCTCAGGTAGAAGTTGACAGTTTACAAAGGACTGTCATAATGTCACATATAACATCTCATATAATCTTAATTTGGGCCTCGTTATCTCTGGCCAGCTGATGTGGAGAAAAACACAGCACCTTAAGTCATCTAAGGCAAAGTACCTGGATAAGCCCAGCCTGGAACAAGGTTTTTAACTTTATTTACACTTTGGAATTCATGTCAGAGAACAGGGCAAAGTTGATGATGGTGTCCTTAGTTTAACTAAATATTAATAAAAACACTTTTGGTGTTCTAAAAGTAATTAATAGGCAGTAAAAAAAACCTACATAAAATACATAAAAGCTACAAAATGAAATGCCATGTATCCCTCCCAATTGCTCCCCTTTAAGATCTTTATCTCTGCTCTTCTAAGGTTATATGTATATATATGTATAAAAATATTACATATATTTATGTGTATACAGCTAGAAGTATGTATAGGTAACTAGAAGTATGTATGTATAAATGTGCCCCAGCGTACAAATATAAGATGATTAAAATATAAAAAATATATAAAATCATACCCATATGTGCATTTGTATATGTACATGTATATAAAATAATTCTATATAAAGTCCTATCTGTCCTATCTGTGTTGTTCATATATACATACGGATATATATACACACATACATACATACATATACAAACCTATATATATTTACATATGTAGTCAGCCATGGACCTGATGTGAAGGGACATGGCTGGTGGTGGAGGCTGGTGACATTGCTTCTGATGGTATGCCACATCCAATGAAGTGAATCAGGGAGCAGTTTTTTTGTTGTTAGAGAAGATAGCTGTTTGTGCAGTGCCAGATCTTTTGTTGGGCCCAGTCTGGTTTGGGCAGAGTCTTTTTTCTGAGGAAGCTTGGTCTGTGAGTCCTCGTAGTGACCCTCGGTTGCTCTGCTGTGACAACAGCTGCTGGGATCATTTGAGCTCCAAGACTGATCTACTGGTTCCTTTGAAACACACCCATCTGAACTCAACAGAGTGGTCTAGAGTGGTTAATTGACTGTTTATTGACTCCTCCTATCATCCCTGCCAGTGACTGGTGGGTAAAGACAATGTTTCAATCATTTTGTTGTCCCAGCACAGACCCCAGCCCTTGGTGAGTGCTTATGGCACAGATCTGAAGCTGTAAATGGCATTTACAGTAGCTCACCTGCAAAGCCTCCACAGAGCTCCATGGACAGGTCGCTGCCCTTTCTTACTGAAGAATCATCAAGAGCGCCCTCTCTTCTAGACACCATTTAGAAGTAGGTCATTTCTCTTTAGTGCTTCTAGCTTCCTCTTCTTTCCTCAGACTGCTTTGAAACTAGCAAACTAAAGCAAGCCATTTTGTGTGATTTCTGCACTTGCTGGCTGAGGTTATTTTGGGAGGGGGTGGCAATTGTTTTAGCTTCTGAAATATTCATGCAGACTTTGCATACTTTTTGTTTTACGGGGGGAAGAAATAACCTTGAGTCTCTTAGGAAGCATGCAGTGAAAAAAGGAAATTTAAAAAATGGAGCAACAACAACAAAATGGAAAGAAAAAGACCAAGAGCTTCAATTCCACAAACTCACATGCATACATTCTTTAATGACACAGTTGGAAGCAGTAAGGTTGACCTGGAACACACCAACTGGAAGCTGGATTCAGTCCCAGCTTTGCCATGGAGTGGTGAGGCAGGACCGCTGCCAGCCTCAGCTGCCTTGCCTGTGGCCTGGGCTAGCTGGGAAAGAGGAGTCGAAGGAGACACAATAGAGACACTGATGCTCCGATAAAGTTCCAGGTCGAAGAACCATTCACTTAGCCTGTGTTTAGAAAGACAGCAGGAGTTAGTTAATGGGATATGGATTTTGACCCAGTTTAAGGAAGAATGTTCTAAAATATAAAGTTTTTGAAAAATGAAATGACTACTTTTTAAGGTGATAAATTCTCAGGTACTGGAAAGATTTGAACTGCCTGGGATAGAAGAATGTCTTACTTGGTTTCCAAGTTCCCTGACATCCCTTAAGAATGTGATTATGTGACCAGTTGCTCTCTAAGGCAGCACTGGCCAATTGAGCTTTTTCTGCAGTGATGAAAATGTGATATGTTGGGGTTCCCTGGGTGGCTCAGTGGGTTAAAGCCTCTGCCTTCAGCTCAGGTCATGATCTCAGGGTCATGGGATCGAGGCCTGCATCAGGCTCCCTGCCCTGCTTCCTCCTCTCTCTCTGCCTCTCTGCCTACTTGTGAGCTCTCTCTCTCTGTGTCAAATAACTAAATAAAATATTTAAAAAAAGAAAGAAAATGTGATATGTCTATGCTGTACAAAATGGTAGTCACTAGCCACATGTGCTTGTTGAGCCCTTGAAATGTGGCTACTATGGCAGAGGAACTGAATTTTTATGTAATTCAGTTCTAGCTGATTTCAATTTAAAAATCCACACATGGCTAATGGCTACCGTATTAGCTCAGCTCTGAAATCTTTGATGTTTTTCTGGCTCTCATCATCATGGCCTATCACATCATCACCACATACTCTGTCCTGGATGCCGTATGTAAACTTGCTCTATTTAGGGTATGATCTTTCTATAGAGGGAACTACTTCCTGAGAAAGGAGAAGAACCCATTTAAAAACATGGAAATAGAATTGAGAATAAGAACAGATAGCAAATAAACTATTGCCAAACTGGAAAGTGCAGGCAGAGAACCTGTTGTACAACCACAATAAAAACACTAGTGTTTCTAAGAAGCATAAAGATGTGAACTCCCCCTGGTCCTGGGGGTGGGAGGGCAGTAGCTCTGAGCTCAGTGCTCCCAGCCAGCATGCTATTGCGCTGAACAGAGGATTCTTCCTGCTGTACATGCTCAATGGGCTGTTACTTTTTTCCTCTACGTTCTAAGAGTGATAGAGATTTAGAACAGTGTGATAAAGTAACCTCAGGCTTCATGTTACTTCACCAGAAAGAGGAAGTTGTTTGAATTAGAACTTATCATTTCAGATCAGGAAGAAGCCTCAGAGATTATATAATCTAGTCTCTATATTTTACAGAGAAGAAAACCAAAGCCTGAAGCCCAGAAAAGGCTTGTGACTTGCCACAGTCACGTGGTTATTAGACTATTTCATTTGTGTAAAAAAGTTAAAATGCAATAAATCACAGAGAGTTACCCCTTGAAAATAACCTTTTTCTTAAAAATAAAAACAAAAACCGTGCTTCCTGAGAATTAATTAGAGCTGAAGAAGAGTCAAAGGTGTCATTAGTAGCTTTCCTGGGAAATGTTTCAATCCTCTCCTGCTTCCTGAGGGTGTGACAGAGGCCTTTATTGGAAACCTGCTTAGAGGGCCACACTGAGCTTCTACTTGGATTTACCTTGGCTTCGACCATGTCTCCTCAGACTCGGTCCAGACAAAAACTGCAGTGTGCTCAGGGTCTGCTCTGGGGCCGTAGCCTCTCCAAACAATGCTCTCTGGCATCAGTTCCCAAGAAGAAATTCTTTCCCCTCAGAGTTCATTGAACATTCTTGTCGGTCCCCTAGAGAATGGCAAAATCTAAACAAACAAGTTCTATTTTCAATTTGTCTTTCTGAAAACCGAACTTCACCCACATGAAACTAGCCAGCAGGCTTCAAATACTGAAGGCTTCTAGGTACTTTCTGAGTTTGCTCTGACTCATGTCTTACCTACATTTTTATCCTTGATTTTAAAAAAATAAAACAAAATAAAGCAAAGAAATGAGGGCTCTCTTTCAATGTAAACTATTTGATTTTTCCCACATCCTCATCTTTTCTCCATTACCACGTAAAACTCTTCTTCCTCGAAATGGGTATAGAATTCAGGTAACAACATATTTGGAAGAATATTTATGGACCATTTAGACTTTTGACATTCAACAATTTAATAGAAGATACTGTCACGTCAAATGCTATGATCTAATCACATTTCTTTTCATAATGACTAACAGATTTTCATGATGTCAGTTGCCCATACAAAAACCATATTTGGCTTTCTTCTGGGATCTTTTTGAATTAAATAAGAGTTCCTAAGTCTGGCAGCTTAATATTAATGTTTTCTTTCTTTCTACCTATCAAACTAATTTTTTTAAAAAGATTTTATTTATTTAGGGCGCCTGGGTGGCTCAGTTGGTTAAGCAACTGCCTTCGGCTCAGGTCATGATCCTGGAGTCCCGGGATCGAGTCCCACATCAGGCTCCCAGCTCCACGGGGAGTCTGTTTCTCCCTCTCACCTTCTCCCCTCTCATGCTCTCTCTCACTTTCATTCTCAAATAAATAAATAAAATCTTTAAAAAAAGATTTTATTTATTTATTTGACAGAGAAAGACACAGCAAGAGAGGGAACACCAGCAGGGGGAGTGGGAGAGGGAGCAGCAGGCTTTCCCACAGAGCAGGGAGCCTGATGTGGGGCTCCATCCCAGGACCCCAGGATCATGACCCGAGCTGAAGGCAGATGCCTAACAACTGAGCCACCCAGGCTCCCCTCAAAATACTTTTTAAATTCACCCCCAGCCTCACTCTAACACCTTCCTTTTCATCCAGGTTATTCTCCTTACCGTGCTCCCTCCCCCAGATTCTTGTTTATGATCTCTATGGCTTCCTGGCATGGCATCTCATACTTCATCCCCTCTATTGGGGACCATCCCCTCTTCCAAGAATGGGCTTAAAGCTGCTTCTCTTCTAGAAATCTTCCCATTTAAGCCCATCCAAGACTTGTGTTCTATCACTTGGCTACTCTGAGAATCACTGCACATTTTGTTTTGTATTACTTTTGTGCAAAAAGCTGTAAACTTTTAGAGTGAGGCATATGGTGGTGGAGACAGATGACACAGATACATAGTTGGCTTTACCCCTGTCAGTCTCCAGATAAGGACTGGAGTTCAGATTGACTGAGTAATATGTCCAAGATCACACAGAATTAGAAGCCACATCTCCAAGACCACTGCTCATTTCATCACACCACATTGCCTTTTACTTTCATAACTGCACCATACTAATAACTGAGAAAAATATAAATAGCATTACATAATACATAAAGAAAAATTCACAACCACATTAGAGTGATGCTTGTGTTTTTATTACTTAAAATTATGACTGTGACAGAGAGACCGCTGGACCATGTTTCCCAGGCTTACCAGCAGTGAGATGCAATCAGGAGGCTGAGTTCCGGTGAATGGAAGAAGTACAGAAATAATGTATGTAGGTCCAGGTCTGGCCCATAAGAACCTCCTTGCATACCTCCATGCCCTCTCCTCTTGCTCTGATGGTTGATGTTGGGTTCCAGGGTGACCTTGGAGGCCAGAGTTGAAGATGGTAGAGTCTTAAGATGAAAGAAGCTTGGTCCTGAATCACCTTTTAGAGGAGAGTTGCCTAGTGATTTGGAGCATCCACTTTGAATAGTGTTATGAGCAAGACACCATAATGTTAACAAGAAACAGTGCTAAGCCACTGAGATTTTGGCCAGCATCTATCCAAACTAATATACATTTGTTACATAATTCTTACAACATTCATATGAACTTGATATCCCCATTAAACAAATGGAAAACCCAAAATGAAAGTGGTCACACTTGAGGCACAGCCAAGATGTAAACCCACGTCTGTCTGATTCCACATGCTATTTTTTTTTCATGAATACAGAGATTCCTGTGATGACGATTCAACTTAATAAACTTAGATTAAGAACCATTTTATGTACCTATGTTGAAATGCATCAACGCTGCCCACCACCAACAGATGGCAGTAGTGGCTGCCTATAGACAGTCACTGAATTTATGAACAAATGGATTTAGGAACATCATAAAATGAAATATAACCTATATGTGCATAGATGAGTTTCTGAATGCTCTGTTGCCTTTTCTCTGTGAGGAATAATTTACCTTCTTGAGAATTATCATTGCAAGTTATCCAAACTTGTGGGCCTTTAATTCTCTCCTCTGAGAGTGAGGAAATCAGCCTAGAATCAATAGTATTCAGTAAATCCCTTCAGAGACTGACATTCCATTGTGTGGAAGTGAACTGATCCCGTAAAGAAATTCACACTGGGCTGGCCCTTTCTCCCTCTGGGAGATAGGCTTGGTAGTAAATTATGTTCTGTGATTACTCTTGGCAATGGATCAACAAGGCTACAACTAATGCCAACTTAAACTTTTTCTTTCTTTTTTTCTTTCTTTCTTTCTTTCTTTCTTTCTTTCTTTCTTTCTTTCTTTCCTTTCTCTTCTTTCTTTTCTTTCTTTCTTTCCTTACTTCTCTATATTTTAAAAATTTTTTCCCATGAACACATGTAATTGTACAATTTAAAAAAATGTTGTCAATGGATACTTAAAACTAAGTAAGCAATGTGAAGGACACATTATAAAGAATGAGGCAGTACAGCAGAATGGTTAACAAAACAGACTTTGGATCATGATAGTTCTGGGTTCAAAGTCCTGCTCTGCTATTCTCTTACAATATGGTCATAGGAAATTTTCCCAGCCTTCCAGAGCTTCAGTTTCCCTATCTACAAAAAAGGAGGGGGAGTATTACATCTACACTACAGGGTTTTGTGAGGATTAAACACAATATGAGGCAGAGGGCCTGGGAATGAGATGGTGAAGATGGTAAGGATGATATACATGTGATTACATTAAAATGGTTTCAATGGACAATAAAATCCTAAATAGAAATTGTATGCTAATTATTCTCCCACTTATCATATTAATTCAAGTTATTTCTCTGGTGTGTATGCAGCTTGAATATCCTAGATCCTCATACCTTTCTCAAAACAGAAGGCACATCTTCTCTTTATTCTCTAGAATTCTCTGTGTTCATGGACACAGAAAGAGGATAAGTCAGTCAGTACTTCTTGAGTAGGGGAATTATAACATGATCTTTGTTCTATCTCTAGCATTCAACTTCATATTTTTGCAGAGCAGTTTTTAGAGCACCATACCCATCCACAAAGAAGGAGGAAAGCAGGTCTATCTAGCAGGATGCTTAACATGGTGCTATAAAACCAGAGAACTATAGACTATAGAAATATAGACCAAAGATTTAGATAGATTATAGACTAGAGAGCTAGAGGACTATAGATTATTGAGCTGTCTTGAATACTGTGGTTGTCACTCACCACATGTGGCTATTTAAATTCAAATACAACTAAAAACACACTTCCTCACACTAGCCACATGCCAAGGGCTCAATGGCCGCATGTGGTGAACAGTTACCCAACTGAACAGTGTAGATATAGAATATTTCTATCACGGAAGAGAGTTCTAGTGGATGCTACTGATCCGGAACTCCTCAGAAAGACCCTGAAAGTTGGAAAAAGAGAATTGTCAGAGTTAGGGTCTTTGGGCCAAATACTTCTTTCTTCAATTTTAATTTTTGAAAAGACCATTAAATGCCAACTATGTAACATGTGAATGGCTACAATTTATTAAGCATTTAGTATGTGCAAGACATAATGTTAAGTCTTTTGCACACATCATTTAATCCTCATGGTCTGGAATGCAGACATTATTGATTATAATAGTTATTATTAATAATTATTAATACTTATACCAATTATTTTATAAATATCATTATTAGTTATGACTAACTTGCTTTTTAGAAGTGAGAAAACAGAGACTCAGAGAGGTTGAATAACTTGCCTGAGATCACGCAGCAAGTAACAAAGCTGGGATTTAAATTCAGCATTTATCTGGCTCAGCCATCTCTGTGCTTACCCAGTAGGTTCTACTGTTTTTTCCTTTATTATACCTCTCTGAGGCACAGTTTAGGAGCTGTGGAGATATGCAAATGCATGCAACAATGCCTTCAAAGCCTGTCAACTTAGTTGGGGAATAAATGGATAGAAATGAGTATAAGTAACTATAGTTACAGAACAAGCTCTGTTAAAGAACGACAGGATAAAAAGAAATATGGGATGGACTGGAAGCAAGAAATCAATTAAGAGCCCATTGCATTAATCAGGGCACATTCAAGATAAGGGGTAGGAGTTGAATAGTGGAGATAGTGGAAATGGGAAAATGCATAGAGGAAGAACAATCAGTATTCAGGGACCATTTGTATTTAAGGAGAAAGAAAGAGGTAGATTTGGTTGCCAGTCTCTAAGATGATTTCCCTCCCCACAGTGATCCTTGGTATTCATGCTTGTGAGTCCCTCTCACAGTAGAGCTGACCTGTGTGACCAGTGGGACATGGTAGAAGTGATGATATGGGACTTCCAAGGCCAGGTCATAAAAGCAGCTTTCACCGTCTCTCTTGGTTTGCCTACTTCGTGGGAGGCCAGCCACCATGTTGTGAGACCACTTAAAAGTCCTATACAGAGGTCCACAAGGGGATTAAACTCTGAGACATAATAAGTTCTTATTATTGTTTTTAGCTACTAAATTTTGGAATGATTTACTATGTAACAATAGATAGCTAATAGAGGAGGCATCAGATCATTTCACGATTTCAAACTTGCATGTTGATGGAGCTAATTATCCATTTTCCTTCTTTTCAAAACGTAATCTATATAAGCAAGCCACTCTGTGATCCAATCCCATGCGGACTTTCATTCAAAGAAACAATTGGTAACTGAAAAGTAGATAAACACTATTTAATCCTTTACAACAGTCTCTCCTGAATGTGCTGTATGGGCACTACTTTTAAAATAAAATCTCATTTCCCTATCTTATCCTCCATATTGCCTTGATAACAGATTAGTTCCAAAATTTGTCTTCAGGGTCTTCCCAAAAAAGTGTACCATAAACTCAGGCCAAGTCACTTTTGTCACTCTCTTCATTGATCAGAGTTTTATTATGTGGATTTATATTAACCTCCATCTTTACAGCTTTCCTATCCGCTCAGTGTTTGCATTCTGTACAACAACAAAGGAGAGCTCAGGAACCATCCCTGAAAGCAAAGAATCATATTTTAGAGGGAAAGATGGGAGGAGAGAGTGAGATTGTCTATGTTGCAACTACAAATAAGAAAACAAAAATACCCTACATTTTTTTTTCTTTATATATATGTTCACTAAAGGAACCAGCTCAGAAGGTAGCCTGGTACAGGTAAATTCATTTACTATTTGTGTGACACTGAGGATGTTAAATAGCATTTCTGTATCTCAGTTTCCTCCTTTATAAAATGATAATATCTACTTGCTGGCTTCTAGAAGGATAAAATGAGTGAAAGCACAAAAAGTGCTTCACACAATTGCTACCATGTTGGAAGCATGCAATAGCTATTAAAGTCTAAAATATCTCAATAATTGGAAATTCTGTGTCCTAAAATGTTACACAAAAGGGTAAATTATTTCAGATGCTAGTACTTGAGTATCCCTTCTAAATCATGCTTTGTTTGCCTCTTCTCATATTTTGAGATAGCTGCTTCTATCACTGTTAGGACCACAGGTGGTAGTGATATTGGTGTGATATTGAATAAATTTATCATGTCTGGACCCAAAAGCTGTAAGCCCATTAACTTTAATTTATATCATGTCATATATGACCAATACCTTCTACAACCAAGTGTTTTTATATCTTTCTGCACATTTATTTCTGATTCTGAATACAGATAGTAGAGCTCATTATACCATAATTGCTGAATCTCACTATGTAGTATAAGCATTCAATTTAACTCCACAACTATTTTTGGGGTCCTTAGTATATGCCATAGTTCTACATATTTTGTTTGCATCGGTGTACAGAAAGCCAAAGACCTGACTCCATGGAGCTTACACTCTAGTGGGAAAATACAGAAAATAAATAATAAACATAGCATATTAGTAAATTATATAAGATATTAGAAAGTGATAATTATAACAAAAAATAACTGAAGATCTAGGATAGAAATACTTATGGCCATTACTTCTCTGAAGATAGTATCTGATATATCCAAAGACAAAGTCATCTCTAGAGTATGAACAGCCAGAGTAGTAACGTGGGTGAAACTGTGACCTAGAGATGGAAGCCTTGATGAAAATGAGTCCCCAGTTGGGAATGAGAGCTTCCCTAGATATCTGGGTTCTCTAAATTAATTCAAATCTTCTTCCATTCTCTTGAGAGCCATTAGGGGAGTCTTTTCAAGAACTTTAGATATACGTCTTCAGCTATCTTTTGGACATTCTTGATACATGTCCAGCCCTCAGAAGGGCTGGCAGTCAGGAAGGAAAGATGGACATATGTGGAGAAGAGTGAGGAAAAATGAGAATCAAGAATAAACCAGAACCTAAAAGAAAACACTGGAACTCATGTTTCTCTCACTGCATCTAATCCTGATGACCAGCAGGAATAGCTGCTGCCATGTCTGAGAGCTGTTCATGTGCCCAGCTACTTGGAGAGGCTGAAGGAAGAGATGAGCAGCAGCTCGACAAGGTGTGGGCCAGGGGCTGCTCAGGTGAGTCAGCAGATCAGTGACAACATGATGGCCGCTATTTCACTTCCACCTTCCAAATCATGGCCAAATGCCTTATGTGGTCACACGTGACCCAGAACCATACAGAGAAGGAAATTCTGGGAAACGTAATTCAAACTAAGCAAAGTTGATAGAGTACGAAATCAACATAATCCTTACATATCGATCAATTTTAATTCTTAGAGTTTTCTTAAACATGCCCCTTTCTTTGCTTCTCTACTACCATTACTCTAGTTCAGATCCCTGGCGTCTCTCTTCTGGCCTATCAACATAGCAGAGATACAAAACATTTGACAAATTTTAGGGTCCTGCTTGTAGGTACTATGACAAAAGCTTCTGCCCACCTAGCTTTCTGGGGCACCCCCAAATCTTCAGAATATTCTTGAGCTTGTTTGGCTTCATCACTATCATCCTTTCTTCCCTGCTAACATGTTCATCAGTACTGTGCATGTATACTCATTAGTACTCAAGAATGCATATGGCCAAAAAGGGGAGGGGAAGTAGATACTAATAACAGTTAGCATTTACTGTGTAAGGAATTTTATTAAATAAATTACTTCACAGCAATGTTTCAGCTAATACCTCCATTTGATAAAAATGAAAACTCAAGTTTGTAACAGCTAAGTGAATCACCCAAAGTTAAACTATTTGCAAGTAGTTGGGCTTAGACTTAGACATGTTTATTCCCAAAGCAGATGCTTTTTCTATGATACCAAAGATCCAGAGGGCAGCTCTTCCTTCTGCATTTTCATGGCCACCAGGGTAGTTTATCTTTTTAGGTTTGGGTTCTTACCCAGCTGGATTGGGTTTCATTTGTGGTAGCCATAGAGAAGATACCCAGCACAAATGCCTCCATGAGCAAGACAAGTACCATAAATAAGTGAAAAGGTAAGAAGTTGGGATGGGTGAGAGGTGGTGGGGACTATGGAAAACTGGCAAATTTAAACCTACCTATGGGCACAGGGGAGAATCAACTTTAATCAATGATGGCCTGGCTGGAATGCAGACTAAGTGTTACACAAAAGTTGTAGTATCTCCTAACTTTAAATGTTGACTCAATATTTTTGTTAAAGATAACATGGCTCCAAGAGTATTTTTAAGATCCTGTGTAGGGTGCCTCAGTGGCTCAGTCGGTTAAGTGTCTGCCTTTGGCTCAGATCATGATCCCAGGGTCCTGGGATCGAGTCCCACTTTGGGCTCTGTGCTCAGTGGGGAGCCTGCTTCTCTGCCCCTCCCCTGGCTCAATCATTCTCTCTCTCTCTCTCTCTCTCTTGTTCTCTCAAATAAATAAATAAAATCTTAAAAAAAAAACCTGTGTAGACTAAAGAGAACACTGACTGGAGTCAGGGCTGCTAATTTGCAGCCTCCACTCTGGAGATCTTGTGCTAAATTCTTTAGATTTATGTGTGTCATCACAGGCTCCTCCAAATGTTGATCCAAATACTCTGGAGGAGTGGGGAGAGTGACAGGTTAACCCATGGTTGGTTTAGCCACTTTGGACTCCAAAGGCTTGCAGACCTTAGGCTACTTCTGTTGAGAAGCAGGCAAAAACTAACAAGCCAAGGCATCTGGACCAAAATGGACATGAAAGGAGCACACGGTGAGCCACTGTGTGGGTGGCTATGAGAGCATGAGTCAGTGGATGACATGTGGGGGTGGAAGTCAAGCGTGCGTGTGAGGTCGGGTTAGAGGTCTATAAGCAGAAAGAAAAAAGGGAGAATGACAGCCAATCGTAGGAAGAAAGGGAGAGAAAAGAGAGACACAGAAGCCACTTGTAGTTTTACCAAGTGCATTTGTGCACATGATCTATCTGCCAAATGTTTCCCCTAATATGTGCAGGAACAAGCAAGTGTTATTACTCACTAGGCTAGAGATGGGTAATTTTATGACCAAGGTAGATAATTCAGTACTTTCTTCTGGCTACTGCTTTCACCAGAATCTTTCTTTTCTAACAAGTTATAAATGGTTCCCTATTATCTTTGTGCTAACTGCTTAGAAATGTCATAACTTGGTTTAAGTTCAGAAGCCCAACTGAATAGATAAAAGAGGGCTAAGTAAAAATGATGGTTATAATTAAAGTGGGTGATTCCAAGACATTCCTGTGTTCCCTATCAGAGGATTAAGGTCTGTGGTGAAGGAATCAGAACCATTGAATTAATGTTGGCAAACATTTTAATACGTGAGTAAATTCACAAAACTGAGCGCACTGGCAGCTGGCCCTGCTGCAGCAGTGAGGACTAGAGTGTGGACACAGCAAGCAAACTATAGTGGCATCCATCACAGCCCGAGAGGGCCTCTGTCTCCAGAGCTCCCCAATTTTGTGACCTCATTCTTGACCCATCTTGCTCCTTTAGGAGGCGAGCAGAAGTTGAATGCATATTCTGAAACCTCTTTTTTCCACTTTGTGAGAAAAAATTATATAATTTGAGGTGATGCTCATATGATGGATGTGCAGTTTTCACATCATAAAACACAGGTGCTAAGTGAGCCTGGTGTGTGCAACACTCCTACGCAGAAACCATCTGTGAGAGAGCTCCAGAGTCAGCGACCGTGTACATTTCACATTTTTAGAGGGCAGGAAGGGAGGCAGAGATGATCTTGGATGCACAGGGTACTGGGCTAGCCTCATGGATTCCACTTCATGGAGGTTACAGATTCTTGCTGATGTTCTGGAAAAGACTCCAGCATTTTACCTAGTTTGGTATGATTCTTTCCAGATTTCTCCCTTTTCCCAATTCTTGTCTCCATCTCTAATGAAAAATATTTTTTAAAAATCAATTAAGGTTAAAGTTTTTTCATTAGAAAAATAAGTGGCGGGCGCCTGGGTAGCTCAGTGGGTTAAAGTCTCTGCCTTCAGCTCAGGTCATGATCTCAGGGTCCTGGGATCGAGGCCCTGCATCAGGCTCTCTGCTCAGCGGGGAGTCTGCTTCTCCCTCTCCCTCTGCCTGCCTCTCTGCCTACTTGTGATCTGATTTCTCTCTCTCTCTCTCTCTGTGTCAAATAAATAAACTCTTTTTTAAAAAAAGAAAAAAAAAAGAAAGAAAAATAAGTGGCTTAGTGTTAGTCTTCTTGAGTCAGGAATCTTTTTAAGGATATGATGAAAACCATGGACCATTCTCCATAACAATGCATGTTTCTACAAAGATTCAAACCTTTTGAAACTTTTCCCTAGGGCAGTGGTTCTTAACTTACCTGTCCACTAGAATCACCTGGAGAACTTTAAAGACTGTGGGTGCCTGGACCCCACCCTAGAACAATTAAATCAGTATAAGTTAAGGGGCCTGTGATAGTATAATGTTCAAAAATCTCTTCAGGTGATTCTAATGTAGGGTCAGGCCCAATCATTGGATCCCTGGGGCACTAAGTGAACACAATAAGATGAAGAGAAAAGAAGACAAGACACAAAGGACTTGCTCCTTATTGCTACTTCCCTATTATTCTTGCTTCCTTGTCCTAAAAACAAAACACCTGCATTGAATTGTATGTCATAAGGCCCATATCACCAGCTAGATTCATTGTTTCTGTCCTTCCCAATGCCCCCACCTCCTAACAACAAATCCCAAGTCCCTTTCCCTCTTTCCTCAAAATTTTAACTCTTAGTTAATTGTCACTTACTTCCTTCAATATTGCTCCTGACAATTCTTGGTGATTTAAATATTCACATAAATAATCCTTCTGATATTCTGGCCTGTCAGTTCCTTGACTCACCTCTCTCAAAGATCTTGCCTATACCATTCCTCTGCCACTCACTTCCATGGTCGTATCCCACTAGACCTTGTTATTATCAATCACTTTAATTCCTTTATAACCTCAATTCCAAGCATCCCACCTTCTGACCACCACTTCCTGTCTTTCCAGCTTATACTCTGTGGTGCCCCAACTCCAACATCCTTCATGTCACCTCCTGCAACTTATTGATCTTACTAACTTTGGATTGTCCCCTACTCCATCTTCATGTCATCACTTGCTTCTTATTCATCATTATTATCATCCCCGTACTCCCTTGTCTTTACATGGCAAAAGTACAACCATGGTTACATCCACCTCTATGCCTACTCTGAGCTCACATGTACATAGCTGACCTTGGCTGCAGAAAAACATGCATCCATATCTATTGGTCTCACTAACAGTGCATGACCATCAACCTCAAATGGACCACAGAGCCACCCAATAATCTCACAAAATTCTCTAGTTCATTCATTTTCTCCCATTCTCTTATGATTACTTCGCATCTTATCCTCTCTTCCAATACCTCCTTCCCCATCTGCATTCTCAGCTAATGAACTTATTTCCATTTTCCGTGAGGAAATACAATCAGAAGAGAACTTCTTCATGCTCTTACTACCCTATCTATCTATCTACCCAGCTGTATCTGTATCCATATACTCAGCAATCCCTCCTGTTACATACACTGAAGAAACAGTTTGTAGTCCTGTCTAAGGGCAAGCCCTCTACTTGTGCACTAGATCCCACCTTCACTTAATTACTCAAGGACATCACTGGAGCAATTCTCCCCAGCCCCCCAACCATCAATTTTCTCATTTTTAATAGACCATTCCCATGAGCATAGAAACAGGCTATTTTTTCCATCTTAAAAATAGCTTTGGGGCACCTAGGCAGCACAGTCCACTGAGAATCTGACTCCTGGTTTCAGCTTGGGTCATGATCTCAGGGTTGTGGGATTGAGCCCTACGTCAGGCTCTGTGCTCAACATAGAGTCTGCTTTTGATTCTTTCTCCCTCTTCCTATGTCCCTCTCACTTGTGCTCTCTCTTGAATAAATAAATAAAGCTGAAAAAAAACCCCACAATTTTGACTGTTCACCCCTCTCTCCCTATGATTTCATTTTCCTGCTCCCCTTTATAGCAAAACTCTTTGAAATAATATCTTCTTACTGACTCTTTTTCCTCTCCGCTCATTTTCTCTTAAACCCTGTTTTTGTCCTTACTAACTCACTGAAATAGCCCTTTTCAAGTTCACTAACAACTTCCCCCACTGTTATAACCAGGTCAGTTTGCAGCCTTCAGCTTACTTAATCTACCAGCATTTCATAGGATCAATCGCTCAATCTTTCTTCATTTGGCTTCCACTCTCTGGGTTTTTCTCCTTCATCAGTTTCCTTTGCTGATTGCTCCTCATCCCCCGAAACTTTAAACTTTGAGGCTTAATTCTCTCACCTCCTCTTTTCTCCATCTACACTAACACCCTTGGCGATCTCAACTGGCTTCTCAGCTTAAACACCACATGCATGCTGATCACTCCAAATTTATATTTCCAGGCCTAAACTCTCTCTCAAACTCCAGACTTGTACATCTAACTGCTTACTTGATCTCTCCACTGGCTATTCCTTCTGCCTAGGATGTTCTTCCAGCAGATATTCACATGGCTTACTTCCTCATTTCTTCATTCCTAGGCCTTCTTTGTGTACACTATGAAAAACAGTACCTACTCCCCCTCCCCACACTCCCTATCTTTTTCTACTGTTTCTCTCTTAAGCAATTATCAGTATCTGACATACCTTACGTTTTGTGTTATTAGCTGTTCATTATCCGTTTCTACCCACCAGAATATGATCTCCATGAGTTCTGGCATTCTTGGTCTATTTGCCTGGCACAAAATATGTGTTCAAATATTCACTGACTGAATGAATGGTCCTAAAATCTAGATTTGGAAAATCAGTGGGAGAAAACAGGAAATATCCCTACTTACATGCTAGATTACTAACAAAGAAATCTTTAAGGGTATTTTATATTAGCTCCCCATTTACCTCTGAGTGGTGGCAGCTAAAGTTAGCCTGTTGGAACTCAATGACTAGGTGGAAAACCTGAGTGGCGAAAGCTTGTTCTCTCAGCTGCTTTCCTTGGGAAGGATGCTTGTGCTCTGCGCTGGGGAGTTAGGCCAGAGTTCTCAGAGTGGATCCTGGAGGATCTGTCCCATGTAGAGCTCCATGAGGAAGAGGCAAGTATGTAAAGCAGGACCCATAGGGATAACTCTCTTCTTCATGCACCCAGACAATCCATTCCTCCTACTTTTGTGAGAAAATACTAAGATTTGAGTACTTAAGGGGGAAAAAATGAAAAGAAGAAAGGAACAAGGGAAAAAAGATCAGGAAGTTGTAGTAGTCCAACTGAATATAGTGAGCATTGGAGTACGGATCAAAAAAGAAACACCTATTAGTTTGCATGGTTAAAAGAATGACCAATAAATCTGGAGTTTGGGTTTTTTGTGGTTTTTTTTTCCTTGCCAATTATTAAAGTTATAGATTTTGGTTACCACCTGGGGTCATTGTTGGTGGTAACCAATAATTGTGGTTACCAACAATGGTTGGGGCAGTGAGACAGGTAAGATAAATCACATCATTTGGGGTTGACTCTCAGTTTAGATGACCTTTTGTTACAGTGAATATTAAAGATAGACTTGGAAGGAGATAGGAATCTTAATTAGTCACATACATCTTACAGAAAGTGTGGAAAAAGGGAAGGACACTCCTAACTGCTGTGGAAAGGAAGGATGAGTTTATTGATGGAGTACATTTATATATGAAACCTTCAAGTGTTTTTCTACACTTGTGCTGGAAATCTCCTCTTGTTCCTGCACACTCTACCTCCTGAGTCATTTCCTAGCCACCTGTTGTTACAATGTGTGTGTGGTGTGGTGGTGGGGGTGGGGGACACACAACGTGCAGAACCTGGAAACTGTCCCAATTTATCATACCCTGGGAGCACAGTCACCCTATTTAAGAGCAGATATGGCAAAGAACTGCGAAGTCTAGAGAAAAACAGGTAACAAAATGATGATATTGTTGGAAACCAGGTCCTATGAGATAATATTAAACTGGTTTGGCTAATAAGAGGAAAGCAGACCACATGGTGCCTTCAAATATGTCAAGGTTTTCTTAAGGGTCTGAGCCTTTGTGTTGCTATGACAGAATTTGGAGATGTAAACTAAATTAGGAGGTATATTTGACAATTTCAAGAGTATTTTTGCACATCCTAAAGCGAAGTTCCAAATGAGAATTCTTATGGACAACTTACGTTCTGGATGACTTGCAGGTTTTGATAACTAGGATTTCGCAAGCCACTTTGAACCAGCTCTTTGATGGGTGCTATCTGCCCTCTCTGAGTTGGCTTCTATCCAGCCAGATACCTAATTGTTATGGAAAAGGGAAGCCCAGTCTTCTATATTGTCTTATATGGCATCCCCAGTGTATGACTTACCTGCATAATTCAAGGCTTCAGTTTTACCATAGCAGGGATAAATTCACCCTCCCTTTTTATTTTTTATCTGCTTTGGAAGGATTTTGCTAACTGATTTCTAAAAGAACATATTAGAGGAAGTTCATGAAGAGAACTTGATCAAGATTCTGCTCAATCTTTCACACTCAAATATCTGTTAGCTTTCTTTCTGTTTGTTGTCTAAAGTGCACATGGGGCTTTTAGGAGGTCTCTGTAAAACAATGTTTGGGGTATAGGAAAGTCTTTAACTGCACTGGTTGGTGGCAATAATATATTTGAGATGACCAATGCTCTGAAGATCCTGACAAAGCCATGCAGGGAAGTAGAAAACAAAACAATGCTTCAGACATGATTTTATCATTTAATTAGAAACCAGCAACTTATTTTCGGATTTTGTAAAGCTATTCAAGACTTTTCTTGTGAATAAAGCAAGAAATAACTATACATATAAAATAAGCATATAATAGATTTATTAGTAACTGACTATTAAAACAATGAAGCTGACTACCAGATACATTTATAAGCTAGAAATCTTTAAAAGTAATATTTACTTTGTGTGGTAGATTGTAGCTGTGGCCCTAGTTTTTCATGCCTCCCTCTCTCCATATCCTTCGGTGGTACACTTCCTTGCTGACCTGGGGCTTGGACATGTGACTTGCTTTTTCTAATGAGGTAGAAGTAAATTTGACCCCAGCAAAGACTTGAAAAAAAGACTTGTTATTTCCACTTTCTTTTTTGGGCCCCTGCCACCACCATCAAAATATGCCTAGACTGGAGAGACATGGCAGCCATGTATGGAGAACTTAGTGTCCAAGCCAAGGCCAATCTGCTACTGACTACAAGTACATAAGTGACCCCAGCTAAGATCAGTTAAGTCTACCAAAGACCAGCAGAGTTATTAAGCCATCCCACAACTTATGAGAAATAATAAACGGTCATTGTTTTTAGCCACTATGTTTTGGGGTTGTTGGTTATACAGCAATGGCTAACTGATATATTACGGTTCTTAGGTGCTTCGGGGATTCATCTGCTTGAGGGATTATTCTTAAGAATCTCTAGAGGCTGCTTTTGGGAGCATGAAGAGGTGTCAGTCCAAACACCAATTAGAATGTCCTTATTTACTGTAGATAAGTGCCCCAGAAGATGTTATAATTGGCTGAGTGGAAAATGTAGATAAAGTACTGAGAATTCATGAGATTACTGATGCAAGAACTCTGTTAGGCAAAAGATGGGATTAGCTGCCCTTGGTTTTCTTGAGATATGGAATCACAAGGCCATCATCATCATCATCAACATGGCTAATCATTATTGAATACTTATTCCAGATATTGTACCAAGTGCTTTGCATACCACATCACATTTAATTCTCATAATAACTCTATGAACTAGATACTAAGTACTATCATCTCTGTTTTACAAATAAAGAAACTGAGGGTTAGAGAGATTCTTCAAGATGAAATTGCTCTCAAATCACAGAGCCAGAATTCCAACTCAAGTAGTCTGACTCCAAAGCTCATGCCCTTGACCTCCCTACTATATAACCAAAATGCATAATTTTTTAGGGGAACATAAAGGAATATAGTCCAATTCCCTCATTTGGCAGATGTCATTGGTATACAGATTTTGTGTGTAATGTAGGTTGAAGGAACTCTCACTAAACTTGGTCCAAATCACCCAAAACTGGACAAAACCTTAGGCTGCACCTAAGACTAGATTCCACATCCAGGTTTAGTTTTTGTGTATTGCAAAATGCTGCCCAGCTAGGGGCCGAAATCCAGAATGCACTTCTCTCAGCCAGGAATAGGGCTTCCTCCTCTCGGAGGAAGGGGCACTTTTAAAAATAATTCTTTTGCACAGAGAGGGAGCTGTTTTTTGTTTTGTTGGGTTTTTTTCATTTTCATAAAAACGTTTGCCAGCTGTGTGCAGTAAAACACAGTTAAAGACCATTCCATTTTTTCACACACAGAAAAAATAGAGAAAGTATGACTAGTTCTCTCTAAAAAATAAATGTTGAATGGATGAATTTTAAATGAACAAAGATGTCTTCATTATGCATAGACACACAGGGACAAAATCTCACGGCACATGCAAATTTGTCACTGGAGACCTAAGCCATGGCACCGAACCATTCTTGAGAAATGACTGATACAATCTAATTTTCCAATCTTAAAAATTAAAAAAAAATAGTATATATACTGCTTTCTTGAGCCATCACCTTACTTCTGCAAATGGGGCTTTCATGAAATTCAAACTCAAAGTTTAGAGTCGTGTTTATTCCTCACCTGAGTGTATTCCCCAGCAGCCCTTCTTTTCTAGAACAAAGGAAACCAATTGCTCTTGCAAGTTAGGTGGCTTGCATTACAAATTGTAATGCTTCACCAGAAACTGAGGCAAGCCAATTCCCTCCTCCATTCTCACATCCTCCCCCACTATGGCCCACACCTCTGCTGACTGCAGCAATCTGAACTGAGTACTCGTGAAGGCCACTCTTCTCCCTTTGCCTCTAATAACCCAATCTAACAATTGCGGTGAGTAATTTCCTTACCACTTCTGTTGTTAACAAATGCTAATAATGCTGCACGATATAGATCGAGCACAGCTACTGAAAAAGAAACTACATAAATTATTTTTAAAAGTTATCATCAAAAGAAATGCTTTTCTGAAGGAAATTTTTTTTTAACGGCTCAAGACATTTGCCTAGCTTTCTGTTCAAGTGACCGCTTCTACGTTAATTAACAAGTGCTTCTCTTTCATGAGCGGAAACAATCTTATCTAGGGTACACCTGCAGGCTTTTTCGGGTGGCTATAACTGCAGGGAAGTCACTATTTTCTAGAACCTGAGTTATCCGCTCTCGTGATGCATAGGTTAATAGACTAAGGTTGTTCTCTCTCATTTTGGTGCATGCAAAGTCTCATTCTACTTGTAAGAATCAGGGTTGACCAGGTGATTGGTATGCAATTAATTTCTTATATATGCCAATAATCAATTAATTAGGTCTTTCAACCATTCGATCAATCAATCATTAATGTATACAGACAGCAAATATTTATTAAGTGCCTTTCTGTGCCCTGAATTATGCCAGACCTTGGAAAGAAAGCAGTGAGCAAGAACAGTCATGCGGAGTCTTTTCACTGTAGTCGGTGGCCGTTATCTGAGGTACTACCTAAAGACAGAAAAAAAAATAAAAGACCAAGGAAGTTAACCCAACATCATTGAGATGAATTTAATGCTAAGACTAATGAAGGAATCTCACCAGCATGTTAAATGTCCGAAATTCTTATTCCATGAAAATTCACCGAACTAATTTTATCAGATTAATGCAGATGTAACTAATATTTTCCTGACTTCCATATCTTACCAATGTCTTAACATGCGTTTTACTAGCCTGTACCGAAATTCATTTAAGTCTAGATTAGTTTTAATGAAGATTCATAGTATGATGCAAGGAACTTGCTCATCGTTTTAATTCCTGTGAAAACCTAAGACAAAAAACATTTTGTGACCAAAGATGATGCTTCTAACTCTTGCCAATCATCTTAAAATCATGACATGGGTCACCAGTAGTAAATGTGAACAGAAATTATGGAAGAAAAACCTCAGTGTGACTGAAAAACAAACCTCGAGCGCACATTTGTCTGATCATATTTGGTGTCATTTTCACACATAAAGGCCAGCGTGCTTTCATTTTCTCAAACACGTGTCATTAAGGTTTGCCGTGTGTCTTCACAAAGCAGTGACCTGATAGCATCTCAAGAAATACCAAATACACACAGGCTCCATAAATGTTTTCTGATGATGTAATGCTTCCTACTTATTGTTTTAAGTAGCAACTTATTTTATCTTTCAGGTTAGTACATGTTTATGGTAAATGCTGAATAATGAATTCAAGGCTCCTCAAGTTAGAGATGAAAAACAAATTCCTTGAAAGCAGTTTTGTCACTTTGCCTCCTAATTTTCAGAATGCTATTTAATCTGCCAGTGACTAAGCTGTAGGAAAAATCTTTTTCTGTTGTTATGTAAAGGAAAATGTGGGTGGAGGGAATAAGATCTGGTCTAAATCCACCTCACTATTTGGACTGTCAGAGATAGAGGAAAAAGGAAATCTCTGCTTTCCCCAGGTAGGGATGTGAGGTTGCTTAGAATTCCACTTTTGGGGAAGTCCACCATCAAGGTGATGTAAATTCTCAAGTAGCAAATTGACTCAGCATGTTCCTAAGCCACAGGCCTCCTAGGTGACGTATGCTAAATTCACGTCATTTGCCCATTTGCTCTCACTAGGTGACAGGGAAACTGTATTTTCCCCACCTCATACACACACAAAGCGGAAGTCTACTGAGCTCCCCTGTGGGTCTTGTTCTTATTCATCTTTCTAACAATTAAGACATTCAGTACCTGATCAGAACAATTCATTTTAATTCTTTCCACCTTTACTCCAGTGAGCTTATAGTAAACAATTATAGATGATCCCCCTTTGCCTAAAGGCCTTTCCTATTTCTTGAGTAGTCGGGAAAATTGTTTTACATCTTGTAAATCTGTTCAGAAATAACTGAGATTGTCAAAGCTCTAACCATAATATTCCCCAATGCCTATTTAGCAAATAAATTCAACATCAGATGTGGCAGCCACCACTATAACATTTTAAAAGTATGATCCATGAGAAAGTGGTTTTTGTTTTGTTTTGTTTTGCTGACCCCTGAAGAAAGTCAGGGAACTAACCTTTGATGGGTCCCTCCTATGTGCAAGGATTAGTTTTAATGGACTTAACATAAACCCGTTCAAGGCAAAAACTTCATCATTTTTCTCATTAAAAGACTGATGATTTTTACTGTGAATAAGAAAATTAGTGACAGAGGGCAGAGTTTATAGAAATACAGAGAATTGTGAGTCTTAGGCTTCTTTTTCCCGGCAGGTTACACATAATTTCATATGATGCCACTGATTCCCACGTCGAATTGTCTGTTCCCACAATAATAGGAATCATCCTAGGCCTCTTGCCACATTGTCAACCTGTTTGAGCAGTAGACACGCATTAGCACTTATAGGTGTGACCTTGGACAAGTTTCCCAAACTCTTTCTCAGTTCTCTCATCTCTAAAATGAATGATAATAGTAATTACCTCACAAAGGTGAGGATTAGGTGGTTTCTTGTACTTCATTGACTCTAAGTTGCCATGGATTGTAAGAGGTAGCCTGGTTTAATGTATGAGTATATTGTCCAAGAATA
Organism: Ailurus styani; assembly: GCA_002007465.1. Taxonomy (NCBI): domain Eukaryota; kingdom Metazoa; phylum Chordata; class Mammalia; order Carnivora; family Ailuridae; genus Ailurus; species Ailurus styani. The sequence continues at coordinate 3,425,302 of LNAC01000113.1, forward strand.
CTAAAAGGTAGGATATGTACAAAACTAAGAATAATGCCTGGCACAGAGTATGTACCCAATAAATGTTAACTGTCATGATCTATTAGCAACCCATTGGCCACGGTGCAAGAGTGGGCTTGCCAAACCCCCTGGGGGCTGTGACGTGCTTCCTCGCCCAAGGCAGAACACCTGGGCATGGGCAGGAGGTTCCACTACCCTGGGCTCAGTAAACAGGGAGATCAATCAGTCACTTTAAAAGTTTTTTTCCCCTAAAGGATAAACCTTTTTTCTAAAGTCAGTCTTACACAGGACCCCACGTGGAAAACAGGTAAAAGAAGATTTTCTCTGATGAAAGCAGGGGCGGAGGGGCACAAAATCCTGCCCATCTTCCCTACCCTTCACCCACAGGGCAGCCTCTCCAAGAGCCCTGTTGAGGGCAGTGATATCACTTTGTTAAAATAATAAGATAATGAGTCTCTTAAAACTTCTACAGGTGTTTGTAAGTCAATTACTCCAAATCTTGTCACATTTTACCTTACTGAAATGTCACCTTATTTGTGGCACATATTAATGCCTGATATGTGCACTAGATATGTATGCAGGACACACTTTCAATGTACTTTTCTCACTTTCCTCTAGTTTGGTCTCAAAACTCCTTTGATTTGTCACATGTGTCTGAGACTGTCCTTCCATCTCAGCCAAGTCATCTCGACAGATCCCTCTGACAGATGTAGTCTAATGCTCTCAGAGGACACAACATGAAGGATGTCGAGTTTTCCTTCCACATATAGCTTTCAGTTACCAAGGACTTTTTAATCTAATGTCTTTTTCTTAAAACCCTCCTTGAGCTCTGTCTCAGGAAGCCTCCACCCAATAATATATGAAATTTAATAAACTATTATTATACACCAATTATGATATACAATATTATATGGGAAATATAAGCCTACCAAACAAATTTCTTTTCCTGGATTATCTGCATAAAACTTAGAAATACTCACATAAAAGTATTTTCTCCCTGGTGGTACCTTTTGGATGTGTGTGTGTGTGTGTGTGTGTGTGTGTGTGTGTGTGTGTGTGTGTCAGGTTTGGAGAGTGTTTTTTTCCCAAAGATTTTATTTATTTATTTATTTTTTTGACAGAAAGAGAGATCACAAGTAGGCAGAGAGGCAAGCAGAGAGAGGAGGAAGCAGGCTCCCTGCTGAGCAGAGAGCCCTATACAGGGCTCCATCCCAGGACCCTGAGATCATGACCTGAGCCGAAGGCAGAGGCTTTAGCCCACTGAGCCACCCAGGCACCTGGTTTGGAGAGTGTTATGTGCAAAGTAGGAATTAACAGTATGGAGGTTTCCACAGAGGTCCATGACTGTGGCAGCTCAGAGAGCTTTGAACACAGGGAAAAATTAACACAGGTAAGAGAGCACTTTCTAAAATAAAACAGCTCCTTAGAGATTCAGAAAGAAAACAGGATATTCCCAAATTATCTTTTTCTCAGATACTAAGCAGATAATGCCTTTTTACAGCTTTCCCTGACTTATGTTTCATAGATCAGGAAAAGAAAAGAGTGTTGCTTTCCTGTTAAAGTATCATTGACTCATGAGAGAGAGACAGAAAAAAAAAAAAACAACAACAAAGATCAAGTACCGAAGGTCATAAAAGAAGCTTTCTTTGCTCCTAAAAGAGAATATAGCACTTAAGTCATTTTACTTTAAATGAATACTTAGAAACTAGACAGCTTTGTTTAATAAAACAATTATAATTAAAATATATGTTGGTTTCATGGTATGAGGATTGAACAAGAAACAAATTGGGGTGAAAGCAAACAAAGTTGGGGAAAGAGAAGAAAAGAGAAGGAATCTGCAGTGAGAAACAAGAGAGAAAGGAGAATAGAGAGATCCAGAGAGAAGGTGAGGCCGAGTCAAAAGGAGAAGGAGGTGGACACTCAGAACTTCCCTGAACTCTGTGGATTATTTGGGTTGTGGTTATCTGGGGGTCACCATTCTCAATGATCACTGTTGATCTTCCTCAATTGCCTTAATTCTTACATTTCTAAGTTCTCTTACATTTTCTAAGTTCTCTTAGAAACTCAAGTTCTCCATTCTAAATGATGATCTGAATACCAATTCCATTAAAAAATCATTCTCTAAACACAGCAGCAAAGATCGGAGCAGTGGTTCTGAAGCTGGGTAAAAATCAAGTCAAGGGCCAGAGAGTACTACATCCCTGTCATGCCTTTAAAGTCTCCAGCTGACCCACATACAGATGGCAGAAGTAACAGGACTTTTGACAAATAGGCTGACATGACTTGTGATGACCTATGATAACTTAGCTGTGGACATCCACAAATGCTGAACTAGCCATCTCTTCATATCATGAAGACTTAATTTTAGTTAACTCTCTTTTGGTTTGTTTTTGTTTTGTTTCTTTTGTTCTGTCCTGATTTCCCCCTTAGTGTCTATATTAAAGTTATGGGGGCTAATTAGAGCAGAAGGTGAGTGTTCTAATGTTCTCGTTACCATGAAAAGATTCAAATATCAATGATAATTAATAAAATAGATATAAGTAACTTAGTTACATTATTGGCTATTAAAGTGTCAGGATAGCTGATTTTCTGATTGATTTTGTCTATGCTATTCAAGACCCAAATGGCTGTAGGAGTTTATTCATTTTTTTCTTTCTTCTTTTATGGATATAAAACATCAGGAAATTATTGCCAAGTCTTAACACTGGATCAGGTTGTCACTGGTTAAATAAATAAAGGAGAGGAAATTGGATATTCCAACCCAGATTAGAAGCTGATTATTTAATTAACAAGACAAGATATACGTTTACATTCTGGATAGCACCAAGAATAATTTTGCAAAAGGACTCCTTACCCCACCTTACCCCAAATCCATGTGTCAGACGCATCATCACTGGGGTCCAGTCCTTTCGTGGAGTATCATGAACTGCACAGACTATTCTGTTCTAACCCAATGATATTGGCAATGGAGGCAGTTTCCTGTTGTGGAGAGAAGTGGTCAGGCTCTACAGGCAAATCACTCAATCATTCAATGTTTTACTTTTCTGTGCCTTGGTTTCCGTGTCTATAAGAAGGGATAATCAGACTACTTACTTCTCACATTGTTGCTTTAAATGAGATAATGTTTGTTCTTTTCTTTCTTTCTTTTTAAAGATTTTATTTCTATTTATTTATGAGAGAGAGAGAGAGAGAGAAAGAGTGCAAGGTGGGGGGGGAGCAGAAGGAGAGGGACAGGTAGATTCCGTGCTGAGCACAGAGTCCAACACAGTTAGATCTCATGACCCAGAGATCATGACCTGAGCTGAAATCAAGAGTCAGGCCAACTGAATCAAGAGCTTAACCAACTAAGCAACCCAGGCACACCTCTAAGTGTTTGTTCTAAAAATTATTAATATTACTTTTTAGAAAATTGTTTCAAGGTCTTTTCCTAGCAGCAGTTACCTCTTCCCCCTTTATTAGCTGCAGAAGAGTCTCTTAGGGGTGACTATTTCTCAATTTAAAGGCTGATTTCTTTGAGACTTTGAACCCCAGCCTTTGAGCAAATCTCACAGAGTCTGTGTTCCTGTCCTCCACTTTATTAATCAGTCACTCTCATTTATGCACACTGTACATGGAAAATCAATATTTAAAGAATTGAAGTATTAAAACTGTCCTATAATTCATCACTAAAAAGGCAATGAAAAATACTGATTTTTGATGGCTCAGATGTCATTTCAGGATTCTTCAGTACCTTATCCCCCCAAGTGTAGTTTAAGATTGGATTTATATGCACAAAATAATTACATATTATGTAATATGTAATATATCTCTATATGTAATATGTCTCTCTCTCTCTCTCTCTCTCTCTATATATATATATATATATATATATATATATATATATATATATATAAGCATATCTTCTTTGTAATCCTAAAATTTGTATGGAACCAGAAAAGAATCTGAATAGCCAGAAGAATGTTGAAAAAGAAAACCAAAGCTGGTGGCATCACAATTCCAGTATTCGAGCATTATTAAAAGTTGTAATCACCAAGACAGTATGGTACTTGCATAAAAACAAACACATAGATCAGTGGAATAGAATAGAGAACCCAGAAATGGACCATCAACTCTATAGACAACTAATCTTTGACAAAGCAGGAAAGAATATCCAACGGAAAAAGGAGAGTCTCTTCAATAAGTGATGCTGGGAAGTTGGACAGCTACGTGTAGAAGAATGAAACTGGACCATTTTCTTATATCATACACAAAGAAAAACTCAAAATGGATTAAATACCTAAATGTGAGACAGTAATTCATCAAAATCCTAGAGAAGAACATAGGCAGCAACCTTTTCAACCTCGGCCACAGCAACTTCTTGCTAGATGTGTCTCTAAAGGCAAGGGAAACAAAAGCAAAGATGAACTACTGGAACTTCAACAAGATAAAAAGCTTCTGTACAGCAAAGGAAATAATCAAAAACTAAAAAGGAAACCTACTGAATGGGAAAAGATATTTGCAAATGACATATCAGATAAAGGGCTGGTATTCAATCTTTGTTCTAAAACAGTGGTGTTCAGGGGGTTCATGAATCCATCAACTGATGGGGCATTGTCTATAAATTGGCTAAATCATCTTCAACCATATATGTATTATTTTTCAAAAAAACATATAATAAGTCTCACGATGAATTAAATGCAAATATATTTAAAAGCATCTCTGAATTCATAGTGACCCTCCTGATGTTAGAATTACTCAAGCAAGAACATAATAATTTAAAAAAAAGAACTACTCAAGCAAGATGAACACTAAAAGTCATTACTACCATTTACTGTTATAGAAAGTAAGACATTTTTTATATTAAACAGGAATTCATGACATAAAACATAAGATTCTCAGATATAATAACATAAAAACTCAAAATTTCTAAATGTCAAAGATGCCATAAAGGAAATAATATCAATGTGTTTAACATATCTCTATATGAAATGGAAATATATATAATAGAAAAAGAGCCTTACAAGTAAGAGGAAACAACCCAATAGATGGCAAAGAATATGAACAAGGCTGTTCACAGAAAATAAATAAGCTGATAATAAAGATATGAAAATGAGCCAAACTTAACTATTGATCAAGGAAAGACGACAAGATACTATGTTTTTGCCAAAGCACATTGGCAAATATTTAAAATATTCATAACATAAAGCATTTAAGAGTGGAGAAGCAAAGGAAATTCTGTTGTTGGTGAGAGTGTAAATATGTAGATATGGCATGTTGGAGGGCAATTTGGCAGTTTCTATCAAATTGTTAAAAGGATATAATCTTTCCACTTGGGAAATGAAATGTGGTATATGTATCTTAAAGGGATATATTTCACATATGCTTAAAGATACAGATGTTTAAGAGTGTTCATTGCAGCATTGTTTGTAGGAGATACAAATTGGAAATAATGTAAATATCTATCAATAGGGTTATAAATGGATAAATTGTGATATATAGCCATACAATGAAATATTAATCCAGCTATTTAAATGAGATAGCCCTGTTTATTAATACTGTATAGATTGTTGTCCCTGACATATTGTCAAGTAAAAAGAAAAAAAAAGTTGTAGAATATGCATAGTAAGATTAAATTTCTATTAAAAACACATTTTTCTATGTCTGCATCTCTATCTCTATTTCCATACATCTCTTCTCCATACATAATTCTACTTTATTCAATCTCTGTATATCTATATCTATTCTTTGATATTCTATGTACATAGGAAAAGAGACTAGAATGATACTTAGTAAACTCTCAAGAGGATTCCAGGAGTGAAAATTAGGGAAGAAAAGGTAGTAATTTCATATTTTGTTTTTTACTTCATACAATTATATACATTTTGAATACTTTGTTTTATGACACAGATGTATTACTTTTGTAAATAAAAGATGAAAAGTAGTGGGGTGCCTGTGTGGCCCAGTCAGTTGAGCATCTGACTCTTGATTTTGGCTCAGGTCATGAGATTGAGTCTTGCATTGGGCTCCAGCTCAGCAGGGAGTCTTCTTGAGATTCTCTCCCTCTGTGCCCCCCTGACCCCTGGCAGCGTTCTCTCCTACTCTCTCTCTCAAATCAATCAATCAATCAATCAACCAATCAATCTTAAAAAAAGATGAAAACTAGTAATTTTCCAAAAATGATCCTTATTCCTAGAAACAGGAATAACTGTACAAAGTGAGGCCTGCATTCACTTTGCAGACTCCTCTCTATGAGATCCTGCTCTTACCCATTGGGAGGAAGTTGGGGGACGTTCCTATTCAGGTGATTAACAAGAGCTCAGTAGATGCCCAAGAAAGAGGACACAGCAAACACCAATATCACATTTAAAAATTTTTATGACCATGCATTAAGGGTTGTAGGGCCAAGACAGATGTTTATAGCTAATAATCACTCTAGGGAAGGAGAGAATATTGTTTCTTTGATCATAGACAAAGATTCTAGGCAAGGCTGATGGGGCTTGTCATATCTCCTGATGTGGGGTTGGGGTGGAATTTAGTTGATGGAATGAAGGACACCTGATCTCTAGCTTCAATGATGAGTGTCATAGTTACCTAGAGACCAGCCATCTGTCTGAATACCTTTAGTTGGTAGCAGTGTTACATATCATAATAACTTAATATTACTTGAAACAGTGGAGGCCTCTCTTCTCAGAGATCGCCCTGCAAAATATCTAATTCTACCCATGAGGGGACAGAGCAATTGAAAACAGAAAGTATTTGACAGATGATGATCACAAGGAAGAGCTGCAAGATAGGGCACAGGACTTGGGACAAATAGTTTCCAGTACAGCTTTCCCCATGCAAAACCATGAACTAGCAGCATTCATTTTCAGACTCCAACTCCTCCCTTCCTTCTATTCCTCTCACCATCAGCCTGTTCTCCCTGGCTGGAAGGCTTCTTTTGGTTCCCAGGCTTCATTCCTATGCAGATCAGGTAGTCTCCAAGCACAGTCCATCAGAGAAAATTCTTGAAATATGTCCATAAATCCCCTTTGTGGGTGAGTAGAGCTCCGTGTTTTCATGGTGATGACCTGAGCTATATTCCTGGAAAGAATGCCTCTAGCAGAATCCACCACCTCACTGCAAGGTATCAAATAAACATGGAAGCTAAGTAGAAGCAGTGTGCTTGTCACACAACTATGCCTTCCAGCCAGACTGCTGCCCTTAGCTTCTCCCAGATACAAGGTCTGAAGTTGCCACACTTACACAGAATGGTGTATATATGCAGAAGAATGATGGATCACTCTGCCCCTCAAAGAAGTCTCTGGAGCCTGGAAAATAAAAGTAGCAGTGGCTGATATTTCCTTTGAGAGGCAGATGAGATGTAAGGTTTTCCTCTTACCACAAACATAAACACAAAATTTGGCAAATGATTTCAGGAGGCTCCTGGACCTCTGAAACATATTGACAAGGTCCCAGGGGGTCCACAGAGGCCAAGATAGACTCCCTCATGCTGATGGGGAAGGGCCGTGGGAGGAATGGCACCAGGGTTTTAAAATACCCAAGCTCAGCTGGGACGCGTGTAGAAATACGAAGTAGTTTTTGTTTTTCCTCCTCCCTCCCTCCCTCCACCATCTCCCTTTTTTCCTCCCTGCTCAAGAATAAATTCTCTATCTTAGTCTTGATCTTCACCTGGATAGAACTAGTCGCTGTTGAGGCTTAAATGTGACCACTTCCAGACAAAATACAGTCAGTTCTGCTATGTCGTGACACATACTTTCCTAAAAATCATTGTACTATACAATATTGCACAACAACAACCACAGAGCTTATGGGGAAAATGAGATTAGGGCCCCAGTACTCAAAACATGTTGTCAGAGACACTTAAAAAAAAAGACGGTAAGAACCTAATAAAAAACATAGCAGTTTTACACATGTTAAATATTTAAGAAATACATAGATACTACTATCAGTATGGCACTTTACCTAGAAAAACGGCTAAATGAAGTTTGTTCCTGGAGGTTGAGTGTCACAGCTTGTGAGCTATCGAGAAATGGCAAGAGAGGGTTTTCGAGGATGGAACCTTGCAAGCCCAGATGTGGATGAGTATGCCTCATCATACACCTGGTGAACGGAGGCAGCTGGAGGATGTTTGAGGTGTGCATGCATTTTGTGCATTCCTATACAGCTCAGTTCAGCTGGAGGCAGTTTCCTACATTCACTTAGCGTTTCTGGTAGATGAAATCAGACATAGGCAAACACAAAATTCTTGTTATATTCAAATTGTTCCCTGGTATCCTTAAACAATAGAATAAATTCTCATTTTTAATATGAGCATTATAGCAGGACTGACTAAATCTAGATTATAAAAATGATTATAACTTAAAACTATTAAGGCCCCAATGGAATGATGCCGTAAAGTTTGCAATAGGGTTATCGGGAAGCAGATAACATGTAACAATTAAATCTGAGCTTCCTTACTCCCACCCTAAATTCCATCTCAACTAGTGATAAATTCAAGTGAAATGCAAATTTTGCCCCATAACTTTGAAACATACTGTCAATCCTGAGCGAAGCCTTCTTGGTGCTAGGAAGAATTTGTCACAATACGCACCAGACTTCCTGGAAAGTCCTCATTATACATTTATATCCTTATCATCCCACACCATGTGGCAGCCAACACTAATCTTACTTCCCTCTTCTCCATCATTGCTTGTCCCCTCTATGTGCACTCCCCAAAAGCCCAACAAACAAAATTCCAGACTTTATGGGTTCTCTCATTACCCCCCCCTCTCTTTTCCACCTTTTTTCCAAGAGTAAAGGCTCCATACATGGGGTAATATTTTTCTAATGCTGCTGTAACAAATTACCACAGAACCAATGGCTTAACACAACACAAATTTATTATTTCAGCATTCTGGAAGTCAGAAATCTAAAATGAGCTTTATGGGGCTGAAATCAAGGTGTTGGCTGGGCTGCACTCCTGGAGGCTCCAGGAGAGAATTGTTCTTTGCCTTTCCCAGCTTCTAGAGGCTGCCTGTGTTCCCTGGCTTCTGGGCCCCTATCACTCTGACCTCTGCTTCTGTGCTCACATCTTCTCTGACTCTGACACTCCTGCCTTCCTCTTACAAGGACCCCCGTGATCATATTGGGCACACCTGGATATTCTGGGATACTCTCACATCTCAAGACCCTTAAGTTATCACATCTGCAAATTCCTGTCTGTTATTCCTGAAGGCAGCCTATTTACAGTTTCCAGGGATTAGCCCACCACACCAGTGGTGATACTCAAAATGCTTTACAACTGATATTCCACTTAAGGCAGGGTGTCTGACTGTCAGAAAGGTCTTGTCATAGTGCTCAAGCAGGACCCTGGAGATCCTGGCACACAGGTTGATGGACAGTAGTGAGGGCTGGGAGGTCTCAGGGAAGGACTGGGGTACATAGGATGTTGAGGAGGCCCTCCAGGGCTGTGAGGAATGGTTCTCTCTAAGTGGTATGAAAGGCTTTTGACATTTTTACAATCCGCACAGCCACACCTACGTGTTTTGGCTGACCGCTGACCTGCCATGCTCTTCCTTATCCATAGTCAACACACAAACTTTCTGGGATTTTTATCATGTGCAGCATTCAGCCCTATTACCTGGAATGTCTATTTAAGCCTCACTGCAACCCTATGACTAGGTCTGTACTCAACTTTCTTTTGCATTAACATAACTGGGGTCAGATGTGCTGTTAATTGCTAAGGCCTGGATTTAAATTTAAGAACTTTAGTTTAGAAATTGAGCTCTTAGCCACTGTGGTTAGTGTCTACAAGGAGACTCACACCTCTTTGGGCAGATAAGGAAAACATGTACAAAGACTATGCAGACAATGTTGAGGTGTCAAATGGCAACCCCTAGTCCACAGTAGTTCATCAGTTTACCTAGAACCCTCCCCTACAGAGTTTAGTGATTATAGGGAGGATGTCTTGATCATACAGTAAGAATTCTTATCTACTCTGTAAGACCAAACCTGAAGAACCCTGAATAGATATTCTATGATAAAAAAAATTATAGTCAAGCAAATCAAGTACATGCAAAGAAAACAATTATTGTAAATGTGTATAAAAGTTTAGAACGTACAAACTCTATCTTGGCTACATAACAGTCTAGCATAAAGTACGGTTATAAGCATGCAATGAAATAGGTGAAAAATAAATGAATAAGTAAAATCTGTAATCAAGAGTTTATATTATAAGACCTAACTGCCTGTGGTACAAAAATACTTCTGGTTAGAATACTATATTTAACTTTCTCAAATGGGTAGAGCGGCAGGGACGGAAGAACATCAGAGAGGAAGATGATAAAATCATTTCTGGACTTTGAGTCTTTTACAACATGTACCTGGTCGTAGTTAGAATAGTGTTGCTCATCCCAGAGGAATTAATGTCTAAAAGAAATAAGTAACGCTACCTCAAAAGAAAAAGAATCATTTATGGGTATTTTTGATTTTGCTGTTGAAAAAATTTTTGGTTTGGACAGGAATGAGTATCAGTACTTTTCATTCATTTAATTGATGCATTATAAGGAAGAGGTGGACATTAGAGGTTTTTTGTTTTTTAAATGAAGGTAGGATGAGATCCTGATTGGGAGATGGGATGAATTTCTTTAGAATCTCTTACAATCAACTATGATATACTTAAAAACCACACTGTTAAGTAAAATGTTAGAAGCCAAGATTAATGTCCTTTAAAGATGTTCTTGGGAAGAACTGTAAGCAAACCCTACTTTAAACACTTTAAGCTCATTAAAATCTAAAATATTCTTGCTAGTTTGGAAAATACCCCCGAAATTTAAACTTTCGTAAAATGTAGCTCCCCTCCTAACTTTATGATGGAATACTGGATGATTTCAGTCAAAAGTCATAGTTATTACCCTAAGAATAAGTCCTGCAAGAAAGCACATGTTGCCACTTTACTCATTATTGAAGTGCCCTTATGACTGTCAGAGGGAACAGGTAAGATGCTATGGGAGGCCAAGAAAGAGAGATCAAAGTGTTTTTGTTTACTTCTTTGAAGTTTTGTAGTACCTACTGTTTACCATGCATGCTTCTTGATTCACGCTGAAAATTGGAATTCACCCATTTCTCTTTTTCCTGTCTAAGATGCAGATGGGGCACATTTCGTTGACTCCATCAATCCCTGCCCCCACGCATTAGCACATGCACACGTATACCTAGCCAGTGGAAAAGAAAAAAGAGTTACTCACATTCATCCATTTTAGAAAGATTTCCAGGCTGCAATGGGAGGGCTTTACCTCTCCCTGAAGGATGAATAAATAGGTAGCTTTACTGACAACCTGTTCACAGTCAAACTGCAGTGAAAACTGAGACCAAGCAAGGTCTTGCTCTACTGGCATTTATGAGATCCAGTGCTGGCAACATGGAGAAGATAGTCATCTGCCTGATGGTCATCTTCTTGGGGACAGTGGCCCATAAAGCAAGCTTCCAACAGCAAGATCGCCTCTTGATTAGATTGCATCATCTTATAGATGTTGTTGATCAGCTGAAAAATTATGTGAATGACTTGGTAAGGCCATACTTGTCACAACAAAATTTAAATAATATTCTTCAATTAATATAAAAGGAACTTTTTGACTTATAAAAATAACCCAGAACTAATTTTCTTTTGCTCTAGGACCCTGAATCTCTGCCAGCTCCAGAGGATGTAAAGGTAAGATCAGTTGAATTTATTTGTAAAAATATATGTGGTATAAGTTTTTAAATCCAATTAAGAAAGGCATTCGCATAATTATTTAGGAACCTACTTAATTTCAATGAGTTTGGAGGTTTAATAGTAAAACGATTATTCTTATTTTGGTCAAACATTCATTGGTTTACCAAGAAGCCAACCAATAAAACATTGCATACTTTGTAAAATATATTTTTATATCCAAATATCTCTAAGAGTACTTCCAAGTTAGTATTGTTGCAACAGAATAACAAAACTATACTATCATCAGTTTCTGAACGATGACCAACTAATTACATTTTAAGAGCCCTTGTGCGTGAAACTTATTCAGCCCTCCCTGGCAAACCTATATAAGAAATATAGACACACACTGGAAGAAGCAGAATTCACCTTTTAATGACAGACAGACAGACAGACAGACAGACAAAGGGAAAGGAAAGGGAAGGGAAGGGAAGGCACAGCATGGAAAAATGGTAGAATGGAAATCAGGGTTGTCCTTTAGAATATAATTCCCATATACCTTGGCCTCAGTGAGTCTTGTCTTTGGCCTTTGGAGAGGTCCTTCACAAAAGGACTATTTTCACAAACTCATCTCATTCTCTTAAGCCATTTAAATCCATTAGGTCCCAGGAAGAAAACATCTAGGATATAGTTCAAGAGTGCTGCGTGCTGCTCTTTTCCTCAGTAACTTTGCTCTAGTCTTCACGTCTGGTAACCTGAGGAGATAAATGCAATTAGGGAAATGTTTTCATTGTCACAGACCTTTAACTGCATAAAGTAGAGTTACAATAAAAGTGCTACCAGTAATTAGGACACTACAAAGGGGAGGCTTATAGATACATTGCATAGAAAACAATTATCGTAAATGACTATGTGTAAAAGTTTAGAAAGTGAATGAGTCACAACTATTGCTTTTCTCTAAAATTCACTCTCTAGCTCTGAACATAACCACTCTCATTTACTAGGTCCTTTTCTAATAAGCAGCAACTAAAATGAAAGTAGCACATTCAGCTTATTGGAAAGACTTTTCCAATAAGTGAGAATATTTCTTAATCATGACCTAATTATCAAAATATGCATTTTTCAGCATCTCACACATTTTGTTTAACTGCTGTGGTTAGAGTCCTTTTGCACCAGCCCTGTCTGTGACTTGCAAAATGAGAAATAAGGAAGATTTCCCATTTTCTAACTTGAATCGATCCAGTGCGTACTTCCTTTGTTAAGTATCTATGCTTTGTTGAAATAGAGATTTTTTTTTATCTTACATCATAATGAGAAGATTTTTTTTCTCAGTGACACTGTATCTATCTGACAATCTTATCCAACAACGCTTGGTTATGATACAAGTGAGAAATGGTGTAACCAAGATCTTTAAGCTATGTTGGCAGGCAAACTCAGGAAGAAAGAAAATAATTAAGGTCCCAGTAGCTTCATATCAAGTTTTTCAGGGCTAGCATCAAAGCAGGGTCTATAAGAGATTTGAAAAGATTAAAATGTTTAAGGAAAATAAATGCATTTACATGTTGCATGTAAATGTTGATACATAGTGATTATCTCTGATCCTTAATTGGCTTTGCCAGGCATCATTCTCTTTCTCTCTGATTATATAACCAGTGGTCCTCAACTGGTAAAGATTTTGCCCCCTGAGAACATCTGACTTTGGAGAAATTTTCGGTTGTCACAGTTGTGTGTAGGGGACTGGTTTCTATTGGCATCCAGTAGTTAGAGGCCAGACATGCTACTAAACATTCTAGAATGCACAGGACAGTCCTAACAACAAAGAATTATCTAGCCTAAAATGTCAATAGTGTTGTTATTGAGAAACCCTAATATAAACCTGGTTTGTGTGTGGGATAAAGGTAGTCTCACCCAAGACTTCCTAGTGTGAGTGGCCAGGCCTTTCTGTGAAGGGGGTTAAAATAAGCTATACGGAGGTAAATATTTTCAAATACTCAGTTGCAAAACAACAAAGCCACAAGTGCTCCCTTGCAAAAGCAGCACTTGACTGTTCTCTTTGTTTCTGTTGCTTTTCACTTCTGTACTTTTCCCTCTGTTCTGCAATACTAATGTAGGACACATAACTCTTCATGTTAATCATGGGTTCAAGGATGAAGTAATCAAAGTCTTGCCCTCATAATTTGCTGCCACTGAGGCACAACAAAGGAAAATAATTGTTACACTCCCAGATGGTGGTGCTGTACATGATTTTGGGATCATCCTGTAAACCCCATAAGTGACGGGGGCACCCGAGGCTGCCTGAAGCAAGGTTAATCTCTTCATGCCCCTTCTCAGTATATCCTTAAGGCAGTTAGCAGGACAGGTCCTCCACTTCTTTTCCTCTTTGAGGCCGCCTTTGATGTGCATCTGAAGCCAAATCCAGCAGCTCCTTGTCCTGGACCACATGTCAGGGCCCGCTCTACTGCTTGCAGAAAGCACAAAGCAACATATCACTGTTCATTGACACAGGTGAACAAGGAAGGGCAGGAGAGACAGGATAGCCTGTCAATATGGGTATCAGTGTCCAGATGCCATTCAGAGGCTTTCAGAAGAGCTTTCTCAGGTATAAAATCTTTCATCACTGATCTTGACCATTCCTGGCAATATCAAGGGAGTTCATTTGGTAGGGCCCCTATACTTCTTTGGAACATAACTTTCTTTCAACATATACATGTAAATGTTAACTCAGCAAAATGGGCTTCTGTGAGAAATGCTGGTTTCTCAGATCATCACGGATGAAGCAGTTAGTGTTTTCAGTTTCAGCTGGAAAATTTACCTCTTTAAATATGAATATTATTTTTTTCCAGTAAGTTAAGCCGGTTGTGGTCAAAAAGAAGAGAAAAGAAAAAACTTCAACAAACATGAACATGTGGTTTTCAAGGAAAAAAAAGTGCTATAATTAACATTTATAAATAGTTTCTATTAAATAAGCATTTTGGCAAACATATGGAAAGGATATTACCTTGCCCTTATGAGAGAGGCAAGCTGCTCTGATATAAGGAAACCAGATAAGCTGGTGCTCGGCTTGTGGCTATGTATGCAAAGCAAACCTGATGGGGTTGTGTCTTAAAGATGCATGTTATTAATCAACATTCATACTGGCTAAGCATATGGGTTGGAAAATGCAAAGCAGGCCAGATGCTATTTTCAGCTGATTGTCCATGAGAAGACTCAAGTAAGTTTGTTATACATGGGACTGCCCTTGCAGGGACTGAGAGAGATTGAGGCTTCTGGTTATACGGCAGTGACTTCCATACACATTAATGCAGTGAGGATACAGCAACCAGGGTGGGGTGGGCTGGAGATTGAAGAGCATAATATACACACATTTGCTGAAAGAAAAAAGAAACTTGGATACGAGTTCTTAGATCAGCATTAAAATGTTTGCAACAAGTCAGTTTAAATTTTGTTCTTCCAATAAACTCCATTTCATTTTTAGTTTGATTTTTAAGATTTTTTACTTATTCAACTACTCACTATTTATTTGACTAAACCAAGAGACAAGGTTTTGATCCTTGTTCTGACCACTTCTCCATTCTTTGAGACACTACCCTTAGTTTCTAAGGAACTGTGTTCCCTCCCATTGGTTGGGCAAGTCTCAAATTCTGTTCCTTGACTGCTTGATTCAGGCAGAATCCTACTCTATCTGACCCAAGAATGTGAATAGGATTTTAGAAGAGTCATGTGTAGTCTATCACAGGTATAATGAATCTTAGATATAGAATATGCCATCAAAGATAGGTAGCCACTTCCTTTCCCCAAAGTAGGGGTTTTGACTCATTTATTTCATTTGTCAACTCTGCACCTATTTACTGAGCATTCGCCAGCAATAAGACATGATGCCAGGTGTTGTACAAGATAAGATGCTGCTTGAGACAGGTCACTGTTAGATGCTCCGTTGTACATGTAGAGAGAAACAAAAAAACAAATGAAATTGATTGTTAATTGGACTACAGCTAATCTCACCAAAGTTGCAACCAGGCACAGTGTAACTTTTAGAAAATTTGTTCTAAAATCAAACCAACTCTCCCTCACAAAATAAAAAGATCCTGCCTACCACCCAGGCTTTACATGGAATTAGGAATAAAGAGCTGTGGAAAAGTGAGGCTCCTCCCTCTTGTCTATGAGCAGGGATATGTTCTCTCTTCCCGAACATGGGGTGAAATTTTACATTGCAGGTGCCTCCTTCTCTTCAGCCCAAAGATTAAGTAGGATATGAACTCATTCCTCGCCAACTGTTGAAATAAACGTGACCTAACATATCATAGTAGAAGTAGAATAAGAGGATTAGGAAGGTCATTTTTACTTTCTGAATAACTTTTGTTAACATATATACAAATTATTTCTCTTTCAGAGACATTGTGAGTGGTCAGCTTTTTCATGTTTTCAGGAGGCCCAACTAAAGGCAGCAAATACAGGAGGCAATGAACAGAAAATCAATGTATTTATTAAACAGCTGAAGAGGAATCTACCTCTCACAAATGCAGACAGAAGACATAATCACAGACCAGTAAGATTGTTATTTGTTACCTATCTTACTTGTACTTATTAACTATATCTCTTACATGATATAACACACACAAAAACACACTTGTAGTCAGAGATTCTGGTGCCTTCCTTCCAGTTGCATGTTATCATATATGGTGTATACTGAGAAGTGGAGTCACCCCTTCCAAATCCACAGACTTGAAAGTGTCCAGAAATTCTGTTTAGAATTTGCTAAAAGTCCCTGGTAGCTGAAGTAAGTTCCTATAACTTCCCAAGGTGAGAAAGTCACTAGATAGAGAATCCATTTGTGAGTTACGAGTTAAATATTTTTGTCTTATTTATATGGTTACATGTAACTTGTATTCTTATTAACAGGACCTAGATCCCAGTTTTTGTACAAGAAAAGAGACAGCCTACAAAAGACTAAGAAAAATCTCAAACTTTGCCTCTTCTCTTAAAAAAATATTATTGTCCGGTACAATCATTGAACCAGTAATATATTTAAATAGATCTATTTGACTGGAGAATTTTAATAGTCCCTGGTTTTAGGAAGTCCTACTAGGTATACCCTCTCGTATATCTCTTCTTATGCCAACTCATAAGCAATGCTGATACTCTCATGATTAACTCAAGAATTAATCAAAACCAGTGGATAAACACATAAGATAAATTACTCCAAAATAATTCTTAATCAGTTCTCTCTCCTCCAAGGAATTTCACATGTGATTCAAATGAAATCCTAATGGCTTTTATTTCCTTTAATTGTTTAGCCAGATTGCAATGTGAAGAGTATCCCTCTAAAACTTTTCTCAGAAAAAAAGGAGCTGAGCCTGTCTTTGCAACCCAATAGCAAAGAGTCATGAAATGGCAGTGCTGGCATTGAGCTTAGAATTATCTAGTTAAACACCTTCATTTGGTAAGATAGGACAATTAGACCTAAAGAGGTGAAGTGACTTATCCTACGCCCTACAAATACTAAGTGGTAGAATAAGAACTAGAACTTGCATCTCCTAACTTTCAGTCAAATGTTCTCACCATAACATCAAACTGACTTAGAGATGTTGAATACCAAGCAGTGACCTGTATTTGCTCTCAAAAGGAATAAGGATAAAGAAGAAAAATATAGAATTTAAAAATATATATATAAGCAGGTAAAATTTTAACAATACCCAACGATAGTAAGAATGGTCTGCATGAATAGAGATAAACCATTTTTACAACATACATCAAAAGACAAAAATTTTTATTCCTTAAATTTAGTAATTCTACATCTAGAATTTAATCAAATAAAATAAAGATGCATATAAAATTATTCAGAAATGCTCTTGCAGCATTGTATATAGTAGTGGAAAGTTAGAACAATCTATGTGTCCAAAAATATTAATAGTTTGATACAATGTTAGAATACAAAGCAACCATTATGTATCATATTTTTGAAGAATATTTTACATGTAGGAAATGCTTGTGATATGTTAAGTATAAATAAAGCAAATTACCATCCAGTTAAAAAACATTCAAATGCAAAGTAAAAACCAGTACTGGAAGGATATACATCAAAAGATTGCATAATCTCTGAGGATAGGATTACAAGTGATTTTTCCCATTGTTTTTTCCTGAACAATTTTATGCACATCTTGAATTTTTTTCAGTGAACATCATTTATATCTCAAATTAGAAAAAAATAAATTTTAACTGAACATTTTATTAAATAGGATAAATGTTTTAAAGGAGAATGTTATTCTTTCATTGATTTCTAGACATGCCCTTCATGTGATTCTTACGAGAAAACACCACCCAAAGAATTCCTAGAAAGACTGAAATCACTCATCCAAAGGGTATGTATTTGACTACTGCAATTTATTACAGTAAAAATTACTGCAGTTTGTGTGTTGATAAACTACAATTATATTTGATTTTCTACTTCATATTTATCTACCCAGATTGCTTCTTATGTTTATGTTACTCATGGTATGTTATTTTCACAGATGATTTATCAGCATCTCTCCTAGAACACATGAGATATGAAGGTTCCTGAGGATCTAACTTGAAGCTGGACACTATATTACATACTCTAACACAGTAGTGAAACTCACTCCTTGGTTTCTGAATGGAGCAGTACAACATATTAGTGATGGGGAAACAGACTCAGATAAGTGGTCAAAGTCAGGAATATTTCCCTCCAATTACGATGCAATACTTCAGTTTGATCCACATGCTCTGTTTTGGTCAACTTGAAAGAGCTTTCTACTCAATAAGAGTTTGATTTCCTGTGTTATGGTTTCTAAAGTTTTTACTTTATATTATTGCCCAACTATGACATTCCTTTATTGGGGGGAAACTTAAAATTTTTAACCAAAAATGTAATTTGGGAATTTATTGATCTTATATTTACCTTGATCTTGATTACCACAATGAGGTCTCTGATGATCATAACTTAAAAGTTATACACTTTCATTCAAGCTGAGAAATACAGAAGCATAGAGTCAAGATGAAAAGTTGGTCTTTATTCTTTAAGGAAATGAAAACTGAGTGTTTAAAAATGTGTATCTGAGGAGTTTACTTTGTATCTCAGAATATCTAACGTATAAATGTATAGTTTATTTATGTGCCAACAGATAGTTTTACTAGATGGCTACAAAAAGTCTTATTCCTTTATTGGGATTTATCAAAAATATTTAAATGTTATAGATATGAATGTATTTATGGAATACACTCTTTAATCTTTTTTTTTCTTTAAGTGGGTTTATAGTACCTTTTTCCCAGTTCAAGTCCGCTTATAAGCTAACATTTTAAGCTTGTGGAAATGGCAATTAAAACGTATAGAGGGACATACATCAGGTGGTCTTCTGAAACAAAATGCATTTAAAAAATTCTTGTAGCTCTTATCTCAAATTGTTATAATGATTGTATGGAAGCGAGCTAGTAACTCCAACTGTCTGTCACCTTTCTTTCTTCCTTTCTTTTCTTTCTTCTTTTTAAAGTGACAGACACCTTGTGCTTGCATACTTTGCATAAGACAAATTCAATCATCTATATAAGATCAAAATCAGGAGACAAATCAAGGGGCCAAGACTCCTGTCCTCATAGAAAATAGACTTTGCATAAACATTCCAATCTTTCAACCATGGATGGTAAAAATAAGCAACCTGCTCTAACTGCCATTTCATATCAACTCCAGCAGAGTTTATTTAAATATGAAGTTAAAAACTCTAGAAAAATAAAATTTTTGCTAGAACATTATAAGCTATTTGAGAATCTCTTATTAAAATGGCTGTGAATGTGCAAGAGGATGTGGGATGGGAAACACTGTATGTTCTGAGAAGAGAAAATTATCTACTTAAAGTATTTTTAAAAAAACTACAGATAAATTTATAGTTCTAAAAGATACATTAGCCATCAGTGATTTCATCAACCTTCAATGAAATGTTGTATCATCAGAAACAAGGTATTTTGATTTAAAATTTTTAAAATGTTATTCCAGAGGGGTCATGTAAACAATGATGATGATAACATGCATGGAGAGCCTGCCTACGTGTCAAATGGTGCCAGCCCAAACTGTTGGGGTATATGTAGAAAGCAGCTGCAAAGTTGACTAGGAAAGGGTGACGTCTGTATTTCTTGTTTCTGGCTTTATAGTTGTTGACTTCTTTGACACTGTGATTTTATATTTAAAATAATGTATTTATTTTGGTGTGTTTACTGTTAAAAATCTCTGTTCTAATCCTTTGACCAGAGATTCTACCTTAGAAGTAAAAATAATTTAATGGGTGTTGTTTTAGAGCCTTCACTAAACTGAGTTTAAAGATCCTAACAACACCCCAAGAAAAGCACTGCATTGAAATAAACAAGATGAAGAAGTAAGACTTGAACAGCTCCATGTTCACTGCTCCGTGTTCAAGGCTTACCCAGCCCTCAAATGGAATATAAGGCTTACCTACAAACATTATTTTCACCTATGAATGGTAGTACAGGAGGCCTGAAATTTTGCTGGCTGTGAAATCATGGTCACTTGCTTAAATTTTGGGGGTTTCTATTTCCTTCTCTGTAGAATGAGGGTGTTGGACTGATTCTCTAAGGTCTGTTCTGCTTTTTTTTTAGAGCTTTATGTGTTTATGAGTCTCTAAAATTCTGGATATTCTTATGGGAACATCTGACCATACTTTTGAGTAAAACTTTTACTGAATCTAACATTCAGTTATACAATCTTATTCAATAGCATTTGTAGCAACACTCAATGCAGGAACAAAAGAGAAGTCCCCCCCCCCAAAAAAAAGGAAGGAAGAAAAGAAAGACAGAAAAATATTGCCGTAGGTCACAGAAATTCAGGGAAAATCAATCATGATTTTTACTATTGTAGCTGAAAGTGTCTTCTTTGGACACATATAAAGTTGTAGCATTATTATTCTATATTATTGCTATGTTGTATTTACATTTGCATCTGATAATTTAGTTTTAATGCAAACTATGTACTTTATAACTTAATAATTATTTATTATATATTTGGTTTTAAATGTTTATGTTCATGGCTTCTTATTTAAGACTTGATCATATTAAATACTTCCCAGTCAGTACAACTGTCTTTGTGATTCCCTGGAAACCCTTAATTCAATAGCCTTAGCAGAAAATAAAAAATGATCCTCAGTTTCTGGGAGCATATTGTTTTTATACATATATTACAAAGACAATCTTCTCTCCTTACCTACTTCACTGAAATGGGATTTTGGACTCCTGTCTCCACCTTAAGGATACCACTTCCTTTTGCAACTCTCCCAAATGTATGACAAGTCCTGGAAGACTTCAAGATATCCTTCCCAATACCTGTTATGTGTATACTCTTATTTAAAACTCATTCCTGCTTTGACATATATTCCATTTAGCTTTTCTATTCCCTTACTTGTTATTGATGATTGTCCTCTCCTGGTCACTCCTTCATCTCTTCTGGGGAGTTAGGCATGTTCTTTCCTTGAATTCAAGTTCTGCCATCATCTTGAGTAACTTCAGTGCCCATGGGGAAGATTCCACCAACACTGCAACTTCCCAGAACCTTGACTACCACAGTTCCAAACACCTACATCTTTAATTCCATCATCATCCCATTCCCATTGCCACATGTCAGACTTTATTGCCAAGAGCTATTCTCTGTATGATATCCTTACATATATAAAGCCATCACCTGCTAGTCTCTTAGTTCTCAAACTTCCCTACTTCTACCACATCTATCTCAAGACCCCATCACAATAGCCAGGCCTTTGTCCTTCCCCATTCTCTCCATTTATTAATTCCCCTTTATCCCTCCACCCCCACTCCAGAGCTTAGGCCTCTGATCAGTCCCTTGAACTTCAGACCCAGCAATCTTCTCAAGTAGCTGCCTACAAACTTCCTACCTAACTCTTCAGATCTTGGTCCCCTATTCCAGCTTCAGACACAAGATCTTGTCCCTCATCTTTGGGGACACTTTCAAACTTCCCTGTCTGGCTCACTAGAGTTACTTTCCCACTTCATGCTTAGCTCTGAACACTCATCTGCTTTCAGTATCTGCCTCCACCTATTCTAGTCCACAGGTTAGTCCAGTAATAGCCTCACCTCATGTGGAGGGGAGAGATTTGGAATTCACAGTTAAGCTCATTGAAAGAGTAGTCTCTGCATGTGTCTATACTCCCTCAACTTCTATTAATTCATTCATTCATTCATTCATTCAATCACTATAATCTGATTTCTAACATCCTACACCCTATCACTGTATCAAAATTTCCCTTTGTCAGGTCAGTGATGACCTTCAAATTACCCAACTCACAAATGTGTCTAAGTCCTCATCTTACTTGATCTTATCATGCTTTTGCTACCTTTAATCATTCTCTTTTTTTCTTCTTTGACTCTGGAGGGCCCTCCTTCTCCTGGTTCTTATCTTACCTCTCTTACCACGCATTCTCAATGCCAGTTGTTGGTTTGCTTTCCTGTATCCTCCCCTTAGAAGTTGATGTTCCTAAGGATTCTGTCCCGGCCACCTTTTCACTTTATATCTCTTCCCTCAATAGTCCAGTGGATTCTTGGTGTTTTAACCAACCTCCCCACCCCACCCACTGTATGTTGCTGACCCACAAATCTATAGGTAAAGGCCAGATCTCTTTGCTGATTCCCAGGCCTCTATATCCAACTTCTCCCTGAAGATTTCCATCTCTACTCTCTAGGCCCTTCAGCTCAACATGCCAAAATTGATCTCATCACTGTTTCCCACTTGCATGACCTCTGTTTTTCAGTGTTCCCTAATCTTAATGGAAATGTATCTCCAGCCTCCCTGACTCTCCCTTCTCTCTCATTCACTAAAACCAGTGGTCATTGGGCCCTGCTATTTCTATCTCTTAAGTACATCCTTTCTTTTCTACTCTCTCTGCCATCATCTTAATGCAGGGTCTCAACAACAGTTATAACTTTTCATTGGGTTTCTGGCCTCTTGCCTTCTCCTCTTTCCAATCTATCTCTGCATGGTCACCAGAATATCTTATAAAATGTAACTCTGATCAATCATAGTTTCTCCCTATTTAAAGCCCTTCACTGGTTCTTCTTTGGAGCAAAGCCCAGGTCTAAAGCTGGGCATGTAAGACCCTTTATCATTTGCTCCACTCAGCTCCCAGCCTCTCTTTACCTTGAACTTCAAAATTCCAGCCAGTCCAATCTGCTTCTAGTTCCCTGGACACACCATGATGTTTCCTTCTTCTGTGCCTTTGCACTTGCAGTGTCCTCTCCTTGGAATATTACTCCTCAACACCCAGAAAAACCCTCATGCATCTGTCAATATTCAACTTAGTCATCAATTCCTCCAGAAGGAGTTCCATCACCATCTTACTCTATCTCTGTGACAGTGTTAATCTCTTCCCACATTTAGAACTTGATCATACTTTGGTTATTAGTTTTAATGTGGTATACACACATTTATTGAATGATACATCTGTTTCCCTTTCCAGAACATAAGCCTCTTTGGTAAAAGGAATTGCATCTTGCTAGCACAGTGCCTTACATATAATAGATAATGTATAGAAGAAAAAAATGTTTACAAAAGTGAATTGAACCAAATACAAAATACATAATTATGCATTGAAATTTTCCTTGGGATCTCTTTCTCTTACCCACTGAATCCAATTTCAGCAAAGCCAGTCAACTCTGTTTTTAAAATATCTCTAGAAGCCAACCACCTGTCATCATCTCCAGCTTCCACTTTGTTCGACACCACCACAATCTCTCACTTAGATGACTGTAATACTTTCCTAAATAGTTTTCCTGATTTTGTTCTCGCTTCTCACCAAAATCTATTTGCAACAAGCAACTTGAATGATCTTTTAAACACCAGAGTATGTCACCCTTAGCTCAAAACCTTCCAATGGCACCCACCTCATTCAGGATAAAGTCTGAGACCTACAACAAGGGCTATATGGTCATGTCCTCTCAACCCCTCATCTTTTTAACCTCATTTTCACTCTTCTTATTCAACTCAAGCCACATTGGCACTCTTTCCAGTCTCCAACACTCCAAGAACACTTCCACCTATGGCAGTTGCATTTTTTGTTTCCTCTGTTTGGAATGCTCTCCTCCCAAATATCCACGTGGTTCATTCCCTCCCTTCCTTCATGTCCTTCCTCAACCAGGTCTTCTCTGACTACCATCATTTTTTAAATTGCAACTCTCCTAAATACCACTGCTTTACTTTTCTCCATAGCACTTATCACTCTCAATATTTATATTTTAATAATTTATGTATTGATTGTCTCTGTCTCCCACCAGAACGTTAGCTCAGTATGGGCAGAGGTTTTTGTTTGTTTTCTTCACTGCTATATAACTATCACCTATAACAATGCCTTGAACATAGAATGAAGTCATGAAAAATTTGTAGAAAGAATTGGTGTGTTCTGTAATAGCTGGCACTGGAGTTCTCCCACAGGGTTTAAATTCCCAACACATAGTTTGCCTTTTCATTATTATGCAAGTTAAGTATAATTGAATTTTTTCTTTTATAGCTTCCTCCCTGATCTCTGGGTACTTTGTATCTTCTGCAAATTTATTTCCATCCTCTTATCCAATGTGACACACCTCTTCTATATTTTTCAAATGATGTCCCTTAATAAGAAAAAAGATAGAAAATTCAAAGCATCCATACAACCACCTGTGAGTCTCTAAAATGTCTTTTTCGTTTTTTAAAAATATTTTATTTATTTATTTATTTATTTGGGGGTATGGAGAGAGAGAGCAAAAGCACAAGCGGGGGGAGGCAGAGGGAGAAGGAGACTCCCACCGTAAAAATGCTTTTTCTACCTTCATTCATAATAAAATATTATTTTCAAGAAAATTCCTTGTATGTTACAAATTATTTTATTTTTTTCACTTTTATTTTTTGAATTTTTCTTTCTTCATTCATTCTGAATGAGATGATAAAATGCTCTAGAGAAAGAAAAGCAGAGAAAGGGGATGGGTGGGGGGCATGTGTGGGGCAAATGAGAAAAAATATTTTTTTAAAAATTTATTTGTTTTTTGAGAGAGAGTGGGGGGAGCAGCAGAGGGAGACAATCTTCAAGCAGACTCCTTGCTGAGTGTGGAGCCAGATGCAAAGCTTGATCTCAAGACCCACGAGATCATGACCTGAGCCAAAACCAAGAGTGGGATGCCCAACCCACTGAGCTACCCAGAAGACCCTAAGGAGAAGAGTTTTAAGAAGAATGAAAATCTATACCCAGTGGACTCTTTTGTTATTTCCAGTGAGTTTAAATGAGGAATACTACAAAGGTGAGCAGCAGTCACATGAAAGAGAATTCTTTGAGGTACAGTGTTGAAACAGACTTAGTTCAAATGAATCATTTAACAAATGTCAACAAATTGGCAAGTAGTTTTCAGTCCTGGCATGCATTATAGTCATCTAGAGCTTATACCAAAAAAAAAGTACTACTGGGTATTTAATTAAAATAAAATTAGAATGTCTGAGGACCTGGTCATTAATATTTTTAAACTCTCCAGGTGATTCTAGTGTGTAGTCTGGGCTAAGAAGCACAGAATGAATCAAAGCAATGAGGATACATTATGGCTAGGAGAGAGAGATGATATATACTACAGAATTATGAGTACATTAATGTACTTTTTATAGATCATTATCTTTTTGCAACAATTTAATTCTCTCTGAGGCCTTAACACCAAAGACAGCACCTAAAAGATGAGCTTACTCTTTATAACAGAAAGACAATTTGGAGATATTTTAAATAGGATTAATTATTTGTTTAAAAGAGGAATATTAGATTGTGGAATAATCATATAATAGAATTCAACGTAGCAATAAGAAAATGAATAATAGCTGCATGGTTGAATCTCAGAAACACAAATAAGATAAAATCAGAAAGGCAGGTAAACCATAAGAGACTCAACTATAGGAAACAAACTGAAGGTTGCTGGAAGAGAAGGAGGTGGGGGATGGGGTAATTGGGTGATGGGAGGGGAGAGGAGAGGAGAGGAAAAGAGAGGAGAGGAGTAGAGAGGAGAGGAGAGGACAAGAGAGGAGAAGAAACAAGAGTAAATATCTTTGGTCAGTGGTCAGGTTTTCTCAGGAGTAGAGCCTGAGTAAGCGATTCTGGTGCAAGTGGCTTACTAAGGAAATGTTCCCAGAGAAACCAGGAAGAGAGTATGAAAGGAGGATTAGGAAGGGGGAAATCCAGGCCTGGGGATAAATCCAAGTGAAGGATTTACCAAGTGTAGGATTCTACCTGATCCTACAAGGTGCATTGGAGCCTAGATTACACCTCAGAATTATTAGTTCTGCCCAGAGACAAAGGAACTGGGCTTTTGTATTCCCACAACTACTCTTTTTGTCTGTGGAACTTTAGTACAGAAGTGAGGCTGCTCCAGTGCCCAAGGGCCATCCTCTGAGCACCCCAAGTACGAGTTGCCATCAAAGCACACAGAGGGGATGCGTACATAGACCTGATAGAAAGGATCCAAGGGCATCTAGGCAGGCACCAACTCTGTCTACTATAGTAAGAATGATTTTTTTTTCATTAAAAGGTTATTTTCTCAGATAAGAAGGCTTAGGGCAAAGATTTTTTTTTAACAAAACAGGGGTAGTTTTAGAAAGTTAGGATATATTTGTCTATATGTAATTATATAGAATTTTGTATATATTTATTATGTATATATTTTATATAGGTTATTTCCTTTTGGTGGCCACAATTTCATTTTCAACATCCCACTTTACCTAAAGGACCCCGGTTTTGGAGAGAAATGTATTTTAGCACAAAGAGTGCTCAAGGGCAGGAATATGACACCACTGATGTGTACCCTAAGTCCTGAATACCAGCAGGAACTGCTTCCCTCTTACCACGCCACCCAAGGGCAGCCATCATTCTCATGCTGCAAATAGGAGAGATTTTCCCTCATAAGATATTCATAGTCTTCTAGTAAGCCTCCCCAATCCCTTTTTTTTTTTAAGATTTTATTTCTTTATTTATTTGAGAGAGAGAGAGCATGGGAGGGGAGAAGGTCAGAGGGAGAAGCAGACTCCCCGTGGAGCTGGGACCCCGACGTGGGATTCCATCCCGGGACTCTGGGACCATGACCTGAGCTAATGGCAGTCGCTTAACCAACTGAGCCATCCAGGTGCGCCCCCCCCCCCGCCTTTTTTTTGACTTGGAACCAACCATTTCTTGGAGGGTCCCTTGGGAAAAGTGCCATTGTAAATGGAATTAAAACATTTATACATGTTGATAGATAAATCAATCTTGAAAAAAGGGAAAGTCTGGAGCTGGTCACTCTGAAGAGGGTGCAGAAGGGAAGGGTGTGGCCAGGATGGAAACAGAATTACCACAAAATGGTAGGGAGGTAAGTGTTCAGTGTTGTCTGGCAGAATTTCTCCAGTATGCTAAGTCATTGATGAGGAGAGAATGAAACAGCATTAGAATTTGAAATAAAAGTGTCACGCTACAATGTTTGTTCTAAAGCTATTACTGTGGGATCAAAACCTGTTGAATGACTTGTGACCACGAGCATATTCATGGTGGGTCACAGGGAGAATTTACTTTTTGCCTATATTAATAGTAGTACCTCTTGTTTTCCCAACAGAAGCTTTTCACTGAGGATGCCCTTTTTTTTTTTTTTTTTTTTAAAGATTTTATTTATTTATTTCACAGCGGGAGAGAGATCACAAGGAGGCAGAGAGGCAGGCAGAGAGAGAGAGGGGGAAGCAGGCTCCCTGCGGAGCAGAGAGCCCGATGTGGGCCTCGATCCCAGGACCCTGAGATCATGACCTGGGCCGAAAGCAGAGGCTTTAACCCACCGAGCCACCCAGGCACCCTGAGGATGCCCTTTTAAAAAGATACCTATTAAAGGAGAGGACATGCTGCCACCTATTGAAACAATGTAAATATACACAGACACCCAAATTCTAAAATGTCAGGACCTTGTAGAAAGCAAATGGTTATCAACTCTAAAAGATTTTCTCAGCTCTTTCAGTCCTGGACTTTATGAAAATTTTCAGTACTGAGATAACTTCTAAAAGGAGCTTCAGGACCAGGAAAGTCACTTCTCCTTAGAAGAGAACAGTGTGAACAAAAATGGGAGTGTTCAAAACCTGCTCCAGTACCATTAGCTGATGTCCTGCTCACACAGGAGCATCTGAGATGAAACCTTGCAGGATCTGTCAATAGGCAGAATGGCCACTAGATCCCCGTAAAATCATAGCAATCTAGCTGGAGTCCTTTTTAGTAGTTCTTAGCCAGGACATTGTTAACCTCTATCCTTTGCTTAGGATGAAGCCAGAAATACACAGCAGATTTCCTCACCCGTGAAATAGTTGTAAAATTCAAGCATTTCCAACATCATGGAGTGCTCACAAACATAAAAGGAGACAAGGCAAGGAAAAGTGCCTTGTAAAGTGTTTACACATTTGATAATGTAGAAGCTTGTTCCAGGCTTATTTTGTTACTAGTGACAATTAGCTTGTGCTGAATTCCCACTTACCTCATCCTGCTTAGGGAATATCTCTCATGACAAATACCTCAGGAGGGAACCTCTTTTCCACAACCTTGGCCTCATTGAATTGTATT
Source organism: Ailurus styani (assembly GCA_002007465.1). NCBI lineage: Eukaryota > Metazoa > Chordata > Mammalia > Carnivora > Ailuridae > Ailurus > Ailurus styani. The sequence goes on from LNAC01000113.1 coordinate 3,453,547, forward strand.
TTAATATGCAGTTTCCTGGGGCACCTGGGTGGCTCAGTAGGTTAAGCATCTGCCTTCCACTCAGGTCATGATCTCCAGGACCTGGGAACCTGGGATCGAGCCCTGTATCAGGCTTCCTGCTCAGCAGGGGGTCTGCTTCTCTCTCTCTCTCTCTCTCTCTCTCTCTCTCTCTCTCCCCCTCTGCCCCTACCCACTGCTCGTTGTCTCTCTCAAATAAATAAAATCTTTAAAACATATATGCAATTTCATAATTTAAAAAAAATGTTCCCAGTGGTTGCCACAGAAGAAAGATTTGAGGTTGCAGCACTTTAAATAAACACATTGTGGGTGCCTGGGTGTTCAGTTGGTTCAGCTCAGGTCATGATCCCAGAGTCCCTGGATTGGGTCCCACATTGGGCTCCCAGTTCCATGGGGAGTCTGCTTCTCCCTCTGACCTTCTACCTTCTCATGCTCTCTCTCACTCTCTCTCTCTCAAATAAATAATAAAATCTTTAAAAATAAATAAATAAATAAACACATCAGGTAAATCATTTTTTTTCAGCTGCTTCTGTTCGTGTCCCCTCCCTCCAAGTTTATTTTCTGCATAACACAACTCTCTTCAATAGAGTCTAAGTGTTTTAACCAATTCTGTATCACTTTGCTTCTCTCATTTCCTATTTCTGCCCTCCTCATCAGGTCTAGACTAACAATGGCTCAGATATTCTGGCCACTATTGCTTCTATTTTAATGCCAAAAAGTTGTTTTTCCCTGTCAAGGAGCAACACACAAACCAACAAAGAATCCAAACCCTTTGTTTTTGTCTTTCTGGGATCTATTCTACCTCCTCTGGTATCTTTTTCTTTGGAAATCCCTCCTTGACCAAATCTCAGTCCTTGTTGTCATTTGGAGCTGGTCTCACCTCCTCCCCAGCTCCAGGGGTGGAAATATAGCATAAGCCAGAGCATCAGAAGCCTTCTTGTGACTTTTGTTGTAATTATTTAGAAAGAAATGTTCTCCTCCTACAGCGGTTGCTAAGCTGATGGGATTCAGGCTGGAGCTGCCAGTGGTCATCTTTGCCATTCTTTGAGGGGTGCTTTCTCAGCAAAGAGAAGAAAAGTGAGAGAAAGGGAGATGGACTGTGCCTGAAGTTTCACCACCAAACCTAATTATGTGAACAAATTAATCTTTTATATTTAATCTAGTTTCAGTTGTATTTCTGTCACTATGACTGGAAGAGCTTTAAATTCATAGACTTCTTAATCTCAGCACTTTAAATGACCTTACTCTTCATTTTTTCCCCTGATCTGGAATCCACTGCAGCTCCATAGTGCTAGTTGGGAAATCTATTTAGGTTGGACTGAATCTTATTTATTGTTATTCCCTTCTGCAAGAGTGAGGAGGGCCATGGTCCAGACTAAACTAAAAGAAACTCACCTTAACAGAATGTAAAAATCAAGCCTCCTTAAATTTAAGTGATGAGCCAGTAATTTAAATGTCTTTTATAACAAATAATTACATTATCTACAGAAAAACAGCAGACTGCAGAGTCTCTACAATGTATAATACATAATATCAATATAAAAAATTAGTAGACATGCCAAAAAAAACTAAAAAGGAAAGTGTTACCCATAGTCAAGAGAAAAACTACTCAAGAGAAACAGACTCCAGGATAATTCAAATATTGTTATTAGCAGAGAACAAACTTAAAGTAATTATTATAAGTGTATTTAAGGACATAGAAAATGACCATAATAAGTGAATAGGTAAGAATTTCAGTAGAAACATAGAAACGATAAAAGTGATGGAAATTAAAAAACCCAAAAGTATAATATCGAAAGTAAGAAATTCATAGGATAGAAAAAAAATTTCACTGGCTGCACTCAACAGGTTGAAAAGAGTAGAATTTGTAGAGAAATATTTGAACTCATCCCTCTTGAGGAACATGGAGAAAGAAAATTGAAGAATGAACAGAACCTTGGGAACATATGAAACCATATCAATTGGTCTAATATGTGAAATTGGAGTCCCAGAAAGAGATAAGAGAGATAAACAGAAAAAAATATATGGAAATAGTGGGCCAAAATTTGTCTAAATTGGGTAAAAAAAATTAACTTGCTAACCTAAGAAGCTTAGAGGACCTCAAGCAGTTTAAAGACAAAGAAAACCACATCTACACACCACGGTCAAACAGCTGAAGCCAAAGATAGAGTGAAATTTTTGAAAGTATCAGTGGGCAGGGCAGGGGAATATGTGGACATTATATACAAGGAAATGACAATAAGAATATTGTCTGATTTTCATCAGAAACAAGAAAGATAGAAGACAATGAAGAAAACATTTTTAACATGCTTCAAAAAATGTCAACCCAAAATTCTATACTCAGTAAAAGTATCCTTCAAAAATGAAGGCAAAATAAAGGCATTTCTAAAAGTCTATATAATTCCTACAAGAACTGTTAAAAGTTCTTCAAACTAAACTAAAGGAAATGACAGCAGATTGAAACTCAAATATACTGTTGGAAGTCCCAGATGTGTGGGTAAACATAAAACAGTATTTTTTTTTCTTGTTGTTATTTCGTTCAAAGACAAATACCTTTTCAATGTGAAATATAACATTTTATTGTTGAAATTATAAAAAATATATGACAAAAACAGCATACAAATGGTGTGATAGCAAATTTAATCACATTTTTTCAGGGTCCTTAAATTTAACACAAAATGGTACAATATTAACTCCACACAGATTGTAAGTTAAAGATGCACGCTGTAATCTTAGAAGCAGATAAAAAGGATTAAAAGGAATAACTAAAAATTAGGGAAACTGCAGTGGGATAGTAAAAATATTTAATTAATGTTTAAAAAGGCAGGGAAGAAGGAACACAAGAAAAAAATCAGATGGGACAAAGGGAAGAACATAGGAAAATGACAGAATTAAATCCAACTGTATGTAACTAATTACACTAAAAGAAAATGGACTAAATTCTCTATTTAAAAGTAGAGACTGTCAGCAGCATAAAAAACATAAGACACAACTATATGCTCTCTATAAGAGACATATTGTAAACAGAAGAACAGGTTCAGAGCAAAGGGATGGGAAAAGATACATGATAAAAATAATATGTATAATAAAGTGTTGGGCCAATGTTAATATCAGACAAAATGGATTTAAGAACAAGAAGTATTCCAGTGAGAGATGAACACTTCATAATTATTATTGTTACTTTTTTAACATTTCATAATTATAAAAAGATCACTTCATCAAGGAGATATAACAATTATAAATGTGTATTCATCTAATATAGATCTTCAAAATAAATGAAGCAAATACTGACAAAACTAAAGTGACAAGTAGACATATCTATAGTTATAATGGGAGATTTTAAGACACCTCTTTTAGTAATTGATGGAACACTGAGTATATAGCATATCTGAGTAACACTATCAACCAACTTGATCTGACTACTATTATAGAACACCATCAACTTCAACGAAAACGTAAAAATTTTTTTAGTGTGCATGGAAGTGTGCATGGAAGAGTTACCAAGATAGGCCATATGCTTGGCTAAATAAATCTGAATAAATTTAAAATCTTAATATGTATTTATGTATTTTTAAACCACAATGAAATTAAATTAGAAGTCATTACTACTGAGATATCCCAATAAACCTTAAATATTTAGAAACTAAAAAACAGGCTTCTATGTAACTCACGAATCCAAGAATAAATCACAAGAAGTATAATAAAATATTTTTAATTAATAATAAAAACACAACAAATCAAAATTGTGGGATGTATCTAAAGCAGTGTGTAGAAGGAAATTTTTAGTATTATATACTTAGATTAGACAATAAAATGATCTAAAAGTAATTAAGATTCCACTTTAAAAACTAGCAGGGATGATGAACAAAAAAGAAAATTTGGACAGCTAAGATGAATAAAAGAAAAGACATTACTACAGTTTCTACAGACATTATGATAACAAATGAATACTATTTTTAAAACTTTGCATCAATAAAGTTTAAAAATGAGATGAAATGGAAAAAATCCTTAAAATATAAATTTACAAAAATGGACACAAGGAACAATAGGCTATCTGAAGAGCTCTATGTCTATTAAAGAAACAGAATGCAGGGGTATCTGGGTGGCTCAGTTGGTTAAGGGTCTGACTCCTGATTTTGGCTCAGGTCATGATCTCAGGGTCCTGGGATGAGCCCAAGTTGGGTTCCCCACTCACCAGGGAGTCTGCTTTAGGATTCTTTCCTTCTCCCTCTGTTCCTCCCACCACCTACTAACATGCTTTCTCTCACAAATAAATAAACAAAACTTAAAAAGAAAAGAAATGGAATTCATAATAAAAACATATATCACAAAAACACTCTGGGCCTAGATGGTTTCCTAATGAATTCTAGCAATCATTTATGGAAGAAATTATGTCAAGTTTATACAAACTCTTTCAGAAAACAGAGGATGTGGAAATACTTCCAGACTCATTTTATGAGGACAGCATTCTGATACCAAAATCTGAGATAAACCTTTTTTTTAAGATTTTATTTATTTGAGAGAGAGAGAGAGAGAGAGAGAGAGAGGGAGAGAGAGAGAGAGTGCACAAGCAAGAGAAAGAAGCAGAGGAAGAGGGGTGCCTGGGTGTCTCAGTGGGGTAAAGTCCCTGCCTTCGGCTCAGGTCATGATCTCAGGGTCCTGGGATAGAGCCCCAAGTTGGGCTCTCTGCTCAGCAGGGAGCCTGCTTCCTCCTCTCTCTCTGCCTCTCTCTCTGCCTGCCTCTCTATCTACTTGTAATCTCTCTCTCTCGTCAAATAAATAAATAAAATATCAAAAAAAAAAGCAGGGGGAGAGTAAGAGGGAGAAGTAGACTCCCCTCTGAGCAGAGAGCCTGATGCAGGACTCTGGGATCATGACCTGAGTCAAAAACAGACATTTAACAGTCAACCAGGTGCCCCTGACGGACATCTTCTGAGAAAAGAAAAATCACAGACCAATATCCTTCATAAACATAGATACAACAAATGCTTTAAAAGTGGCTCATTTAATCCAGAAATACATAAAAATTTATTACATCATGACCAACTGTAATTCATTCACGGAATGAAAGTATTGTTTAACATACAAAAATCAATCAATGTAATCTGCTGTATTGATAGAATAAAAGAGAAAAAGCAAACTATTACTTCAATGGATACAGAAAAAGCATTTGAAAAAATTTAACACCTATTCATCATTTTGTAACAACAAAAAATCTCTGCAAACTAAAATAGAAAAAAAAATTCTTCCTTAGTCTGATAAAAGGTAGTTTTTAAAAACCTCCTGCTAACATCAAACTTAATGGTGAACTATTAAATTCTTAACATTTAAGATCAGGGACAAGACGAGGATTTCTACTTCTCACTTTTATACAAAACTGTTTTGGAAATCCAAAAAAGTGTATTACGGTGACAAAGGACACAGGAAGTACAAATATTGGAAAGAAAAAGCAAAACTGTTTCATTTACAGTTGACATGATTATATACAAAACCCCATGGAATCTAAAAAATACTATAGCTAATAACATAAATTTATCAAGATCTCTCTATATAAGGCCAGTAAACAAAATAAATTTATATATACCAACAGCAAAAACTGAGATTTGAAAAAGTTTTAATCTCATCCATAATAGTATTAAAATTAGAAAATGCTTAGCCACGTATTTCATAAAAGACATGCAAAACCTCTAAAACCTGCAAAACAGGGACATCTGGGTGGCTCAGTCGGTTGGGGATCTGCCCTCAGCTCAGGTCATGATCCCAGGGTCCAGGGATCAAGTCCCACATTGGGCTCCTTGCTCAGTGGGGAGTCTGCTCTTCCTCTATCTGCCACTCTCCCTTCTTGTGCTTTCTCTGACAAATAAATAAATTTAAAAAAATAAATAAAAACTACAAAACATTGCTGAGAGAAATTTGAAAAGATCTCAATAAATGGAGAAGTATATTATGTTCATGACTGGAAGACTGAATATTGCTGAGTCAATTTTCCCCAAAATTCAATTCAAAATTCAATCCAATTCAATTCAAATTTCTATAAATTCAGTGCAATTGCAATAACATTTATAATCTCAACAGACATTTTTTGGTAGAAGTTGGCAAGTTGATTCTAAAATTTATATAAAAATGCAAAATACCTAGATTAGCCAAAATAGTTTTGAGAAACAAAGCTGAAAGTATGAATAATCTGAATTCAAGACCTACATACAGTTACAATAATTAAGAGAATATGGTATTGGTGTAAAGATAGATAAATAGACTAAAGGAATAGACCAGAGTCCAGAAACAGACCCATACATATATGGAATAAAGTGTATATGCCATATGATTCCATTTATATAAAGTTTAAGAACAGGCAAAAACGAATTTGTGGTGATAGAAATTAGAAATTACCTCAGTCCTAGTAGCTCAGAATGTGACTGTATTTGGAAATAGGGCCTTGAAAGAGGAGATTCCATTAAAAGAGGTGATAAGTTAAAAATTAGGGGGGCCCTAATCCAGTCTGATTGGTGCCTTTATAAAAGGAGATTCTTATGCATGTACACCGAGAAAAGGCCATGTAAGGATACAATGAGAAGACAATCATCTGCAAGCTAAGGAGAGATGCTTCAGAAGAAACCAAACCTGCTGACACCTTGATGTTGGACTTCTAGCTTCCAGAACAGTGAGAAAATAAATTTCTGTTGTTTAAGCCACCCAGTCTGTGGTACTTCATTATGACAGCCCTAGCTAACTAATCATCTACCTGTCCATCCATTTCTTTGTTCAACTATATCATGTGCTAAACTCAAGAGAAACATAAAACACTAAAAAAGAAACATTACCTTATCTCCTAAAGAGAAAAATGGTAAAGAACAATTATAGCTATATAGAGATAAGTGTTCTGATGGCTTTATGTTCAATTTAGGGCATTAGATAAGGTGTTCTGTGGGAAGTGACATTTACCTTGCAGGCTCAAGGACTTGCAGAAGAAATTCCCCAATCTGGAAGAGGGTTTTTGAACCTGACACTACAGACACTTTAGGCCAGATAATCATTTGTGGGGAGGGCTTGCCTTGTGCATTATAAGACATTTAGTAGTATTCCTGGCTTCTATCCCTTAGATGCCACTCACGCTCCCACCCAAGTTGTGACAACCTGAAATCTCTCCAGACATCGCCAAATGTCTCTTGCAGGGCAAAAATGGTCTAGAGGGTGGGTATGAGCTTCTAAGCCAAGGACACAGCATGAAATCAGGCCGAAGATAGGATGGCCATTCAGGAGACTGCAATCGTCTCGTTTTACAAATGAGAAACTAAAGCTCAGAAAGGTTCAGTTCTTTATGCAAGACCGTGAACTGGTCAGTGTAATCAGAAGCAGCAGTGGATGTAGTAAGGGTAAATGCAAATCCAGAAGAAATCTTTAATATGAGGCTTATCTCTCTCTCTCTCTCTCTCTCTCTCTCTCTCTCTCTCTGTATGCATATTTTTTAAGAAATGTAATATCAAGCTCTTACCTATTGCAATATTTGAGACTATGGGGCTCCAACATGTTAAAGGTTTATTTTCTAATGCCTGGTGTAATGACTGGATGAGTAAGTAGTAAACTAGGATTAGCTACTGGACTAAACCTGAAATAATAGCAAATATAATGCTATTTACATTTTTCAAAGGAGTAGTCTAAAATTTATGTCTTGGTGACCAGTAAGCAGCCAGTAACTGTGGATGAGAGTGTTTTTGGTAAGGGGAGACCTAAACACAAGAAATGTTAGCTAGCATTGCCATTTCTTACTGTAACAAGAAACAGCCTACAGACCTGGGCCTGGCTGGTAGGACAGTCTTCTGTGGCAAGAGGTGCTCTTAAGAAAGCATCTGAATAATGGTAAGTGTAAACACTACAGCTCACTAGCAAAATTGTTTGCTTAAAATTATATCTGAACACAAGCAACAGTTAATGATCCAACAAAAGTGACCTGTTCTTTCAGGTTCACAATTTATGGCAAATTTTGCCTGGTGCTAGGGGGTACTTGGCATTTCTTACTGAAGCACAGATCTTCGCAAGGTATTTACAATGACAACATGAAGAGTCCTCTCTTATTGCCAGGGATGGTAAAGGCAGACATACACCAGCCTCAGAATCAGGGTTCCTTCTTGGGAACTAACTGAAAAATATCTCCTCTAAGTAGCCTTGGGTGGTCATGTTGGACATTGTGCTGCTTTTACCTCCTCCTCAGTCCTTATGTAGCCCATCTGGCCTAACTCAGGAGCCACTCAACAAATGCTAACAAGAATGAGGCTTTCTGGTGTGTGTCCCAGCCCCCAAAGAGGACTCTTCTTTCCTTTGTGTTCCTTTTCCATCCTGTCAGTGTTTCACTCACCAGTGTCCCACTCACCACTGGATAACCTAGAATGCCCATTAGGAGTGTCGTTTGCTATGCAGAGGAGGATGGTTTACAGGTGTGGTTGGGGTAGAGACGGACTGCCTCCCGGCCCTGAGGCGTGTTCCTCACTCCTTCCAGCAGCCTCTGAGTTCTCTTCAGGGAAGCTCTGAAGGTTCCACAAAACAAAGTCTGAAATCCCTGCTCCAGTCCAATGGTGAGGCTACGGATAAGAAAACAGAATCCCAAAGGGCCTGAGTGACCTGCCCAGGCCACAGATCTCTAATTTAGCATTACCTGAAGCAGAATCTGCATTCCTTCCTCAACTCGACCAGGGTGCTTTGAACCACGCCTCCCAGAGAGTGAAGTCTTTCCTGCTGTAGGCCCCTGGGGATGATTGGTGCTTGGACACAGATGGCAAGAGTCAAATATCCCTGACATCCCATAGGATTAGTAAAAGATGCTGGGTGACTGACTAGAGATTAAACAACATTAATGAACTAAGTCAGTTCAACATGGTTGTGACTCCTTTTAGTCCTTATGGCACAAAACATTATCTATGAGTGTTTATCTATCAAAATTATTCAGCTTTTCAGGTTGAAACCATAAAGGCCAGTTATTGAGCCACACACTATATCCCACTCATTCAGTGGCCTTTGTGGTACAGATCAAACCTGCCAATTGACTGCTCTTACCACACTCCACACTGGTATACTGTTAATATACAACGAAAAGCTACCTCTATGTAGACATTTTCTGTTCTGAAGAAGATCAGATTATGCCATTCCAAAATATGCCACCATAGGAGAGGGGAAAAAATATGCTTTCTTCCACCTTCCATAGGTTCACTGGCTGGGAGCCTATTAAGTTAGACTAACAAAAGACAGATTAACAGAGAAAAGCACACAGATTATGTGATATAAGTTTTGTATGTGGAAATGAGATCAAAAGAAGTGGTTTAGTAGGTCTGATGGAGTGTGGAGAGTCATGGGAAAATGGGATAGGGCAGAATGGTATGAACTAAGGTAGTACACCAGGGGAAAATCAGCAAGGCCTGTTGGTTCAGATTCCTCCCAGGGTCCCTCTGTCTTTGGAGATAAGGACATTCCTTTCCTTCAGTTATAAGGAGGACACTTACGTGAGGGTTTTAAGACCTGATTCATAGAGTACTGGTTGTTATACACAATCATGGAACACTACATCAAAAACTAATGGTGTACCGTGTGGTGACTAACAACATAATAAAAATAAAATAAAATAAATTTATAAATGCACACACCCTTCCAAAAAAAAAAGAGACCTGATTCAGGAGAGATGGAGGAAGACAGTCCTTCCTGCACCTGTCATTCTTCAAAGTTCTCCAGCTTAAAGTAATCATTATGCCAAGGTATCATATTTTGGGTTGGTGCATTCTGAATCCTGCTACCACTTTGGCATATTTTGAACTGAAAATATTTGAGAATCAACAGATCCACAAAGAAGCCTCCCTAGATATTTCCTTATCTGATTAAATAGGCAGAAACTGCTGAGAAATATGAGCTGCCATAAATCCCCCATCCCTGAGATGGACTTGTACAAACAAACCTGACTGGGATAGCCCTGATGTCTCATTAGTTTCCTCCATGTATTTATCTTCCCATAGTTTGCCACTGTTGGAAGCCCAAAAGTTTTTCCTTTGTCATGTCACATCTCCATAATTTCTCATTCTTTGTTAAAAATGTTATAGAAGCTCTCAGTCCTATCCACTTCTTTGAGTCCTCACTCCTTTTCCAGAAAAACCATGATGTCCCATAAAAATTAACATTAAATAAAATTTTTACACCCTTTTTTCTGTTAATATAATATTCAAAGCCCCAGGTAATAAACCTAAAAGGGCAGAGAAAATTATTTTCCCTCATGGTTTATGTGTTACCTCACTATTTCTTTTGTTCACTATGTACACTGTTCATGTATGTTCACTGATTGTTAATTTTGCTCTATATATCTATCCATTCATCTACTGATCCATCCATTCATCTATATACAGGGTCCATCCATCCAGATAGCTATTTACCTATTTTATTGTGTCTTTTGAGATTACTTGTAGATAACATGACACTATATATCTAAATACTTCAGCAAGGATGCCCAATAACAAAGCCTTTTATCTATACAAACATAATTTTCACACTTAGAAATTCAACATTGCACTGATACTATTATTTAATTCCTTGCTACCCACAGTGTTGTCCCAGGGCCAGCAGCATCTGACCTTACCACTAGGAACTCTCAGATGGTGTATATGGGAGTTAGATGGGGTGTGGAATCTGTAGGGTTTTCTTTTCTTACATTTTTAATTTTTATTAGTATAATCAAAGAATTTCATAAATATGCTTTGTTTTGATATACTATTTTCTTTAAACCATTCACACAGAGCTGTGACGTAGACCAGTTATTCCCACATTTTCCCACCCTGCACCCTACGCATTGGGAGGCAACAATCTTGTCTGTATTTTCTGTCCTGGAATCCAGTGCCTACCTCAGGTGCTCAATAAACAGTTCCTGAGATACTGCACTTGGGAAAAGGCTTATTTTTTCATAGTGTGAAGTGATAAGACAATGACTTCCACTAAAATGCACCACAAAAACACTGAATTTTATAGAATTTGTTTCGATCTACCTGGAATCCTGTAAAGATGCTAAGTTTTTTTTAATTTTCAAATTTTTTATTTGAGTATGTTGACACAAATTACATTAGTTTCAGGCATACAACATAGTTATTTAACAAGCATATATATTATGCTATGTTCGCCACAAGTATAGCTGTCATCTGTCATCATACAACATTTTTACAATATCATTGACTTTATCCCTTATGCTATATCTTTTATTCAGATCTTATTCATTCCATAACTGGAAGCCTATATCTCCCACTCCCTTTCTCCCATTTTGCCCAACATCCCACCCTCTCCCCTCTGGCAACCACTTTTGTTCTCTGTATTTATGGGTCTGATTCTACTTTTTGTTTATTCATTTGTTTTGTTGTTGTCTGTTTCTAAATATGAATAGTCATATGGTATTTGTCTTTCTCAGTCTGACTTATTTCACTTAGCATAATACCCTCTAGGTCTTTCCATGTTTTCTCAAATGGCATGATCTCATTTTTTTTTAATATTTTACTTTTTATTTATTTGACACAGAGAGAAAGAGAGAGAGCACAAGCAGGTGGAACAGCAGGCAGAGGGAGAGGGAGAAGCCCGCTCCCTGCTGAGGAAGGAGCCCAATGTGGGGCTTGATCCCAAGACCCTGGGATCATGACCTGAGCCAAAGGCAGCCACTTAACCAACTGAGCCACTCAGGCACTCATGATCTCATTTTTAATGGTTGTATAATATTCCATTGTGTATATATATATATATATATATATATATATATATATATATATATATATATATATATACCACTTCTTCTTTATCCATTCATCTATCGACGGACACAGTTTGCTTCCATATGTTGGCTACTGTAAATAATGCTGCAAGAAACACAGGGGTGTACATATGTTTTCAAATTAGTTTTTTTTGTGTTCTTTGGGTAAATACCCAATAGTGGAATTATTAGATCATATGGTGTTTCTATTTCTAAGCTTTCGAAGAAACTTCATAGTGTTTTCTGCAGTGGCTATACCAATTCACATTCTTGCCAATAGTGTATGAGTGTTCTTTTTTCTCCAGATCCTTGTCGACACATGTTATTTCTTGTCTTTTTTAATTTTAGCCATTCTAACAGGTATAAGATGATATCTCCTTGTGGTTTTTATTTGCATTTCCCTGGTTATTAGTGATGTTGAGTATCTTTTCAGGTGCCTGTTGGCCATCTGTATGCCTTCTTTGGAAAAAAAATATCTATCCAGGTCCTATGCCCGTTTTTTTTTGTTGTTTTTTTGTTTTGTTTTGTTTTGTTTTGTTTTTTATTCTTTGCCCAAGGGGTACAGGTCTGTGAATCATCAGGTTTACATCTTTCACAGAATTCACCAAAGCACAAA
>LNAC01000113.1:3466100-3636060 GCA_002007465.1 Ailurus styani
TCCATTTTCAACTTTTTGAGGAATCTCCATACTGTTTTCCAGAGTGGCTGCACCAGCTTCTCTGCCCGTTTTTTAATTGATTTTTTTTTGGTATCAAAGTTGCATAAGTTCTTTATATATTTTGGATATTAACCTGTTATTGGGTATACCATTTGCAAATATCTTCTCCCACTGAGGAGGTTACCCTTTTGTTTTGTTGATGGTTTCCTTTGCAAAACTTTTTATTTTGGAGTAGTCCCAATAGTTTATTTTTGCTTTTGTTTCCCTTGCCTCAGGAGATAGCAATCTGACAATCTGTGTTTTAACAAACCCTCCAAGTGACTCTGATGCATGCTAAAGTTTGAGAGCCACAGTTCAAGATTAAAAGATAAAGAGATCTCACAACTAATGCAATGTGTGATACTTGCTAGATTCAAATTTGGAGTGGGGTAAGTTGGGGAACAGCCAAAAGGGATACTACTGGGTCAACTGGGGGAAATTTGAATATGAATTGTACACTAGATCAGGGCTTCTCAGTACTGAATGTGTACACAAATCACCTGGGGATCTTATTAAAATCCAAATTCTTATCTTGACTCTGGGGTGGGCCCAGAGACTCTGCATTTCCACGAAACTCCTAGGTGATGCTGATGCTGATGCTGCTGGCATATTTTTAAAACTAATCTAGAATAATTCTAGAATAATTCCCCAACCTTTTATTTTTCACTACACTGATATTTTTGAAAATTCTAAGCAGGCTGTTTTGCAAAATATCTCACAATTTCAATGTACCTGATTATTTCCTCATAATTAGACTAAATCCTTTTGGTTTTTTTTTTTAAGATTTTATTCATTTATTTGACAGAAAGGGAGAGACTGAGAGAGAGGATGAGAGGGGAGAAGGTCAGAAGGAGAAGCAGACTCCCCATGGCACTGGGAGCCCAATGCGGGACTCGATCCCGGGACTCCGGGATCATGACTTGAGCTGAAGGCAGTTGTTTAACCAACTGAGCCACCCAGGCACCCCAGACTAAATCCTTTTGGCAGGAATATAATATAGGGGATCCTGTGCCCTTCTCAGGATAGCACATCAGGACACATATGATTTTGTTACTCTTTAATACACTTGAGGTTTCAACTTTCAGCCTTTCTTCCTCCACCCATCCCAGGGGTGGTGTCAAAATCAGGCCCAGAAGACCTTCACTTGCACTCACACTCTTCTTGGTACGGATGAAAGGAGCAACAGTGAAGACCTAACTGGAAAGTTGAATGCCCCTGAGATAGTTCCCATTGATCTGTCTCCCTAACTCAAACACTAACGATACAAAACAACATAGCTGTGTTTGTGAAAGTCCTCCTGTACCAAAGATGAATCACTGGTTTGCCTCAGAAATGAAAGGGAGACTGATTCGAACAAGCTCTGTGGCCAAAAATACCCTATGGAGGATGTTACACCAAAAACCAGAAAGCAAGCAGAAGCCAACAGAGAAACACTGAAGATATTATGACAGACCTACAGAAATCCGTTCGAAGATATAGGTAACAAGATTTGACCCTTTTCTGGAAACTGGCAACCAGTCCAATGAGCATCCTTACATTACTTTCAAAGAGAATCTCAAAATAGAACAAGAGTCACATATTTCACAGAGAAAATCTATGAAGACAAAAATTAAGAATACATAATTTTTGTGATGACTAAGGCATTACTTAAAACTGAATAATCAAAAGACACTTTAATACTTAACACTTTAAAGGCAAATAAAGAAATAGAGGGAGAGTAGTACTTGAGAATAGTTAAGACAGTCATAAAAATCCTAGTCAGTGGGAGTTTTAGCACTCAAGTTCTTTCCTTGGAACATAATTATTGTTGAGAAAGACAATACAAGAATTATAGAATAAATCTGCCTGCTTACGCTGATCAGCCTGCCAGATACACTATGATTTCCACGGAAGGCGGGAGTGTGGGTCCAGTATATGTCCTTGTTCTCTGTGTTGAGAGGCATCTGGTCCCAAAAAGCCTGCCAAACCCAGATGGCTGGGGAGTCACTTTTCCCCAAAGCTGGGGACACTGTGAATTCCACTTCCACAGTCTGAGACTCTAAATATGGTGAAGTTTGCAGACACACGTGTAGCTGAGACACTTAGTCATTTCATCCCAGAAACTGAAAGCATGATGAAAGGAGAGTTTTTACCCATGACCTCCAACCTTATCTTTTAGGTCTGAAGTGTTGTTATTAATTAAGGGCAATAACAGGCAAAAAGATTTAAATAAAAGTGAAGGAGGAAGGGTATAGTGAGTTCCACTAAATTTAAGGCACGTCTATAAAAGTTTTCGAAGAGCTACAGCCCGCTGACATTCCCTCTCCAGTTCCATCTCTCCCATATTCCTCTGGCACTCCGCACCTCAGTTTTTCTGAACCACCTGGGTACCTCAAGCTTGGCACACATTCTTGTCTCCAGGCCTTCTTCCCTGCCTTTCCCACCTTTAGCTGGTTTACTTCAGATTAGACAATCTCTTCACTGGGAAGCCTCCTTAACGCCCACCCTCTCCAGTGCTACACCCCCAGAATTCTGTACTTTTGGTCGTGGGTGTACCTGTCCCTTCCTCTAAATTATTATCTAGTCTTGAAGGCAGAAACCCTATTTTTTTTCCATTTTGAAATTTTAGTATCCAGTGCCTGGCACACGATATTATCATGATGGAAATGTATTTATTTTATGCCAGGCATTGTTCCAAGTACTTTAGATTAATTAATTCATTTAATGTGCACAACATTATGAGGTAAATATTGTTATTATCACCAATTTACAGAGAAAAGCGTCACAAAGTATTTAAGTGATTTGTCTATGGTCTTATGTCTGGTAAATGGTAGAGGTATGATTTGAGCCCAGCCAATTTGATTCTATGGACCATGCTTTTAAACTCTAAACTATATTCCTCTTAACAAATACTAGATCGAAGAATGTGTAAATGGAGATGATATACATAAGGATCGATAGATGGATGGACGGGTGGAGTGTGCAGGTCTCTAGCCAGTTAAAGAAAGCTAGGGCATGAGAGAAATGTGCCCACTATAGACCTCTTCTAAGGAAGACGCAATTAAGTGCAAACATTTAGTCACAGACTATTTCATACTAAAGCAGGAATCTATATGTTGGAGAATACACAAATACACAGAGGTAGACATTGAGGAACCCATGAAAAGAGCATGGGTTTTGGAATCAGAGGACGAGATTTGAAGCATGATCCTGTCGATTTGAGGTCACTTACATTGTCTATTAACACTGACCTCATCAGTGGAGGATATATGAGTAATCAACAGAGTGCTTAGAACTTGGGAACCTTCTGATTAATTTTTGTTCCTGCTCTTCTCCAGAAAATAACATCACCTCTATCTGGTTTACTATAAGCAGCAAAATGCTGAGAAAAGGATTGGAGTGGCTGGCTCACTGGAGGACAGGAAGGCAAGACTTGTCTGGATCCTTCGCTCTCTTCCTGGAACTGGGCTTTGGGCTTTGAAAAGAGAGGTGAACTCACAGCTTAGCTCTGCCAGTTCTGAAAATTCTAGGATTATTAGATAAATTTATTTCAGCTTGGAAAAATATGCCAGTGTGTACAAATGTGATATCCCTGAGGGCAGAGTGCTTGATATTTATATTTTAGTAGCTTTTTTCATATAAGAAAAGTAACTAAAGCTCATTGCAAAAAAATTAAAGAAATACAGAGAAGTATAAAAAGGAAATGAAAGATTGGTCCATGTTTCTCATCTTGGAGGATCTTTCTTAATTTCTTACTATGCATATAAGAATGTATACTTCTTTGAAAACAGAAATAGGATGAGTCTGTATATAGTATTAGGTTATTTTTACGTGATGATATATTGTGGATAGCTTTCCTAACATAGGAATACATAATCAGCAATCCATTGAAAGGCTATAGAATAAATTATTTAACAATTCTATAAATGAGGCTCATATGAAACCATTATTATAAAATATAAATATAAATATAAATGTAAAATTATAAAATGTACTCCAGTGTATATTATGTATAAAATATACTCCAGTGAAAATCTATATACATATCATCCAGCTCCTTTTTCTATTATTGCCTTTGCTTAAATTCCCAAATGGGAATTGTCAAGTTAAAGACAATTTTATTTTGATACAATTTGCCAAACTCCTCTAGAAAGGTGGTATTTCATCAACAGTATAGGAAAGTTACCTACATGTTCTCTAACACTGGATATAGCTATTGTTTTAAAACAGCAAAAAAAGAAAAGACTGATTTCTCATTTTAACTTACATATATATTTTTTTCCTGACATAATCCTCGAACTTTATTTAATGTAAATATAATGCACATAAAAAATCAAGATATTGTTTTATATATTTGGGTGCTCCCAAGTTGGGGACATAAATATTTACAATTGTTAGATCTTCTTGTTGGATAGACCCCTTAATTGTTTTTTTTTAAGATTTTATTTATTTATTTATTTGACACAGAGAGAGAGAGAGATCAGATCACAAGTATGCAGAGAGGCAGGCAGAGAGAGAAAAGGAAGCAGGCTCCCTCCTCGCTGAGCCCCGATGCGGGTCTTAATCCAGGACCGTGAGATCATGACCTGAGCCGAAGGCAGAGGCTTTAACTCACTGAGCCACCCAGGTGCCCTAGACCCCTTAACTGTGATATAGTGCCCTTCTTCATCTCTTGTTATAGTCTTTGGCTTAAAATCTAGTTTGTCTGATATAAGTATGGCTACTCTGGCTTACTTTTGATGTCTATTTACATGATAAATGTTTCTTCATCTCTTTACTTTTAATCTGCAGAGGTCTTTAGGTCTAAAATGAGTCTCTTATAGAGCTACCCTCTGGCCCAGCAATTGCACTACTGAGTATTTACCCTAAAGATACAAACATAGTGATCCAAAGGGGCACATGCACCCGAATGTTTATAGCAGCAATGTCCACAATAGCCAAACTATGGAAAGAGCCTAGATGTCCATCAACAGATGAATTAATAAGGAAGATGTGGTGTATATATACAATGGAATACTATGCAGCCATCAAAAGTCAAAATCTTGCCATTTGTAATGACGTAGATGGAACTAGAGGGCATTATGCTAGCAAAATAAGTCAATCAGAGAGAGACAATTATCATATGATCTCACTGATATGAGGAATTTGAGAAACAAGACAGAGGATCATAGGGGAAGGGAAGGAAAGATGAAACAAGATGAAACCAGAAAGGGACAAAAAACATAAGACACTCTTAATCTCAGGAAAGATACTGAGGGTTGCTGGAGGGGAGGGGAGTGGGAAGTGTGGGGTGGCTGGGTGATGGACATTGGGGAGGGTATGTCCCATGCTGAGTGCTGTGAATTGTGTAAGACTGATGAATCACAGACCTGTACCCCTGAAATAAATAATACATTATGTTAATAAAAATAATAAATAAATAAATAGTCTCTTGTAGGCAGCATATAGATGGGTCTTATTTTTTTTAATCCATTCTGATACCCTATGTCTTTTGATTGGAGCATTTAGTCCATTTACATACAGAGTAATTATCGATAGATATGCATTTAGTGCCATTTTATTACTTGTTTTGTCATTGTTTCTGGAGATTTTCTCTGTTCCTTTCTAGTCTTTGTGGCTTTTGATCTTTCCTTCACACTCAAGGAGTCCCCTTTAATATTTCTTGCAGGGCTGGTTTAGTGGCCGTAAAATCCTTTAGTTTTTGTTTGTCTGGGAAACTCTTTCTCTCTCCTTCTGTGCTGAATGATAGCCTTGCTGGTTAGTGTATTCCTGGCTGATTTTCCCCCCTTTGGTGTGTTGAATATATGATGCCTCTCTCTTCTGACCTGCCAAGTTTCTGTGGGGAGATATGCTGTTGTCGTATAGGTCTTCCCTTCTAAGTTAGGGACTTCTTTTGTCTTGCTGCTTTTAGGATTTTTTCTTTATCAGTATATGTTGCAAATTTAATTATACGACATCTTGGTATTGGTCTGCTTTTGTTTATTTTGATGGGAGTTCTCTGTATCTCCTGGATTTGGATGTCTACTTCCTTCCCTAGATTAGGGAAGTTTTCTGTTGTAATTTCCTCAAATAAACTTTCTTCCCCCCTTTCTCTCTCTTCTTTTTCTGGGACATACAAAGACGTTCAACATCACTCATCATCAGGAAAATACAAATCAAAACTACAATATGCACTACTAGGTATTTACCCAAAGGATACAAAAATACTGATTTGAAAGAATATATACATCCCAATGTTTATAGCAGCATTATCATTCAAAGCCAAATTATGGAAAGAGCCCAAATATCCATTGACTGATGAATGGATTAAGAAGATGGGGTGTATATATTTACAATGGAATATTACTCACCCATAAAAAAGAATGAAATCTTGCCATCTGCAATGACATGTAGCTATAGAGTGTTATGCGAAGTGAAATAAGTCAGTCAGAGAAAGACAACAACAAATGACTTCACTCATATGTGGACTTTAAGAAAAAAACCAGATAAACATAGTGGGAGAAAAAAGAGAGACAAACCAGAAAACAGACTCTTAATTACAGAGAACAAACAGAGGGTTACTGGAGGGGAGGTGGGTGAGGGGATGGGTAAAATGGGTGAGAGGGATTAAAGGAGGGCACTTGTTATGAGCATTACCCAATAATTGTATGTAAGTGTATTGTATGTAATTAAGTGTAAGTAAGTGTATTGTATGTAAATAATTGTATGTAAGTGATAAATCACTAAATTCTACACCTGAAACTAATAATACACTGATATTAACTAACTGGAATTTAAACAAAAACTTGAAAAAGATTTAAAAAATCAACAGATATTGTACAATTTTTCAGAAATCATTTATTCATATGCTGCTCCTTGGTTAGACATCAGAGCTACCCAGATACTAGGGTATCTAGGGTAGGCTAAGGGAAATAAAAATGTAGATTCTTTCTCTTTCAGTAGCCTTTGTACATTTATTTTCTATATTCTCACTACACACATTCAGGCATATAGAATTTGTCCCAGGGCCTCTCCTTCTGGGTTAAATTATATGGGCTCAGGACTTTCCACATCCCAGCTTTAGCAGTGGCTATATGCTCAAAAATCCAGGGGCTTGGCTTGTTCTATTCTCATTCCTCTTGATCTTTCCCCATCTTCCCTAGAGTCTCATGTACACAGCCTTCTCTGAGAAGGGCAATTTGTGGGCAACCTGATCAAGGAAACCTTGTCCTTCTTTGAATTTACAATGCCCACCCATCTCTATTATGAGATGACCAAACTTCACAGGAATCATGTTGTAGCCAAAAGCACTTTTGCCTTCCCATTTGTGCTGTCTCATACCCTTGCAGGTGATGGGCTTGAAAGGGGCTGATATTCTCCATAAGGTAAACATATTCTTGGGGTCCATATAGTGGTTCATTGTCAGGTGCATCATTTCTAAATGGCCCCAATGGAGGTAACCACCACCAAGTGACAAGATTGCAAAACTGCCTTCTGTGAACTTAGTAGCTTCAGCACAAAGTTCCTATATATCACTCAAGTTTTTAGATTCTTTTGACACAAATGGTGCTCTTTCAACAAATCTAAGCTTGAGCTTTTTCAGGAATAGAAATATCTTCAAAAGTTGCCACTGGGAGTAGCATCTGTAGTCCAGCAATGGTAGGTGGGGCTGCCCAAGAATCTGACAGTGTTGCTCACAGAAGTGGCCCCCTGGTTCAAGCCAGCAGCTGCCACATAGTCACCTCTGTCTGGGAGCACAAGGCTTCCCACAGAGACTCTTAACTTACATATTTTTAATTGCTAGTGAATCATACACATTTATATGTTTATTGACCATTTGGAATTTTCTTCTATGAATTTCTAGCTCATATCCTTATAATATTTTCTTATCAGTTTGTAAGAGCATGTATTCATCTTTGGATATCTCATGCTTAGTATAGAACTTAGCACATAGTAATTATTCAAAAAATAACATATTTTTGGCTGTAAAAAATACGTTTATCCACCCCCACAAGACACCGTTCTAAGTTTGAATCTTGATTGCCATAAATTTACATTTATTTTGGGAAAATAAAATTCTTGGAATCTGAAAATGCTGACCACAATCAGACCCCCAGTAGCTCTGAAACTATATATCCTAAAATCCGAGACTCGAGATAGAATACCTCCTATATAAAAATTTTCTAAAGAATAGACCAAGAAGAAGACCAGGGTCCATTTACCTGATGTCACTGAGAGGCACCACAAAGTTGGTCTGTACCTAAACCTTGCTCTCCCAGAAGCCCAACAGCCATCATCCCTAAAACAGTCATAATACCTTAATAAGTCTTAGAGTAATCAAGACCAACTATGTTTTCTATGGGATATTTAGGATAATAGAAAGACATTTCCTATCGAAATTTCATTGGATTCATACTTTAAGAAGCCTTGGTCAACCATGCAGAAAAATCCCTAAAGGAACATCTATAATGCTTCCTTTTAATATATATTAAATATATATTAATTAATATATATAAATAATTAATATATATTATATTAATGTATATTCAATATATTAATTAATATATATTAATATATTAATTAATGTATATAATATGTGTAATTTTTGTTTACTTTTAACATTTGTAAGAACATATATCTATATTTTTCTCTTTATTTTATTATTTTATTTTATTTTAGAGTTTAATGTACAGAATGCTTACTAGAAATCAATTCTTATGAAAGGGAGGAGGAAGAAACAGGTTTGGGTAGAGGGAAAACTTGAACTGAGATATCATCCTGGGAAAGCTTTGCCCAACTCCATTGGGGAGTTTTGAACATATGTTATCCTTCTTTCTTTATTTTAATGATCAGGACATTTTTCTGATATTAAAGAGTTTTCTAATAATAGAACCCAATCTTATAACATTGTGCCTTTAGGAAAGAGAGCCTCATGTGTTTGTTGTACAAGATGTCATTTGGAATCATTTGAACCATCATTCAAGAGATAGTAGACCCTCCAGGAAAAAAATCTCATGGCATTTTATTGTCTACCTTGATATACTGCCAAGTTTTCACAAGAGTTATCACGTTCATTCCTCACATTAACTTTTGAGAAAGAGCAAAACAAAAACAAAACAAAAACAGACTATATATTTTTTAGGTCTATGGGACCATTAATTAGAAGATACACCATGTATTTAGTAACAGCTTTTTGGGATATGTATTAAAAAAGAAACACTCCCTTATTAAATGTACATATTTAAAAATGTTTTCAGATTTCAGAAAGGCAAGAAAGATATGTTTTTTGTTTGTTATTTTAGCAGCAGGGAACCATGACAGCACTAGCCCTTTTTTATATGGGAAAACAGAAGTGGAATTCCTTGCCTAAAGAATCGAGATATGAGTGACTATTTCCCTGGCTCAGTGCTTTTGTAAGACAGGTTTCCTGGAGCAAAGGGAGTAAGGGAAGAGTTTAAAGTTTGAGGTTAGGTCAGCTAGAGGGGAGGAGGACCCAGCAAGAAAGGAGGGGGAGCTGAGTATTTGGGCCTTAAACTAGTCAGACTCTGCCCAGACTGTGATTTTGCCTTTAGTCACCTTGTTTCTGACCATGGATTACTATTCCAAGCTTTCCAAACTGTAAGCACAATCTGTCTGGCCTTTTTATTTTCTTTTATCATTCTGTCCCCAGTACTCTGCCTCACCTTCAGGCTCCAGTCATTTCCCCTATTCCTACCAGATATACCCACCAGAATGTTTGTATTCTTCTTCTTTTTTTTAAGATTTATTTTGTTTATTTTAGAGATAGAGAGCAAAAGAGGTAAGGAGAGGCAAAGGGAGAGGGAGAGAGACTCAAGCAGACGCTGCATGGAGCAGGGAGCCTGATGTAGGGCTCAATCTCATGACCCTGAGATCAGGACCAGGGCAGAAACCAAGATTCAGCTGCTCAATGGACCGCACTACCCACGTGCCTCAGAATGTTTGTATTCTAAGAGAGATCGAAAAGACTCTTGAAGAAATAAATTTCCAATGGTATAACTGAGGGACTATGATAAATAGTAGGAAAGACTTTTTGGCTAGATTCCTATTTAAATGTCTATATGTGCCCTTAGAGTTATAACTAAAGACATACAAACTGTGACCTTGGTAGTTTCCTTAACAAATGTGCCAGCTTGTCCTTCGGTGGTGACTGGATGGCTTGTTTAATGGCACTGTAGCAATGGCAACAGCTGAAATACTGTGTAAGAATTGCTTTTCTCACAAGGCTTTGCAATGCCCATTTTGGATTTAGAACCTTGCAGCCATTGGCCTCTTCCCTTAAACAGCCAAGCCAAGACAAGTGATCCAGAGCACAGTGGCTTATGACCTCAGGCTAGTTTCAGAGACCTCTGCCTTCTCCTCTCGGGGGGATGGGGGGTTCATGTTGCAGTCTGAGCATCAGCCAGCACACAAGCATCTCTGACGCCTCCAGGGGCGTGGAGTTGCCCCTGTGATAAGGAAGAACTCAACAGAAACGTGATTTTCCCTGTTGTAAATTCTGCCCTGATCTACTGCCCAACTTCCTCTCCTCTCACCCCAGTGTTTCAAGAGAATAGAGACTCTCTGTCTGATAAAGTTTTTTCTTTGCCCACATGAAAGGGGTATGGAGCAATTGCAAGCTTGCTAAAGAGCCGTTGTCTGTGGAGATAACCACAGCTTCGGTTTTTGGGCCACCAGCCCCTATGGCTGCCTCTCTTCCTACCATCCGTTTGAGCAGGAACAGTAGTTTGTGCCAACTCCAGAACTTCAAGCATGTAATTTCTGAAACCACAACAAGTCTCATAAGCTTCCTGAACAAAGTGCTCAGAGTGGAAAGCCCTGAAGTTCTTTTGGGCCTCCTAAAACCACAAAGCTGATTACTGAACAAAGCCCCAGAGCATCTGAGCACATGGGTGCCTTTCTTGGAGCTCATCTCAGAACATGAAAAACAGTTTTTAAGAGTAGTGACTAGGGAAGGGGTGGGGGTGGGGTAGGGAGTCTGTCTTCTCTGCTCAGAGCAGTAACACCATCTAGACTGTCTGTGCCAGTGATGGTTCACAACTCTGTCAAGCAAAATGACCTCTTTGTCATATCAAATCTTAACAACTGTATTGTTAGTAGAATCTAACTAAGAAAATATATAATAACCAAAAGCTAGTGTGAATTCAGTATTCTTTTACATAAATTTGTATTTTGCTACTTCTAGTCATCCTTACATTTTTCAAAATTATTAGTACATTTGCACAAAACATTAGTTTTTCACTCCTGAAATTATGTATCTAGAATCTAGGTTCATGGACACGTTGCAATAACTCCATGGACCACTAGGGGTCCCACCAGAGGCTAGGAACCACTGACAAATGGGAACCGACTCATCACAGCAAGTACTCAACTAGACATAGTAGCTTCAAGCACCCATGGAAGAGAATCCACTGTGTGTTTGGATGCCTCACAATTCGGGGTTTATTTATGAGTCTAGAATTTCTAAGATAAATTCCTCTTGGAATGTAATGCCAGGAACTCCGTATCTCTTAAATCATTTAAAATTTTGCCTCAGTTTTATTGAGATATAACTGACATACAACAGTGTATAAGTTTATGGTGCCCAGCATGTTGATTTGATACATTTATATATTGTAAAGTGATTCCCACCACAGCATTAGCTAACACCTCCATCCAGTCACAGAAACTATGCATCTCTGAAGGACATTACATTTCCTCCTTTCATATAATGCATACTCTATTATTCCCTGTATTTGCAGTTGTTCCTTAGCTAGGAGGAAATTTAGTACTAAATGTAATGCTCAGTTGTGACAACCACCTGGTGCCTCTGCCCATGAACTCTCTGCTTATTCTTCAGCTTTGCTAGTTTTCATTTTTATTTTCCAAACATCTCCCTAAATGTGATCTTCATTACAGGCCTCCTCACCTCGCTGAAATTAGATAGGCATAAATTACAAACAAGCACCAAGGCCCTCGTTTGGCTCTCAGCCTCCAAGGCAGTAAAAAGAGTAAAATGCTCTGCAGAGGAGCTTCCTCTGAGCCACTGAGCTATTCTTCCATCTCCTCTGCCAAGTGTACACGTATGGACTAGTATCATCCAATCTCCTAGGCCACACTTCTCCAAGATGATAGGCAGCACAAGGATAGTGGTGGCTGAGAAGTGTGACTCAGTCTCACCAACACTTACCCTGCACAGGGCCTCAAAGCAAAGCAAAATGAAACAAAACAAACCAAGCAAAATCTTGTCTGTCCTAAGGAATTCGAGAGAGCTAACCAACATAGATGGGCAGCAAAAGCAGCTCCTACAAGGTGCCAAGGGCTATTTCCAGCATTCTCACTGGAAGGATCTCCTGACTACTCTTCCAGCAAACTTTTCTATTTTATTTCGTATCTGACCTGTTGTTCCCGCCTTGTTCTAGTCTCTTACCTGTTTCCGTCATTCCTAACCAGCCTTTCTGTCAATGTACTAAACCATCCTACCACCAGGGGGCAGTGGAGATAAAGAAACTGGCTCAAGGTGTTTGCTGCTCTCTACTAGAAAGTATCAGTAATAAAATCATTCTGTAAATTTGCCTTTCTCCATGATTTTTTTTACATTTTCACTTTTCAACTTAAATTATGGTGATATTCCCACTTGTAAATCTACATTCATATCAATGTTTTCATAAATAGGACTGTCTTGGATTCTGTCAAAGTCCTCTTTACTATAAGATGCCATTTACAACACTTGGTGCTATGACGAATATATCAAAATACAGTCCCAGAGGTCATTACATTCCGCTTCAGCTTTCTTTGGGTACGAACCATAAAGTTATAATAATGAGATATTTCTTAGAACTAAACCCCTTCAGATAATGTTGTCAGTATTGCAAAGTAAGGGGTTCTCTGAACTTGAAAGGAAGCTATTGTCCTGTGGGTAAGATGTACTTCCAGTCTGCTCAGTAATTGCCCCCATTATTATAAATAAAGGCCCTTGGGATTTGACCTGTGTGCTGGGGTTCTGGTTAGAGCCCTCTAGGCCAGCTTTGACAGGCTCCAGCTTCTACGTGGAACAAGGTGACTCCTAGCCCCTGCCTCAAGGGCAGGGACTTTATTCCATTATCCCTAAGCATCTTCTATATAATGTGCATATACTATTTGCTTTGCTTTGTTTTAAAGAGCTTGTTACTATAAATAAAGGTACTGGCAAAGGAGGGTAAGTATTATGATACATATGGCCACTGCACAGTCATTAATTCAAACTGTGACTACTACTTAGTTCTTAATGAGCACCAGGAGATTACTAGTTATTTTCCAGAAAACAGAGATAAAAAATAGGCCGACAGTTCTCCTTCAGATCAGAAGAAAGCACCAGTTACTACCAAGGAATTTGGCCTTTGCTCCTTAGAAAGAAACCTGAACTGACCAAGAGACTTAGGATTTAACTAAGGTAGATGGTTCCAGAAAAGTGTTGAGAAATATTTGTAAAAGAAAACAAGAATGATTTGATATTCAAGTATGGTGAGATTTTCCAGATATATTACATTGGTATATAAAGATTCATTAAGATGTGAAGAACTAGACTTATCATGTTAATTATTTCACAATATATACAAATACTGAATAATTATGTTATACATCTGCATCTAATATAATGCTACTTGTCAATTATATCTCATTTTTTTTAAAGTTGAACTTCCTTAAAAAATACTGAAAAGATCAAGTTGCTGGGTAATTGAGGGCAGAGCAAAGGAAAAAAGCACCTCTGCCACCCAGGTTCTATAGGAGGATAGGAAAGTAGCTTAGATGGGTGCCCTTTTCCAAGATACAACACCATATCCTGCCATAAAAATGGGAAGTTGGTTTTTTTTCTCCTTCAGATAAAGTCAATTAGCTAGTATAGAGGATCACTCTAATTACCAGGTAAAGTTAGGATAAACTATGTGTGACAAACTGCACTATCAAACTATTTTACTTGAGGACTAGATATGGTTCATCTTAAAGACATGTACGTAACTGGGGATGAGATCTTTCTGTCTCTGCAATCTTTCAGCAGATTGCCTGTGATGTGCATTCAGTTTTAATGCTTATTCAATAATAAAATGCTTTTCTTTCCCTAAAAGACAAGAAAAAGAAAACAGGTTAGTAAAGTACACAAAAGGAGGTTATAGAAGAAGTGCACTAAATATGGGCACTGCATTTATATAGCCATCCTATGAGGTAGGTATTATTAGTACTATCATCAAAATTCTTGTATAAAGGAAAAAATGAGTGAGGGAAGGTAAGTAATTTTCCTCAAGTTCCCCGTGAAAGACGTCGACTCTAATCCAGCCCACGTTCTTAATGCTACCATGCTTCCTAACTCCAGAGTTTACATTCCTAACTGTGATGCTGCCCTGTCTCCAGAAAAGAATATAAATCTAGACCAAATTAAGGAAAGGCAGGACAGAGGCTCAAGGGAGGTGGTCCTGGATCTAGCTTCTCAGCATTCTTGCTACACTGATAGATGAGTACAATTTATTTTAGTTTCTCTGGTAATAAATCTCTCTTCTTTTATTCCAGTTCTATGTGCTTGAGGGTCTTTCAGCACAGACATGTCATTACTTCTCAAGTGAATCAGACTTCAGCATAGAGAAACCATTCAGTAGATATATTCAGTTTAGTGACCAAAACTTGGGAATAATGTTATCTGTAAACAGTTTTTATGACAAGTTCTCCTCTGGGAACTACAATAAATAACACCCATCTTCATCACTTCAATCAAAACTATGTAAAAAAATTGCATACATCATGGAAGAAGGCAAGCATACTATTTAGTGAGAGGAAAATCATCATCAAGCATCTCTGTTTAATGAGAGGGAAATGTCTGTTGAAAGAATTCATGTCAGAAACAACTGTAGTGGTTCAGAATGTCTATCAGAAATAACTGCAAAGACACACAATGAAGGGAACCTTAACAATTAATCTCGCCCATGTATAGAGGTTAAGGAAACCACAAACACAGAATAGGGTAGCGGTAGGTTATACTAACTAGATAACAATGGCCACACATTATTCCACAAGGGTAAAATTTCAACTTAACCAGAAGAGTGAACCCAATGTCACCTTAAAAGACTCAGAATTATCATCACGAATACAGACTATTGGGTCATGTAGAACTGTTTTGATGCATTTCCATACTCTTAAACTTTTATTTATTTATTTATTTTACTCTTAAACTTCTATGTCTCATTTGTAAATTCTTTTTCTTTCTCTTGTGGCCTACAGGTTGCAGTGATGTGCCTGTCTCGAGCAGTTACTAACCTGAGGTAGACACATTGTATGAAGACTGCCTAGCTCCCTGTAGTCACCTTGACTCCTTCCTGATACACAGGAGCAGGTTCCTAGAAGAAGCAGTTTGCTTATAATAACCCGGTGCCTGGAAACAGCTGACTGCATGAAGGGCAGCCCACCTGACTAGGCTGATCAGTAGTCCCTCCCAGGGAATGTGGAGTCTGGAACCAGAGTGTTGAATTCTCTGTGAGTCTGTAATTGTAATACATAAACTTGAGAGCTATGAGAAGCCATTATGTGGCCTGTCCCCTAAACTCTATGTAAAATAGATGCTTAATGAGGAGAAACAAGAGACAGTGAAAAAGTGTGCAAGGATTCACAAAGAACTTCTCATTACCAATTCCATTTCTCCTTGAGGTCCAGAACATTCCTTAGGTTCTATAAGACATTACCAAATCTTGATAATAATTTCTGCTTTCCCCTCCTAAGCTGGTATAGTGGACATTTGTTGATGCTTCTCATCATCCATTCTATATTTCCTCCTTCCTAACAACTCCCCTAATTTCCAGTTATATGTTTTTTTTAAGATTCTTTATTTATTGATTGATTTGACAGAGAGAGACAGCGAGACAGGGAACACAAGCAGAGGGAGTGGGAGACGGATAAGCAGGCTTCCCGCAGGGCAGGGAACCTGATGCCGGGATCGATACCAGGACACTGAGATCATGATCTGAGCCCAAGGCAGATGCTTAACAACTGAGCCACCCAGGTGTCCCCTAATTTCCAGTTATATGTTTTACATAGACCCTCTCCTAATCCTTGGTTTCGAAGTGGGACCAGACTGAAGCCAATTAGAGCACCCCATTCTCCTGTATAGAGTTATTGATGCAGAAGTGAGCACATGACCTCATTTTTTCTTCATTTTTTTTTTAAGATTTTATTTATTTCTTTGACAGAGAGAGACACAGCAAGAGAGGGAACACCAGCAGGGGTAGTGGGAGAGGGAGAAGCAGGCTTTCCCGCAGAGGGCTGGGATCATGACCTGAGCTGAGGGCAGACGCTTAACGACTGAGCCACCCAGGCGCCCCATGACCTCATTTTTTCTGATTGAGTTATTAAAAGAATTTCCTAGGAGCTTTTGAGAAAAAAGTTTCCTTTCTCATTCTTAGGACTTAGCAAAAAAAGATGGCCAGTGGACATAAAAGAAATATTTAAGTGTCAGGTGCTTCTAATAGACTCCTTACAACTGTAAGGGAAGTCAGATTTAAGATAAAGTCAAAATCATGCAGGAAAAAAGAAAAGAAACTAGGTCCTTGGTGAGAACCTGGGTCACACTTTGTTTGAAGCCTGTAGACATGTCACTTTCATGTACAGCACATCTTCTTTATTTTTAAAGTCTATTTGAGTTAGATTTTTGGTTGTAATGAATAATATGCTAATAGATGAGCACCTTTAAGTTGTTTGCAACAAAAGAAGAGTACTTTTATGGTATTCAATGACTTAATCTGAGCTAAAATATATGAAAGAGTCAGAGTAATTAGGCATTGAGGAGACACCCAAGGGAATCTCCTACTAAATAAAATACTCATTCTGTGTGTGTGTTTAAATACTATTTTTACTTTTTCTGAGGCCCTTGGGGGGTTACTTCCTGACTTTTTATTTTCTCAAGAAGCTAAACTCTCCAATAAAGGAATGCAGATAAATCCTAGCATATTTTACTGACAGAGGAGCTTATAGAAAACGAACTAATTCAACCTCTTCATTTATATGTAACCATAAAAATTACTGTACACCCTCAAACACAAGTGTAGCAGGCTATGGAATAGAATGTTTCCCATTGCCTTGAAATTTCAGCTAAAATACAAAGCTACATTCAATAATCACTAGATACATCCCAGCATGACTTGCTGAGAAGTAACCAACCTAGCTCAGTGACCTTTACCCCCAACACACTGTATAAAAGCAAACTAAGGATTCCCCGGGAAGAGAATTCTTTGCACGGAGTTCATAGTACAGAAGGTATTTCCCTATTCTCTGTGTGAGAAAAGATATCAGCTACATGGTCCCTAAGTGCATTTTTGGGAAGCCTCAAGGGAAGTTTTTTAGAAGCAAGGGTTATCTGCCAGAACAGAACACGTCATCTGACCTCACATCTCTTGGATCAGCACTTGCCATGTGCTGCCACCATCAGAGTGCACATAGATGAGCTTTAGGGTCGAACTCATGTGTGCTCCCAGGAGCCTAGGGGCACATGTGAGTAAGAAACTAGAGGAGTTAAAGAGGGTAGGTAGGACAAGAGGAGAGAGCCGCAGTAGGACTGGGCAGAGCAAAGATGCCAAATGTTCCCCAGGCCAGTTCTGGGTGAACAGGTGGTGGAATGGCCACACTGAGAGCCATTTCTAGAGGTCTCCAACCCAAAAGTCTGTCCACTGGGGTGAGGGAATCATGGCAGAACAAAGTCACATGGGGTTACCACCAGGGATAGAAGCTGATATCACAAGAGGTCATCTGGAGGGTGCCTGGGTGGCTCAGTGGGTTAAAGCCTCTGCCTTTGGCTCAGGTCATGATCTCAGGGTCCTGGGATCGAGGCCCGCATCGGGCTCCCTGCTCGGCAGGGAGCCTGCTTCCTCCTCTCTCTTTGCCTGCCTCTCTGCCTACTTGTAATCCCTCTCTTTGTGTCAAATAAATAAATAAAATCTTTAAAAACAACAACAACAACTACAACAACAACAACAACAACAAAAAAAAAACAAGAGGTCATCTGGAGAGGAAATCACCTAAGTCAAGAACCAGAGGAAGTGGAGCTCTCTGTGGAATTCACCAATGTGTGCCATGAAATGGTCAGTATTTGAATCTCTAGTGTGAGAGAATATAGTCAACAGCACCAACTAGTTAAAGAATTATGCTTTACTTCTTGTCCCTCTTCTGTCCCTGGCTTGAAGAAGCCAAGGATAACAAAAATGTGTGTTTGCAAGGGGAGAGAAAGGACAGTGAAAGAGCAGAAGACAATTCTAAGCTGGCAGGTAGGAGAAGGTTTAATTGGATGAAAGATTTAAATTTGGACGTTAGACTAAGCTGTCCCTATTAGTGGAAAATAGGAATTGTCCTACTATCCCAAAATGACTGGAAAAGATTAGAATCTTCCTCATATATTTTCCAGATTTGGGAGATGGAGAGATGATACAGTATTTGGGGGCAGTGATGGGGGAAGAATAATGCTGTTATTCTTGCTGAATAAATTTGTAATGACAGTGTCATAAATATAAACCAATATACAGCAACATTATATATTCTGAGACAAATAAGTGCAGATCAACAATGATGAACACTGTCACTAAGATGGATATAAATTTCCTGTCTCAGAATAAAGATACTGAGAACTAAATAAACAAACAAAAAAATCCACTATTGTATAATTCAGAATCCATTGGAAATCACTACATTAATTTCTTTAGAGACTTTTGAATTTCATTTTGAACATAGAGATTTTTTTTGCCACCTCTTTGCTATCCATTCTATAATATAGTCATTGTCAAACTTAAACATGAAATACAATTTATAAAGTTTTGTGGCTCAGATTAGCATTAGGTGAAAGATAATTAAGAGATGTATTATAAAGTCTTTTAGAATAATAGAAAATTATAAGCTCTAGTGGTGCCTGGGTGGCTCAGTCGGTTAAGTGTCTGCCTTTGGCTCAGGTCATAATCCCAGAGTCCTGGGATCAAGCCCTGCATCAGGCTTCCTGCTCAGTGGGGTGTCTGCTTTCTCTCCCTCTGCCTCTACCACTGCTCTGCTCTCTCTCTCATTCTCTCTCAAATTAATAAATAAAATCTTTTAAAAAAAGAAAATTATAAGCTCTAGGTGTTTTGCAACACTAAATAAGTGGTGCATACCCAATTATCATTAATAAATAGATCTGCTTTCCTCACCACGAGTTTAATGTGCTTACAAAGAAATATAATCATTCTCTTCAGTATTTAATCCTGTTGGTTCTCTTCATCTTTTTTCCCCATTGGTTCCATGATACACCATGTCCTAATCTTCCTCTTACTTCTCTAATTTTGCCTTCTTTGTCTTTTTCTTTAGCACTTCTTTCCTTTTCCTTTCTTACAAATACCCTGTGTTTGTATTAGTTAGATTACATTCAGTTGAAAGTAACAAAGACCCAACTATAGTGGTTTATACACACAAGGGTTTACTTTCTCCAATAAGAGAAAATCTAGTTATAGAATATCCAGAGCTTGTCACGTAACGGTTAACAAAAATTCAGGTGTCTCTACTGTTTACAACTTCCTCAAAGCCACCTCAGGACCAGCATGACTGCTAGGATCAGCCATTACCTTTGCATCTCAAGCAACAGGAAGGATAAATGGAAAAAGAGGACTTGCTCTGCCTTCGAAGTCCCATACAACAGTATGACAACAAATAATTGGCCAGAACTTAGTCATGTGACCAGCAGTTCTATGGTACACTGAGAAATGTGGTCTTTTATTTCAGGAGGTGATGTACTCCGCTAAAAGTCTGCCTTCTCATACTAAGGTAGTTAGAAGAATAGATGCTGGGTAGGTAGCTAGTAGTCTCATCAAACCTTGTTTTACCTCCCTCTGTATTCTACATTGGTAATCTTACTCATTCCACAGTTTCATGGACACCCTCTCAAATCACCAGCCTCATTTCTCTTCAGCTTTTCCTTTCCCATTTACGCATTCCTGTTTGATGTTTCCATCCAGACCTTTCTCTAGATTCTCAACATTATATCCAGACCTATCTTGAATTTATTATGTATAGAACCAAATATATATAATCATCCTATTAAATCACCAAACCAGTTTCCACACAGTGCTCTACACTCACACAACCAGCTCATAGCACATAAAGCAGTTTCCCAAATCCTCTCAGCATTTACTGCCTTTGGGCTAAATAGCTTGCTGTAACTCATTTCATATTCCACATCATGATTTACTTCTGTTTTTATGTGATTCCCATAAACATTTTGGGAAAAAAATCAGGTTTTCATTGTAATTTCTGTATTTAGCAAACCTATCCAAGTGCAGGACTAGTCTGTTTACATGACTCGTTATTATAAAGTAAAATAAGCATCGGTGCCTGAAAAGATGTGAAACAGTGACTGGAAATACGGGTTTGCAACCAGTTCTTGGTTTTTACCAATTTTCTTCTTAGTCAAATTGTTTTTAAGCCAAATAAATGGCATGTGCCACATAGCCTTGTGAGTGATGGTCCAGTGGGGGTGTTTTTTGCCAAGTTCATTAATACAAATTAGAAGCTGTCCACTAGCTCAGAGAGTTTATGTTCATATAACAGTTCTTTTTACCACAACTTGGTGTGTAAATAAGCCAAGAAACAGCAGCATCTTCTACATGGCAAATAGAAATGTGGGGGAGGCGACGATGATCCTTCACATAGGAAGAAGATAAATCTCAGTATGTTTGGGGAGAAGAAGGAGAGGGAAAAAAGGAAAGTGAGGAAATCTGTTTCTGGTTGTCAGAAAAGCTGGGAATATAAGTAGAGGCTCTAGAAGGTAATGTTAATGCCCTTCTTTTATGGCTACTAAGGAGACACAGGCTGCAGTGAGTAAAATAACATACCAGATGTCCTTTGTCCACCCTCTACTGAAATTGATATCTGAGGTCACTGACATCGAAGGCCCTTGTCTTTATCCATCCTACTTAAACTCTCTATAACATAACATCAGCCACTATAAATTGCACCTTTCCTCCCTTGGCTTTCAAGAATTGAGAAACCCGGGCGCCTGGGTGGCTCAGTGGGTTAAAGCCTCTGCTTTCGGCTCAGGTCATGATCTCAGGGTCCTGGGATCGAGGCCCGCATCGGGCTCTCTGCCCCACAGGGAGCCCGCTTCCTCCTCTCCCTGTCTCTCTGCCTGCCTCTCTGCCTACTTGTAATCTCTCTCTCTGTGTCAAATAAATAAATAAAATCTTAAAAAAAAAAAAAAAGAATTGAGAAACCCTACCATCTGATTCTTTTCCTACCTCTGTGGTCAACCCTTCTCAGCCTTATCGCTACTTCCTGTTTCTTAACCCTTTTATTAGTCCTGCTGTTTCCTGGAGTTAATCTTCCACTTGCTTTGCTTCTCTTTTCTTTTCCTGCTGATCTAATTTATTTCCATAGCATAAACTTTATGCATCAGTGATTTCCAAATCTGTAGTCCAATCCAGATTTCTTTCCTCATCTCTAGACCTGTATTTCTGTCTACTAGATATCTTCTCCTGAGTAATTTACAGATATTTAAAGTTCAACATGTCATCTTTCTCTTTAAATCTGTTATTGCCCTTGCATTTTCTGTCTTGGTTAATTTTGTCCCACCCACCCAGGCTGGAAAGCTTGGAGTAGGGATCCAAGATCCCTATGTCTTTTTGTTCCCATTCCCCGTTTCCTTGGTCACCAAGATCTGTGGATCCTTATAGCACATACCACATGGATCATTGTTTACCTGACCATTCCCACATCCTACCTCCACTCCACGAGCGACATGAGAGCAGCAATCATGTGTGATTGTGGATCTTTAGCTCATATCATTGGACCAGATACTTGGCACACTGACTACTTTGTAAATGCTTCAGTGTTGTTGCTGAT
This sequence comes from Ailurus styani, assembly GCA_002007465.1. NCBI lineage: Eukaryota > Metazoa > Chordata > Mammalia > Carnivora > Ailuridae > Ailurus > Ailurus styani. The sequence continues at coordinate 3,487,962 of LNAC01000113.1, forward strand.
TCTCCTAGACACATACACATTTACAATGATGAGTCAATACCTTGGTCCAAGAAGGGATTCTGAGAGAATATATTTGTTTCTCCAACAGAAAAACATAGGACATGGTTACATTTGTATAATGAATTATTTTGCATATACCTAGATTTTTAGTTTCTGTAGAGAAATCAAGACTAGCTTCTCCTCAAAAGGTACTATATAAAAAGAAGGATACTGTGGAAATGCAGATACTGTGGAAAATTATCAGAGTTCCAAGGAGGAGATTTAGTTTGGGTTATCCCCAATGCAGGGCCTGAGACAAGGATGTGGAAGCAGGCCTCCTTACATCTCCATGCAGTGATCCCAAGAAGCAGGAGTAATGGAGAAGGAAGTTAGGCAAAGGGAGAGAACAAACAGGTAAGAGGGATTTGTTGGGCTGGTTTCCACCATGTTCAACTAGCTGGGTCCCTCAAAGAAGCATGTAGAATGCTCCTCAGGATTGTTCAAGTGCAGAAGATTGGGACATTGTCTACTGACTCCTGTCTGCCCCTGGAGAAGGTTTATCTCCAGGAAAATAAGCCTTCTTGCACTTCTGGGCTACTCACATGTATGGGCCAATGAATTATTTTGGATTTGCTGAAAACCCTGGGGCAGGAAAATGGAGCGGTTACAGTAGGTGTCTGAGGTGGAAGATTTTTAGTGGCATGCATAGAAATGTCCATGATGACTGCAGTTGGAATCAGAGCTGGGCCAAGATGAAACATCTGCAAGAATGAAAGGTGATCAAACAAAAGAAACAGGTTTCCTGGGTATCTGAGCAGATTGGGTAGATGTCAGCTGAGGACTTAAATGAGTTGTTAACTATTTCCACTAGTAATGTCCTTGAGTATTCTCTTCTTTTTAAAAAACATTGTCGTGAGGGACAGAGTAGGAAGGAAACAAATGGTAAGGAGTGTTTTGGAATCTGTGAATGACACTGTATGTTGGTTTCCCCACACCCAAATCCAGCTCTCTACTGACTCTATCTATTTGAAAGGATGAAAAAGTTAATAGTCTATTTCTTTTTATAATATTTATTTATTTCCACCTTCTTTGCTAAAACCCTCCGACATTACCAAGTGATACCATTCTGGCAAAAAGACAATAGGAAAAAATCTGCTAACACTAACCTCTTTCTCCTTGTCCCTTCTCTAGTCTCTTGAATGAACGAGGATGTGATATCCTTAACTCCAGTGTCCATCTTATAACCATGAAGTGACACATGAGAAAGAAAGCAGTCTTAACTGACACAGAGGCAATGCAAATCCCAATATCGCTGGCTCCCTTTAAGCCTTGGCCAGGCCATGCCAGGCAAGGCTATGCATGAGGTCCCTGGTCACTGCTTCACCTAAACATTTCCTTTATGAAAAGGTGACCAGCTCAAAGAAAATGCTTAAGCCTAGCTCCAGTCTAATTGCTATAGGATAGTCTTACTGACAACACCTTGTTTTTAACTTAGCCTTGATTTTGAACCACTCATCACTCTGTCTCTACCTACCCATGTTGTCCCCAACACTATCACACTGTTTCCAGAATCTATCACATTTCAGGCTTTTAACCTTTAAGTGGCATTCCCACTCAGTAACTCTTAGTCCCTCTTACCTAGCCAACCTGTTGTAGCCTGGCCACACTGCCCTCTGTTGCTCCCACTTGCCTACCCTGTCCTCCTCAGATGGAGCAGAGATATCATCATGGGGGAAACAAAGGACTGCAGAGCATGGGAGTACCAAGTTCCCTTTTCCTCCACCTCAAGTTCTCCCAGAATTAAGTATTTTTTTTTAATTTTGAAAGAGTTTATTTATTTATTTGAGAGCTAAAGAGAGCATAAGCAGGAGGAGTGGCAGAGGGAGAGGAAGAAGTGTGGGGCTCGATCCCAGGACCCTGGGATCATGACCTGAGCTGAAGGCAGATGCTTAACTGACTGAGCCACCTAGGTAACCCCAGAATTAAATCTTTCATTGGCTTCCTGAAGCCAGCATTTGTGTTTATGAACTGTTACATCCAAAGAGGATCAGGAAGGACCCAAGGTCAAAGGTTTTTCTCAATTATAGTACTATACAGAAGATGGAAAAATCTGTACAGAGTGAAATATAAAAATTTAGTAGGCTCTTTCTTCTGAAACCACCTCAACATTTTTATGTTCCATTCATACCAATAAAATTAAGGATTAAATAATTCTTAATTCTAAGACTAAACTTTACAGAAGAAAAATCAACACAGAGTTATTGTTTTTTCTCCAGGAGCAACCCCCCCCCCAAACTGGTCAAAGGTCAATAATTTGTATGCCCAGTGTCCCTTCAGACACTCGTGAATCAATCCTCTAAGTTCCCCATCCCTCTAAGATAAGTAGGGACTTATCTCCTTGACCTGGTAGCAAGTTCTTTGAGGGCAGGGACTGGAGGCTTCCATTTCTCTGGTAACCTACAGGGAGCCTAGCACATTGTAGTCCACATTGTAGGCCCAAGAAAGCTTTAATGAGCATATGGTAGATCACATTCTTTATTCCAATCATAACACCTTCTAAAGTGATTTAGACCACTTGTTAAATAGCAGTCTTCTTAGATGGGAATGGAAAATTCCTGCTCTTTGGTGGTTCACGAACCAACATAAAATTTGATGGTAGGTGGTTTCTGTTTAGTTACTGTAGGTAGACAACTTTTCTTTCTGAAGACATTGCCTTTTACAGTAATTAGTACTCCTGGTGTTTTTGGTTGGGAGGCCAAATGAGTCATGGCGGTCTCAGATCACAATTGAAGCAGGTTTTAAAACCACATGGGAAAAACAATCTACCTAAGGAAATCAAAGTATGTAATACTCTATCATGATATTGCCACCTATTCTTGTATTCCTTCAATACATAATTGAGCACATACTGGGTGCTAACTCATATACACTAGAATTGGGGTAGAGTGACAAATAAATGAGATAGAGAAGCTGCCTTTTTAACTTATAGTTTAGTAGTGGATACAGACAAGTAAATAGGAAATGTCAAGAGAGTATAATCACAATACAATAAATGGACATTTCTGTACAGTATGGTCAGAGCAAATCCTGAGACTACCCATATTTAAAAAGTACAGGTGATAACATACAAGTAGACCTCTACCCAGTGATCAGGAGAGCTTGAACAAGAGGTTCTGTGTTTTTCCTGATACTTGAGCTCATAACGACAATAACTTGACAATGATTCTTCATATTTGCAAAGCAAAGGGGGACTCCTAAACTGCTGTAACATCTTATCTCATTTAATCGATATAACATACTTTTTGAGAAATATTTTATTATAATACTTTACAGAAGAGGGTACTATGGCTTAGGGAAGTTAAGGTACTCTGAGGGACTCCTCTCACATTTTAGTGATGACAGTACATGACACTGTTCATTATGGGCATACTCTGTACTACATGTTATTTGATAATTGTTATTAATTTTCTAAATTAAACGCTTGTACTCCTATATACTGTAAAAAAGATATTTTCTTTATAAGCAGGGGCATATTTACCAAAGATAAAAGCACCTTATGAGAAATGACTTGGGGACTGTGACTAAAAGACCCATAACTACTTAGAAATTTCAAGTCTCACTTTCTTTTATCTTGGAATTCTTTTTAAGTTTCTCAATTTTAAAAATTTCCACTCTCTCCTACATGGGAAAAAAGTAAAACCTGTCTTTCTATTTTAAGTTTGCAAAAACATGTTGAACGATCCTTTATAATGCAGTCGATATTCTCAGGACCCACGGTTAGCAAACAGACTTACATCAAGCAGTATTTCACAGCTCAATGGAGATTAAATAACTAGTTATATGAGGACCTATTGATCCTCAAAACACATTCTAAAATCATAGTAATATCAATATGCACGTTCTTTAAATTCACTTTTCCCTCAAAGCATAAAGAAATGTGAAAATCAGTAAATTCTATTTGTAGTACCACAGTACCAAATGCTCCATATTTACATATACTGGCTATAATTTGAATACTTTCTTATTATTTGTTAAAACTCAAACATTTAAAAAATAAATTTAAGTTTTTTTCAAAACCAATAATTAGAGTATTATATTGACAACTATATAAATATTTCAATTATTTTAAATGTTTTCAGTTATCACTGCAAAGTCAGTGAACACTTTATAAAAATTATCTAAAAAATATATGGCCATATTATGAAATCAAATGCTAATATTCCTGAGAAGTCACTCAAGTTTTTTTTTTAAAGATTTTATTTATTTATTTGACATAGAGAGAGAGATTACAAGTAGGCAGAGAGGCAGGCAGAGAGACAGGGAGAGGAGGAAGCAGGCTCCTTGCTGAGCAGAGAGCCCAATGCGGGCCTCAATCCCAGGACCCTGAGATCATGACCTGAGCCGAAAGCAGAGGCTTTAACCCACTGAGCCACCCAGGCGCCCGTCACTCAAGTTTTTAAAAGATTGATTGATTAACTGATTTGAGAGAGAGAGTGTGAGCACACAGAGGGAGAGGGAGAAGCAGACTCCCTGCTGAGCAGGGAGCCTAACACGGGGCTCAATCCAAGGACCCTGGGATCATCATCTGAGCCAAAGGCACATGTTTAACCAACCGAGCCACCCAGAAGTCACTTGAATGCTTAACCAACCGAGCCACCCAGAAGTCACTTGATTTTGAAATGATAGGAGGGATTAGTTTATCTGTAGATTTGTCACAATCTTTTCTGGGGTTTCATTAGTTGGTTTCATTGCCTTTTTAGACCTAGAATGAGCATATGTCTTGTTTCTGAGGGATAAGAATGCTATTAGGACATTTGCCTGGTTTTCTGAAGGGAAAGGATGGTCTCATTTTTCCATGTGACTCTTCTTATTTGTCAGCCCATAAAAGTCACATCATGTTGGCAGAGGAATATTTAATGTGAAGGAAAGGCAGGATAAACCTTGGGATTACTCACGTAAACCAATCCCTTCCACAGCACTAGGAGGTTCCTATCAATGTGTTTAAATGATCATATATTTCTCTCCTTTCCAACTTACATTCTGTCACATTTCCCCTTCAGCTGAGTGGCATTAGAATGGGATAAACATTTGGCGGGATTTGGATAAAGCATGCTTTCTCACGGGGGGTGATATTGCTCCAAACAGAAGCAAAACATCTTACTTTTAATGTATATTTCTATATATTACATAAACATACACATAATATATCTTTGGTATTAAAATTTCACGTGGGAAGCAATTAGGAGAAAAATATCTGTGAATGTTCTATGAAGAAAGGCAATAAATATTAAAAAAAAAGTTGAGAAACACTGGTCTAAGGGGAATTACACTGGAAATACTTTTGGTTTGGGTCAGCGGCATATACTTTTCCTATGAAATCAAAATCATATCGGAGGTATTAGATTAGGTTACAAAAATGGATATATTTAAGAAATACTGTTTGCTGTGCATAATTGAGGGGAAAACTGTGCTTCTCAGTAGATGGAACCCCTAAAAGATGTTTTAGTTACAATACTTCCCCGAGTAAGACAAGTAGTTATTAAATGTGGGCTCCTGCTTCTAACGAATGAAGACGACTTGGTGGTAAAATGATTAAAAGAAAGAAAGAAAAAAAACCCTAACATTTACTGAGTAATCACTATGTCAGAAACTATTCTAAGCATTTTAGATACAGTAACTCATTAAATACACACACACACACACACACACACACACACACACACACACACACACACACACGAACTAAAGGAAGATACTATCATTTCCCAATCTTATGGTTACCTGATCACCAAGATTAACTAAGTTACCCAGGATCACAAAGCTCGTAAGTAGTGGAGCTGGAATTGAAACCCTACAGGCTGACATCAGAGTCTGTGTTTTTAACCACGACATTTCTTGCCTCCAAAAACACAATACAGGATTTGTGAAAACTGAATGATTAATCAGTGACCCTTCAATAACTGATGGACTGAGGCTCACATGAAACAAAAGGGAATAGTAGTATCAAGAGCAATTTAGTGACTACATCTCAAATAAAGATTAACCTCTGCTTGCTCTGAGGCCAGTAGGGTCAGTAGGCTGCAGGCCACAGACATAAGAGTGAGGCCCTGGAAATGACCAAGCTCTGGGTCAATGGCTCTCAACAGTGTCTGTGCATTAGAATCATCTGGGGAACTGTCCAAAAAACACTAGTGCTTGGACCCCACTCCCTGGATATTAATTCAATTAGTGTTAGGGGACAGGCCCAGCTACTGAATTTTCTTGAGACTACCTGAGGTAATTCTAAAGTGCAGACAGGTTTGAGACACTGCTCTAGACACACTACAAACTCCTGCCAATATTATTTTATACATTTCTTGTCCTGAACCTGACCTGAAACCCAACTCTAAACCTTCAGTGCCCACCCAGCCCCTTGGATGTACCCTCTAACCTTGGATGTACTGAAGGTCAGAGCCCTGGAGAAACCCAACCACTTTGTGGACCGAACCTTCACAGCAATACCAATCCCGTCCCCTTGGTGGTGGTGGTGGTGGTGGGGACCTCACAGTGAGGTGACTCCTGCTCTGAGACCAAAAGAGGAAAGGAAGGGTTGGGGCACAAAGTCTTTCTTTGCTTCCCTCTCCTCAAAGTGATTTCTTTCTACAAAGCTGATATAATCAGTACTTCACCCCTCTTCCTTCTAAAGGTAATACTGGGAGGAAAGTGGAATGAGCTGCTGATAGAGCTGGGACTTCCCATGAGCTGTTGATAGAGTTGTGACTTCCCTGGCACCTAGCCTAGGTTCACAGACAAAGTGAGGAAAGCAAGATCCAGGCTCATAGGTGTCTGTTACTTCCCAGGGAAAATCCACTGTTTCAGTTGTGATCTTTATCCTTTTTATTGGCTGTTCTAAGTGAATTTGTTTTAAAGCCTCTTTTCCTTTAAATGTTGCCCACATAATCAATCAATCTGAACACTGAGGAGTATGGCAGAGAAGACCACATTGAGGCCTGGCATGGCAGAATAGTTAAAGCAGGAGATGGGCAATGAGTGCACACCATTTTTAGAGCTAGAGCTAGAGCCAAGGACAACACTCCAGAAGTTCTGTCCTAGGGGTCCCCAGAGCCTCTAATTCCTAATGGCCCATGGCTATGGAAGTGATTCATCCACAAGTTTACATGAAACTTAAGCTCTGCCTTAAAAGATTGGTGAATTCTCTTGTTATAAGATACATTTTGATAAGCCTAACTTTACAACCAAAATTCTATGTTAGAATTCATCCATCGATGTGGAGCTAGAGTTATCCCAAAGTGGGTAGCCAATAGAGGATGTTGACTGGGAGATGGGAACAGAAGTATATGTCCTTCCAAGAAGAAAAAAAAAAACCCCAGAAAATGTTAGCCAAAGAGAAAGCCAGGGTTTTCTTAATGACGTAACCTGCGCTCCTTCTGAGGTGGCAATGGAGAAAAACTATTTCTTTCTCACTTTAGAACACAAAGAAAGGACCAATCAGAAGTTTAAAAAATTCCCATTTCAGGGAAGTTAAAGCCTATAGCAAAATAAAAACCATAGGTGTATTGACTCCTGGCATATGTTTTTCAGTTCTGGAATGATTTTCATTCTGAGTATAAAGATCCAAGGTGAACAGAAAAGAAATCTATACAAGTGCAGAGAAACAGGGTAAGATTAAATAATAATTGATGACAGCTAAGAATTTGGAAAGTGCCTAATTGTTCCTGTTCTTATTTAATCATCTTTTTTGTATTTTTTAGCAATATGACTTATATGGATATATTTTTTGTTTTGCCTTGTTTGTTAACATTTTTAAGAATTTAAGTAGGAACGAATATAAGTTTTTTTTATTTCCATGAAGAACAAGAAATCTAGCTGTATTCAAAGTGAGCCACTGCATTATTAATATTCTGCCCTTTGGAGTCCTATCACCACACTCACCCACCTCCTCTCCTATCAAGGAAGTTTAGATTTAAAGGGATACCCTTGCAGGGCAGAATGAAGGAGATCACTAGGTAGAGATTAGATGAACGTGTCAGGAAGAGGTACCGGTACTGGGTCCTCTCGAATCCTCTGGTCTTTGCAGCTCCACATGTCTTCTCCCCTCCAACCAAACCCCCTGGGGTTCATCCTTTCAGTAATGTTTCTATTTGCATTCTTGATTCTTTCCTTTCTCTCTTCCACCTGTGCTTTCTTTGTCAAACCTTATTAGGTTAAAGTCCCCATCCATCCTTTCTGTGCTTGCTTTCAACCTTAGAATAAAGTCACAAACCTGGGCTGAATGGATCCACAATGAAACTCCCCAACATGACCCTACTTGGGCCGTCACTGATAACTGACAAGGCTCTTTTTTATGGATGCATTGATACAGCTCTCTAGATACTTACTCTACATATTTCTATCAAGCCCTGCTGCCATATTCACGCTCAATAAACAGATTTCTATTCTACTTAATGTAGACCAAGTTTACTCAATATAAATCTATGTGTTCTTCCTTTTCAACTTACATTTTCTAAGTATTTCTCTCTCTCCTTCCCTCCCATTCTCCCCCTCCTTCTCCCCCACCACATACACACACGCACCCACACACACACACATACACACACACAAAAACACTTCCTTTATGTCTCTTTCCCAACTACTCTGCCAAGTTGATCCCAGGAACATCATTCTCTCAAAAAAATCTCTTTCTCTTGATCCTTAAACCATCCCGTCTCCACTGACATTTTTTTTCCTAAATAATATTCTCTGCACCTTCCAGTTTGTTTGTTTGTTTTTTAAAGAACCTCTCCCCTGAACCTCTCTCATGACACCACCACTTTCTACCTTTGTTGAAATTATTTCTGTATATGTTCAGGGATAAAATTTAAACATCTTTTATTTTCTCCAAAGTCTAAGATTGAATCCTATACACACTGTGTGCTTAATGTGTACTGAATGAATGAGTGGATGAATGAATGAATGAATGAATGAATATCTTCAGTCTAGTTAAGTCATTTTTGGGCTTATTCTTGGTGTCTGAAATAAAATCCATGAGAGTGTTCTGGACTCATGTAGGGTTTGGAATGCCTGAAGACTGCCCTGGGTTTCTCAGATAGTTATCTTCTCAGTGTAATGTAATGCCATAGCCCCGTAGTCAATGTTTCTTCATCTTATTTAGTGATGTTGGAAACTTCACAATTAGAAATTAATTCCCTTGACTTATATCTTCAGTCCCTTTTTAAAGTTGTAACTCTTAAAAAATAAGTAAGCAAGCAAGCAGATAAATAAATAAATAACAGTTGTAACTTTCTAGGAGAAGTATTACATTTAGATTGGAGTATATTAATTTTTCTGATATTTTCCTTTGGACTGAATGTGATAGGGAGAACTGAAATATATTTTGGGGCACCTAGGTAGCTCAGTCAGTTAAGTGTCTGCCTTTGGCTCAGGTCATGGTCCCAGGGTCCTGGGATCAAGCCCCATATCAGGCCCCCTGCTTAGTAGGGAGTCTGTCTCTCCCTCTCCTTCTGCCCCTCTCCCTGCTCATATTCTCTCTCTCTCTCTCAAATAAATAAAATCTTTAAAAAAATTAATATCATATTTTGTACATGGGAAACAGGGGAAGAAATTGACGGTCTGGGGTTTCTTAGCAGGGATTCTATGATCCTTGCCTTTCTCTCCTCCCTCTGTACCTTCTTTGCCAAACCCCATTAAAGTCCCCATCCAGGCCCAAATCACAGCAGAGACCCTGTGAATCTACAATGGCTCTCCAATACCTCCTGTCTTGTCCTCCCCAAGGGTAGCTGCTCTCCAAAGATCTGTCTCCAGAAAGTCATTATTAAAATGATGTTAGAAGCAGACTGGAATCCTGCTTCAATTTTGTTTCTGCTATAAATAAATGGAGGGGCAAATTTGGTCCTCACCTATGAATGAATTGGAATCCACTTCTCTGATCCTACAAGCACAGATTGTGATTTTCAAAACAGGCTTATGGCAGTATATGATTTGTGATATTTTCCTTCTTTCTAAATTTCCATAACTTCAAGTATTCTATACTTCATATAGTTTCATTTTACCAGAAAAAGGAGTAAACTAAAGCAAATGAGAGTATATTAATTACAAGTTTTAAGGGGATAAAACATGGAAATATCTTTGGATTTGGAATATTTTTCCTTAGATTAATTTTGGTGACAAATATTCTTTTTTTAAAGATTTTGTTTATTTATTTGACACAGAGAGAGAGATTACAAGTAGGCAGAAAGGCAGGCAGAGAGAGAGGAGAGAGGAGGAAGCAGGCTCCCTGCCGAGCAGGGAGCCGGATGAAGGGCTGGATCCCAGGACCCTGAGATCATGACCTGAGCCGAAGGCAGAGGCTTTAACCCACTGAGCCACCCAGGCGCCCACAAATATTCTTTATAGTAAACAATGTCATAGTCTCTACCAGTTATTGATCACCAGATTAAGAAAGCTATTTTAAGAATTATATAGGAAAGATAAGGCCAAGAAAAAGATCTACTGATATAAAATAAAGCTGTCCCTCACTGTATGTAATTATACTAAATATTAAATCCTGGCTACCTTCAAACTATACACAGACACACAGAGACACACACATATGCACATGGTCATATAGAGGCTACTTCTGCCTTTCCTAATAGGCATTTATCAGTTTTCATCAGAAATATCCAAACTACTATGTCCCTACACTTGATTGCAGGTTTCAGTTTCCCCTCAACATCTCCCACAGTTAATTGAGAGCACCAGTTCAAAAGGTATACTTCACATGTGTCCGACTTAGATCTGCCACACTTTGCCACAGTGTCCACAGTTCGGAGGGCCATTGGAAGGACCATCACTGTAACCCCTCATGAGAAACATCAAGGCCCATGGTAAGGGTCCTCTGGTGTTACCAATGCCGCCAATTCTGAAGGCAGCACAGCAACAAGGGCTCCACAAAGGAAGCAGTCGTCTCTATAACTTGGTGTGCTTTGTCACTCAGTCTATCCAAAACATACCTCCTTTGCCCATTGGCTTTCTCTTTTTAGTCCAAAGGGTGGCAGAGGATAAGTACCACATCTACCCTGATACCTAACCTCTAGGAGCTAGACAGAGGACAGAAGTTATATCATCATTCCATTTCCCTCAATTTCTTTATTCTGCTATGCCTCAAACCCCCTCCACCTCCCCAATTCTCCTGCTTTTCTGTGGATGCAAAAACTACCGTTGGGGGTGGAGGCAGGTGGCATAAAAGAGGAAGATGTTCTCTATGTTAGCAGTGTTCAAGTCCTAGGTCAATCAGTCAAATGCCAATTTCATACACCAAAAGATACCAATTTGTCCTTTAGTCAGTAAAATCATGTCATAGGCCATCTCAGGATACAAGTTTTGAAACCAAGAATTGTGCACCATTTGCGAGTAGTGAAGACTCAACTGCCACTGAAATCCTCATGCATGCTGGGTAGATATAATAGATTGTTTTGAACAGATTCTTCTTTCATTTGTACAAAAAAGATTGGGTTTTCACAAGTCGATTCAACTTCACTTTGCTGCCAACACAGCTCTCTACCTTCTGCCAGGCCTTCTATTTAGACCCAGTTAATGGCACCTCAAGTTAATGCTGAATGACCTTCAAGTGCTACCCCAAACTGAACTCAAACCAAAGACAAACTTTGGAAGAAAGCACTGACAAATGTGGAACAACTTCTGAGTAGCCCAACTGATCTGACTGGGTTTCCATAGTCACAATCCCCCCAACACATTTAGAGATTTTGAATTTACAAAACAAACAAACAGAAATCCCTATCTTACCTGACTTAGCCCATTTGACTTTTAAATAGGATGAACACTTTTTTTTTTCTACCATCCCCATTGATACCCCATCTGAGAAGTTCTTAAAGGATGAGGGGGAAGAGAAAAAGGTAATGGGATAAGAAGCAGATGTGGGAATGCAGTGAAACAAAGGAATGCAGTGTAAGTGTGAAAAAGAAAGAGAAAGTGAAGAAAACCTATAAGACAAACTATCTTAATTTCATTGTAGACAGGAAATACTGCTAGAATTGCTGATTAAAGTACTTTTGAACTACATTCTAACCTAGTGCCTTGTTCCAAAGACAGAACTCCAAGAAAGACAGTTTTCCCCTCTTTGCTTGTTGTCACAGACATGACACTCAGGGAAAGCACACAGTTTTGTTACTTTCCCCCCAAATCACTCTACAACTAGACTTAAGTTCTTCCATTAAGTGGGCCTTTTAAAATACAGCCCTGAATCTAGGAGTTTAAGTGGAAAATATTCATTAGCAATCAAGAATCCTTTCCAGTTAGCGGTTAGCTCCTGGGGAGGAATTTCTCTTTGCATGGTCCTCACCTTTGAAGGCAATCAAATGCACTGATGCAAAAGAGAATTATGAGACCATTTGTACCTGGCTGTGGTCCAAGAAGAGGTTTACTGGGCATTACTTTATGAAAGAAAGTTGCGAATCTGTAGTAAACACCCACAGATCTCTGAGACCAGGAATGAATCAGAAAGTTAAAAATAGTCATAAAACCTGATCATTTCCTTTTCTGTGTCATCTACACAGGGGTGAATAGGTTAATACATTTCAGACAGTCAAAAACAGGACAGGATATGGAGTCCTTGAGAACTCCCTCCTATAGAGATGTCACCATTAGCCACCAAACCTCAATTTCATCAACCTTGAAACCGGTCATCATGATGTGGATTAACAAGTGATAGGACAGGGTTATCTAGCTATGAGATGGTATACAGTTGTAAAGACAGAAAATACTTGGCAGTTATAAGAATCAGTCATTAAGAATATCTTTCCTTTCTACCTTGTAATTGATTGGCTTTTCTCATGATTAGGGTCCTAGAGATAGCCCTACATGGGTACTTGTCCTTTCCAAAGTATGTTAATGCCCCAGTAGCTAGAACCTAGAATTATGTAAATAAATGAGAATTTTAAAAAATTACACACCTGGTTGAAAGCATGGTATGGTTTTACTGTTTTGCTAAGACTTGAGGTCTTCAGGAAACCTACTTACTCCCAAGGTTAGTGAGTGGTATGACCAGCTCCACCCCAGGTGCAAAGGAACTGACTCCATATAGGTCAATGCTGTCGGCAAATGTTTACAAGGGATGGTATCATCGACTGCCTATATCTTCATTCTGCCTGTATCAATTCAGGAGTAAAAGGCAACTCTGTTGTCTCTTTCCCAGAGTGAGGAGACCACTGAGAATGTTACCTGCTTTCTGGAACAGCCATGATAAACACTAGTTTCTTTTTGAAAGCCAGATACCTATAGTGCTGGGAATATAAAAGTTTGTTCTTAGTCCATAGAAGAAAGACTTATCCTGGAGGTCATGATTTGTTGTGTTAAGTCTGTGACACATTATAAACTTTATGTGGGATTTCTTCCTTCAGTTAAATCAAACACATTTGTGAACTCTAATTTAGCAACATTTCCCTTGGCCATATGGGCCTCAGACAGCAATTATGCTCCACAATTCCATAAAATATATCACTCTGGTCTCCTACAAAGTCTTATACTTTTTCTTTGTTGATTTAGTCTCAAGACTGCAGTTGTTCAGTTATGAGGTAAAACAAGGTGTTTCTATGTCTATTATTACCTTCAGCTTAATTCTCCCTTGCTCCCTTGACTGCAGCTTATTCTTTCTTTTTTGTCAGGGATTTTTATGGCACGGAATATATCCATCATGTTAAAATCCAGTCTGCTTTGTTCACTTTATTTGTCAGGATATTACGGCAGGGAAGCTTAAGAGTTTAATCAGGCAATTTTTCATTTTCTGTGAAAATGTTGTAACAAATCTCCCTTAATCTATCGGACAATATTCATTATGTGATATCTCCCTCTACCATAAAGACAGGAAGCCACAAATTACTTCATTTTTCACAACTCTGAGCTCTGAGTCACTTAGAAGGGGTGATTAGAATCATCGAATCTAAATCTTGAAGGGAATAGAGAGGTCATCACATTGACTTATCATGGGAATCACCTAGGTTGCTTTTTGTTGTTTTTTGTTTTTTTGTTTTTTTAATACAAGGTTCCTTCTCTCTTCTCCCTACCCCCAGCAATGCTGTTTTTCTGTCTGACTTGGAGTTCAAGAATGTATTTTTAGAAATTTCCCTAAGTGATTCATAGGATTAGCTGTCAATGATCCACTAATGCAGTTCCCTCTTCTTTCAAATGGAGGAATATCTACTGTAACATTCTTGAATTGTGAACATCCAGGTTTTGTACCAACAGTGTAAGAAATGAGACCTTCCCTGCAGAGCTGTGCTTATCACCTCACAGACTAACTGTACAGTGCATTCATCATTCACTCTTTCTGCAAGCATGTGTTAATGCTTAAGCTGAGTCCTAGTACTATTTATAGGAACTACTTGTGAAGAGTCCACAATGGGCAGGCACTGTATAAAACATTTTACAAATAATATATCTAATCTCCACAATAGTCCTGCAAGGTGGATTTGTGTAATTGTCCCTATGGTAAGAAGAAATTTGGGAGAGCTAGAATTTGAGCCCACATCTACTAGGAGCTCTAAAGCTCATATGTTTTCAAGTGTTTCATATGTACCATCCAGTTCCAAAATAATTACATAGATAAGCATAAACACTTTGCCTTTTTAAATTAAGAGAAGTTTTTTTTCTTAGCCTCAGGAATATGCTTAGTCTTTTTCTGATCATCTTAATTATGAAAACTTAATTACAGCCAATAATTATTGACCACTTATGTCCCAGGTACTTCATATGTTAGATTAATTATAACACTGGCAATCCCCTTGGGGATATACTATTTATGTCTATAAGAGGATTTGTGATTTTAAATATCCACTTCTTTACAGACCTTTTAAAAATAGGATAGATTCTTACCTGTTGGGGATGGTGTAAACACTGTATTACTGAAGCCTAGATAAATAGATTCCCAAAATCCATACCAGCCCTCCAATTCTATATGAGGATTATAATTAGCCCTGAGAGAACCTCTACTGAAAAACTTTCTATTTCCTGTCAAATTAAAAGCTGTTTCCAGTGCATTCATGGATTGAATAGGCTCTGTCTCATCACAATGTTTCACTTTTCCCATGAGTTCAGTAAGTTATATTTTTAGCATTTTTTTTCTGAAGCCAGAAAAAAGCCACCCCAAAATCCCAACAAACACCAAGTGTTATTTTCAAAAGGGAGTTTTTTGGCCACAAGCACTGGGCTCCTTTTCAAGTGATTGGAGTAAAACTTAGCTCAAGTTAAATTTAAGGTAGTCTCTTATTTTTTTATTCCATTCAGATTAAGAATATTTTAGATGTCTAGACAAACTAGGAATACTTCTATGAGGATAACTGTTTTAAACTTGAATCTTTGAATGTAATTCTAATTTTTTTAAAGATAAAGTCTTGTGTATAAAGTCAGAGTAAAGTCTAAGATAATGGAAATTCACTATAGACTCCAAACTTTTCACTTGTTCTTTAACATAAAAATGACTAATTCAGTAAATATTTTCCTATGGCCTGTGATGTGCCAAAAATCATGCTAGCCACTAGATAAATGGAGATGAATGAGATAAGCACTCTAGAGAATTTTCAGGTATACTCCTTTTAAATTACTGGATTAAACTGCAATACCATCTTTTACCCACAAAAATGTCAAATTTAATATGGTTCAACCTAATAGTTAATATATTGTATTGCACTGATTTCTCTTTAGGAGGATGAGTAGGTATTCCCTTGAGGAGACATGGAGTGGAAGATGATAACAAGACTTCCTCATGCCCATACTATGGAGATTGTACTGAATCCTATAGCCCAGGAGGACCACTGGAGGTTGATATAGCGTTCTGGCAAAAGGATGGGGGTGGAAAACACTATCCATCTGTGTTGCTAAAAACGTACTATAATGTTGGGTAGTATAAGGAATGAATGCAAAGAAGGAGAAGTTGGATATCATGAGGTTAATTATAAGTTTGTTCCATTAGTTCAGGTGAGAAGTGTTGAGGACCTTAATTAAATCTATTCTACAAATATTAGAGACAACATTTATGAAAATAACAAGATGGCTATGATGGCTAATTTTATGTGTCAACTTTACATGGTCACAAGATGCCCAGATTCTTGGCCAAACATTATTCTGACCGTGTCTGGTAGGGTGTTTCCCTATGAGATTAACATTTGAATCAGTAGACTGAGAGAAGCAGATTGCCCTCCCTAGTGTAGGTGGGCCTCAACTAATCCACTGAAGACTTAAATAAAACAAAAAGGCTGAGTAAAGAGTGAGCTCTTTACTGACTGCCTGAGCTGGGATGTTGATCCATCTTTTCTGGCCTTCAGACTGGCACTTAAACTTTGGCTCTCCTGGGCCTCCAGCTTGCCAGTTGTAGATCTTGGTACTTCTCAGCTTCTATAATTATATGAGCCAATTCCTTATAATCAATCAGTCTGTGTATTTATCCATTTGTCTCTATTTGGTCCTGTTTTTCTGGAGAACATCTGACTAACAGTTTTTGGTACTGAGAGTTGTTCTAGAGAAACAGAATGTAAAGAACATGTTTTCTGCATTATTCCTGGGGTTTCTAGAATTGGTTCTTTATTCTAATTAAAGATGTTAATGGTTCTATTTTCAGTAATAAAGAAAGCACTGATATTCCATGGTGTGATGTGGAATAGGGATGTATGGGAAGACTTCTGGTGAAGCTGAAGCTGGGGACATTAAGTATCTAAATTCTAATGAGTTTTGTTAGTGGAAGAGCCCTCCTGATTCCCAGCAGAAGTAGCCTCTCTCAGGCGCCTGGGTGGCTCAGTGGGTTAAAGCCTCTGCTTTCCGCTCAGGTCATGATCTCAGGGTCCTGGGATCGAGGCCTGCATCGGGCTCTCTGCTCAGCGGAGAGCCTGCTTCCTCCTCTCTCTCTGCCTGCCTCTCTGCCGACTTGTGATCTGATCTCTCTCTCTGTGTCAAATAAATAAATAAAATCCTTAAAAAAAAAAAAAGAAGTAGCCTCTCTACCCTTATCTGGGGGGTTAGCCCTGTATTGCCTAAGGAAACTCTAGTGGCCTCTGTTGAGAGAGCCACTGTACAAGACACTGCTGATTCTCCCCTGGACCACCTCTACCCCCCATTCTTGCTTCTAGACCTATGATTAAATTCATATCCCAGAAAGTCCCTAAAGAAAGGTAAGGTACAAATTGTGATCCATGAAGAGATAAGCTACACTTTAAAAGAACTACTTTAGTTTTCAAATTTATACAGACAGATATCCAGAAAACATGTGTAGGAATGAATATTAAGAGCATGGGATAATGGAGGAAGGAACATTAAGTTTAATTGGCCCAAATTTGATATTGGTTCATTAAGCAGAGATTCTGCATTTAATGTTGCAATTCAGGGAGTTAGAAGGGGTTGTAACAGTTTGGTTGGTTGGCTGAAACATGGATCAAAAAGTGGCCCCCTGAAAGCAAGTTGGAAATATCAGAACTGCCTTGGTTTAATGTAGAGGTAGGGATTCAAAGGCTTAAGAGAGATTGAAATGTTAAAGTGGATTTGTCATTTGAATGACATACTGGGAGGGTCATGATGACTATGGGAAATAAAGGACTATGAGGGGAGTTCCAGCATCCTTAAGAGCTCTGTGATCACTCTTCTTTGTAGGTCAGACCTTACAGCGGGAACTACAGTCACTGAATTGAGAAACCTAAGTGCAATGAGAAAAACTAGATCATGGGGTAGCAGGGGCCAAGTAGCCACACTCAATCACCAAAGGCAAGGTGGCTATGGTTGCCATAATAGACAGCAGATTCAAAGCAGCAATCAAAATAGTCTGACTGGCACAGACTTATAAAGTTGGCTACTTGATCTTGGTGTTCCAGAAGTAAAATAGATAGGAAGTCTACTAAATTCTTACTTGATCTGTATAAGCAGAAAAATTCCAGGTTAAATGAACAAAAGCCTAACCTGAATTATAAAAACAGAGTCCTAGTCCCTCAATCAATTCCTAGACTTGAGACAGTTTACTTACCTAAAACAGCTTGAAAGAAGGGAGGCTGGGTCCCCTAAGGAAGGACCCTGGTATACTACCAAAGATTTATACTGTCAATCTTCCTCCCAATCTTCCCCAAAGGGATCCTTTTACCAGAATAACTGTGCACTGCTGAAAAGGAAAATTATCAGACCTTCAAGGGACTACTGCATATTGGCTCTGAGCTGATATTAATTCTAAAAGACCCAAAATGTCATTTTTGTTCATAAAGTAGGAGCCTATAGAGGCCAGGTGATTGATCAAGTTTTAGCTCAAGTCTGTCTCGCAGTGAACCCATTGTGTCCCCAGGTGCATCCCAGTTCCAGAATTCATAATTGGAATTGATATTCTCATTAGTTGGCAGAATATCCACATTGGTTTTTGACCTATGGTGTGAGGGCTAGTATTGTGGGAAAGGAGCAGTGGAAGCCATAAGAACTGTCTTATCTAGGAAAATATAAACCAAAAGCAATACTGCATTGAGTACTAAATTGCAGAGAATTGTGCTATCAAGGACTTGAGACAGGCAGGAGTGGTGATTACCAACACATTACCATTCAATTAGTTTATCTAACTCTTTAGAAGATGGATGGATCTTGGAAAATGACACTGGATAATCGTAAATTTAACCAGGTGGTGGACTCCAACTGAAGGTTCTGTACCAGATGTGGTTTCATTGCTTGAGCAAATTAACATATCCTCTGGTATCTGGTATGCAGTTAATGATCTAGCAAATGCCTCTCTCTCCACCCCTGTCAATAAGGACCAACTTGCTTTCAGCTGGTAAGGCCAGCAATATACTTTCACTGTCCTACCTCAGGGGTATATTAACTCTCCAACCCTATGTCACAAATCAGTTTGCGGGGATCTTGATCCCTTTCACTTACACAAGATATCACACTGGTCCATTACATTGATGGCATTATGAGGATTGGACCTAGTGAGTAAGAAGAAGCCACTACTCTAGACTTATTGGTAAGATATCTGCATGCTAGAGTGTAAGAAATACATCTGACAAAATTTCAGAGGCCTCTGTGAAATTTCTAGTGGTCCAGTGGTGTGGGGCACATTGAGATATCACTTCTAAAGTGAAGGATAAGTTAACGGGTCTGGCTTTTCCTACAAACAAAAAATAGGTGCAATGCCTAATGGATCTCTTTGGATTTGGGAGGCAACACATCATTCATTTGGATTTGTTACTCTCGCCCATTTATCAGGTTACCCAAAAAGCCACTAGTCTTGTGTGAGGCTCAATGCAAGAGAAGACTCTGCAATAGGGCCAGACTGCTGTGAAAGCCTGCTCTGCCACTTGGGTCATACGGTTCAGTAGATCCAATGGTGCCTGAAGTGTCAGTGGCAGATAGAAATGCTGTTTTGAGCCTTTGGAAGGTCCCTATAGGTGCAGACCCTCAAGATACTGAAGCAAAATCCTGCCATCCTCTGCAGATAACTACTTCCCTTCTGAGAAACAACTCTTGGACTTTACAGAAACTGAATGCCTAACCACAGATCACTGATCCATGTAACCTGACCTGCCTCTCATGAACTGGTTTTGTCTGACCTGCCCAACCACAGAAGTGGACATGCACAGCAGCATTCTTTCATCAGATGGTAGTGGTATATATGTGATCAAGTCTGATCAGACCCTGAAGGCACAAGGAAGTTCCATGAAGAAACGTCCAATTGCCCATAGTTTTCACTTTGCTGTATTGTCGTCTCTCCCAGCTTGCACCTATGGCCTCATAAGGAATTCCCTACAATCACTTTATTAAGAAATTTATACTCATGAACTCACAGTGACCTTGAGGTAGGTATCATTATTTCCAGTCATTTCCATTTTGAGGAAGCTAAAGCACAGAATGAATAATATGTTGCCCAGGACCATGCAGCTGGAGTGACGCTATGGCACCAGTCTAATACAAACATCTCCCTTTGACACACATGCCATACCATATTCTCTAAAATTCCACAGGGCAAATGTTGGAGGTCTCTCTTTTAGCCTTGCTGTTATTTTTAGCAAATTTCTGTTTTCCTTACTGGAAGGGATGATTGTATGGGGAAAAGTGAGGAGAAGAATCAAGCTATGTACCCAAAAGATATTTCAGTTAAATGGCATTTAGTCAACTAAAATTATTCTAAAAATTAACAATAACAGAGAAAGTGACTTAGGTTCTTTCCTGTTGTAGACAGAGGACTTTTAGGAAGAGTACTATTTATTTTTCACCCCAAGCCCCAAAGGACACGAATAGTCATATCTACTAAAGAAACTGAATGCATAATTATAAACCTTCCAATAAAAATTTTTGAGGTCCAACTTCTTCACTGGAGAATTCTATTTAACATTTAGTAGAATCTGTTTCAGAAAATTAAGGATAAGGGAACACTTCCAAACTTATTTTATAAGGCCAGTATTACTGTGATACTAAAATCAGACACCACAAGAAAAACTATAGATCAATATCCCTCACAAACATAAATGTAAAAACCTTTAAAAATATTAATAAATCAAATTCAGTAATATATAAAAATGATAATATATCATGACTAAGTGAGGTTTATCCTATGAATGAAAGGTTGATATAACACCCCAAAATTAATTAATATAAGTTAATAAAGGACTAAAGTAATAAATCGTACAATCATCTCAATAGATAGAGGAAAACATTTAACAAAATTCAACACCCATTCATGATAAAAAAAAAACTCCCAGATAACTCAGGAATAGATGAGAACATGCTGATAAAGATATATATGAAAAACCTACATCTAATATCATACTTGATGATGAAATACTGAAAACCTTCTCCTTAAAATCTGAAACAAGGCAAGGATGTTCACTTTAACCACTTCTATTTCATAATCTCCTGTATTTTTTGGTTTGTTTTGGTTTTTTTTATTAGTTTCAGAGGTAGAATTTGGTGATTCATCAGTTGCATGTAGTACCCAGTGTTCATTACATCAAGTGTCCCCTTTAATGCCTATCACCCAGTCACCCCTTCCCCCTCTTCCACATCCCCTCCAACAACCCTCAGTTTGTTTCCTAGAGTTCAGCATCTCTTATGGTTTGCCTCACTCTTAATTTTCATCTTATTTTATTTTTCCTTCCATTCCCCTATGTTCATCTGTTTTAAGTTCTGCATATGAGTGAAATCATACGGTATTTTTCTTTCTCTAATTTATTTTGCTTAGCATAATAATCTCTATTCCATCCATATTGCTACAAATGGCAAGATTTCACTTTCTAACAGGTTTCTAAAGTATTTCCCAAACTTTATTCATTTACCAGCTATCTTAAAAATATTTTTCATAGCTTCATAACTCTGTACAACCACATTTTGGAAATGGCTGAAATAGAAAAATAAAACAGAATTTCAGGAGCAGAAAGTTTCTTGAGGAGAGGGATTATTTAAACACACATGTGTGCACAAGATCAATAGCCATTTATATAGTGGATAATCAGTTTGACCTAGCCTACATTTCCTAGAAAACAGAGCCTGAGGAAAATTTTATATGTAAAGACTTTATTTGGAGGTACAATCTTAGGGCAGAAAGAATGAAGGGATAGAAATATGTAGCAGGGAAGGACAGAAAGCAAATACAAGCTATTGTATTAGCAAGCCGACCAGTTTCACAAGAAAACATGGATGACTGCTCAGTCACAGAGGATATATTTCAAACAGGCTCTCTGGAGCCATATTGCTGCATATTGCTTTCAAACAACCTAACAAGGACAGGAATTATCAGCCGACCACTTTCCCTCTTCCATGCTTCAACAGTCAAAGTTTGGAGCATGGTACATTAACTCCCTTGCACTTATTGGTTGTCCCACCCCACTTGTCTAGGTAGCTGCTGAGAAGCCAGATACCACACCTTACATAAGATGCTTCATTTGAGTATAACACCCAGTGCTCCGTGAAATATGTGCCCTCCTTAATACCTGTCATGGAACACTACATCAAAAAATAATGATGTACTGTATGGTGACTAATGTAACATAAAAAAATTTAAAAAGCTTCATCTGAGACCACAGTGATAGGAGGAGCCAAATTTTGTGTAAGTTTGGTCAGATCACATCTGCATTCTCAACAGGCACAACAGAGACCACACTGGAGCCCAGCAATCACTCTGAGGAGATGGTGACAGAAGGTGGTATTAGGTGGTGACTTCCCAGTGGTGGCCAGGGCCCTCCACTGACCAAGCAGTAAGAAACCAAAGGGCAGGTGGGCCTGAGTAAATCTATAAAGGTTCATAAACCAGATCTGATACAGTTTCCAAAGGACTAATTGCTGTGGGTGATCTGCTGACAGTTTGAAATACCCATCTAATATTTGGCCCACTTTTTAAATCCTTTGGGATAATTTTCTCAAAATTATTTCATGTGCTATTGTTTATTGGCAATAGACATAAAGAGTTGCTGAGTTTTCTCAAATGTTGCATAGAGTAGAATTTAATTGAACATCAATTCATTATCTATGGAAGGAGTCTGAAAAATTTTTTTTCTACTAAGTTGCATACCCAGATGATGTATCAGGACATCATATACTCCCATGAGCTTCCCTGAGATGGGGTGGAACTCCTAGTGTACTTGACATAACCTGATCATTATCTCCGTCTCTCTCCTTCCCAAGGGAATTATCTACTAGAGAGTCACATAGGGATAACTATCATATATATATATATATATATATATAGAAAAAATATATATAACTATATATATACATATATATATATACACACACACACACAGTGGTCACACAACCAAATTTGGTGGCTATATATAAAAATCACTTGAAATTATTATTAGAGAGTGAAGTGCTTAAACATTTGAGCTCTAGGGTTCTTAAGCAATCCAACTTCTGCCACTTTCTAACAATGTTACCTTGGACAAATATCTTCACCTCTTCTGCTTCATTTACCTTATCCATCAAATACAGATAATAATGATATCCACCAAATTTGGTTGTGTGAAAATCAAATGAATTCACCTCTTGCACCAAGAGAGAACTGCTGAGCTAGACTGTTTCTTAGCATATATTAAGCATTCGATAAATGTTAGTTACTAACAATAGCTAATTACTTGTGATTATTATTTGAAAACTATTATTAATAACAAATGATTTCATTTGCCAATGTGCCACTGGTATTCAATTCAACTCTATGAATATAAACTCTATAAGAAAAGTAGAAACTGTTTTAAATTTACTATAATTTTCTTCTTTAAAAAAACTAAAAATCTAAATCATGTGTATAGTTCCAATACTAACCTCAACAAGGTACATTCTATTTCTGTAGGTTAGATATTTATTCTAATTGTTGTCAAGAGCTATAAGATTCTGGGTTCTTTACTGAAAACGTTATTCTGGAATTTTCAACTGGTTTTATTCTCAATAGGCAGGGTAAGTTAAAAATTGCAAAATATCAGAACTTGTGCCTTAAAACCATTGATGGAAATGAGCTCATGTACACAGGTAGGTGGGAGAGCTGTAGAGCGAGGTAGGACAGTGTGGGTGCAAACAAGTTCTCTAAGTGGGTGTTTGTCTTTTTCATGTGCTGTTTTCTTCCTAGGCACACGTTCTCTGTTGTATTTAGACAGACATTGTTTAGTAACAGTCACCACTTTGGGCACTTAATCACATATCTATCTATATTTTCTGTTAGAAGCAGCTTCATCCTTTGGGCCTCCCAGGACAGAAATCTTGGTCTGGTCTTTGTTTCATCCCCTTTAGCCCCTGCATTCAATTTGCCATTATATTCTCTAGTTGTTTCCTCTAATTTACCCAGGGCCTCAATCTGTACATACCCGGTTTTTATTTGTTTCCAAAATATATTTATCTTCTTATACATATATTTCCCCCAGGTCATGAACAGCTACTACAGGGCAGTACTTTCCTTACCTCTCCACCCCCAGCACTTCGCACAAGTGTCCAGAACAGCATGTTCTCAGTGTTTATTAACCGTGCTTTGTCTTCTGCTCTTTTGCCTTCTCTCACAAGCTGCTCTGACTTCCCTATCTGAGGACCACCTGCCACAGACAGACCAAAAGAGCTAGCAGGACCCTTGAGCAGAACCTATGGCCATTGTGCAACAAGAACATCATTTCTCTGAAATCAGGTTTTATCATATTTATTTCACAGAAAATAACAGATTACTTACAAGTTAAATTACCTTTCCACAAAATCTTCAAGTAAAATCAATGCAACATATTTTAGTGTGTGATTTTGAGTGGGAAATGTATACCCCAGTTTGAAAAGTACACATCTATTTTGTCCAGCATGTATCTATCAGTTCAATGTTTCTCACACACATTCTAATCATGACCCACCTCTACTTAATAATTTATAAAACTTCCATGTGTTCCCTAAATCAAGCCCAAACTCCCCAGTCTGGCTTCTATGTGCCCACTCCCTCATCTCTTCCTCACCCAGTGAACACATCACTCTAACCAGCTTATCTGCTCACTGTCTGTCCCTTATGTCATGCTCAATTTTATCTCTAGACCTCTGTACTAATTCTTTAAAATGCTATTATCTTCTTTATTCTGTTTTTCTTATTTCTGGTTTTCAAGAACCAGCTCATACAACTCTTCTAAGAAAACTGCAGCAGCTCAGCAGTTTTACCTTCTCTAACATCCTCTGTTAAAATGCTGTTACAATTTCTTGTTGTTTCAAGCATTTCCTTTATCTTTCAGCAACTTTTAAGGCAAGGAGCAAGGGTTGATTTCTCTTTGTATCTCCCATATGATGCAGAGTGGATACTAGAAAAATCAAAGAGTATCAGCATTCTTCTAGATTTCTGTGGCCACTTAGTCTAATCTTGTATAGTAATACACTCATTTATTTACCAAACATAAATTTTTCCAGTTTTATTGAAGTTATAATTGATAAATAAAAACTGTATATATTTAAGGTACACAATATGATGTTTTGACCTATGCATATATTGTGAAATGATTACCATAATCAAGCTAATTAACATATCCATCACTTTACATAGTTGCAATTATTTACCAACAAGAATTGAGGGTTTATTTTGTATAAGTCAATATGTGTAAAATTTTTCACCTTAATACATTTGAAGAAATTATTGGTGTTGCCTGAATATTTGTCATGACAAAAAGCTTAGTTCTTCACAAGAAGGTTTATTTTATTTTTGGACTGTTGTGCAAGTTCTTTTTTATAATGATCTGAAATACATTTTTTCTGATCTTAGTTATGTTTCTGGCACAATTTAGAATAAATATTCCTTCCATATAACGGTCCTTTGATGTTCATCCAATTTCATTTTTTTTTACACTTCTATTCCCGCTAACATTAAAATTTTCATCTTCTGTTCTCCTTCACTATTCATCTTCTACTATAACTCTGTGCTTTCTAAACCCTTCCTCATCTTAGCTGTCTTCTTCCAAAGACACTTGATTTTGCCACAGTCCCTTGGTAACTGAATATGGAAGTATCACTGGACTATTATCAATGCAAGTATCTGTTGCTTAATCAGGGCACTTTAACATTTTAGCCTAGAGACCAGTGGCTCAAATGACACATAGGCATGTCTTAGTTACCTATATCACCAGTCTTAATTGTCTTCTTGTAGTCAAGCTTGTTGGCAACAATCCAATATCAAACTATTCTTTTATTATTAAAAAATGACTAGCAAAATTGCATTGCAGTTCCTCTTTGGAACATACAGAAATCAATGTGCAGCAGAATGCACTATGTTCCTGACATGATACCAAGGCACTAGGTGTATGGTAGTGAACAGAGATGGCCCCTGCTATCAAAGAGCTTTCAAATTTTTTATAAAGAAAGATAACAAAAAGTAAGCAAATAATATAAACAAATAATATATAAATATAAACAAATTAATATAATTGTTATAAAACAAACAAGATGAAGAAATAGAGTTAAAAATGGTGGGTCCTACTTAGGGTAGTAAGGAAAGGTTTCTCTTTGGTGCTGACATAAAGCTGAGACCTAAAGAGAAGAAAGAGGCTGCTGTACCAAACAAGAAAGGCAGTCTTCCAGGAAGAGGAAACCAATTCTGCAACAACATTAGGGAGAACAATCTTGGTTATGTTTTAAAGTCAGAGGCCAGAGGGCTGGGGCAAGAGTAGAATGAGACAAGACTGAAAAGGTAGGTAAAGGCCAGGGTAGGCCCAGGTTTGGAGGTCATGGGAGATTTTCAGCAGGATAGAACTCAGAAATGGCTTTTGCCTTAAAAAATATTCTGACTGCTGGAAACCAAGCCAGGAAGCAATTGTAGTGGTCCAGGAAAAAGATGATAATGAATGACTTGGACCTGGGTGGCTGTAGTGGGGCTGAAGACAAGTTGATAAATTTGAGATATATTATGAAGAAGCTAATGACAGTTTGCTGATACATCATCCATCAAAAATGTACATCTATTCATGAATTTTTACAAACCAGATAAAGGTATTTTCATGTAAGTCGCAGGCACATAAAATAAATAAGTACTTTTTTTGTTGTCTTCTAAAATCCAAAAAACCCCAACACATAGCAGAGTTTCTGTTTGCATTGATAGGAAGTGGCTGTTCATTCTTCAGATTTGAAACATCTGTCACTATTCTGAAAACATGAATGAAAAGAAGCATACTCTAAAAGAGTCACTGAGGTTATGCTCCCCTGATTCTTGGAATAGAACAGTGGATCCCAGGCTTATTCTGCATTCACATTATAAAACCCTAAATTTGGTTCAGCCTAAGATTTGTGAGTTCATATTCCAGGAAAATAGATTTCTGCTCATTATACAAAATAACTTTCCTATAGTTGCATTTTGAATAGGTAAACTTCAGGAAGAATTATCCGTCAGACTTCTTAGCATCTCCACTTTTTACGGAGTGGTCACTTAACTCACCTAGGGGTATCAAGAGAATGACTTGCTTTGCTTTTAGGGGCTTGAGAAATAAAAGCTGAATTTATTAGGTCTCAGGAAGGAAATAGCTCAATATCCCAGAAGCTGATAACTTAAAAAGTGTTTGAATAATAAAGATCCAAAGAAGAATGTTAAGACATTTGAGTTCTATTGGTAATAGAGATTAACTTTGTTTTTTTGGACAGGATTCTTGATTATTCTGAGATTTGGTTTACCTAAATGTTAATTAGTTATAAAAATCAAGGGTTGTCTTTCCCCCTGTTTCTTAGTAGTGAATTAAAATCTGAAAAATCCCCAAAACTGAAAAGGAAAAGTGAGAGAAAGTACCTAATAGTCAAAAAAGGAAAGAGGGCATTATTGAACCACCTGGCAACATTAAGCAATCATGACTCAATGAGCACAGAAAATCAATGAGTCAAAAATGAACATTTTCTTGTTTTTTTTTTACTTGAATAGACTTTCTCTGGTTTGTGAGTCTTATCTTTTCACTAATTTCTAATCCTTTGAAAGGCTGCTGGATATATCACACTGTGAGGGTGCTGATGTCACCAAGACACTGTGACCCCATCTTCTTCTTCCCTATTGATCTATGTCCTACAGTGCATTCAAAAGAGGGTGAAAGCTTGATGTTTATCCTTTAAAATGTGCCTTTGCATTGATTTCATGAATGGCTTTTCTAAAGATCCCAAAGTGGCAGACCCTTTAGTGTTATTGAAGACCTCTCTCTCTTCCTGGACAAGTTCCTAACCTCTCTATAACTCAAAGTTTTCATCTGTAAAATTAGAATAAGGACGTCACCTAACTTATTACAGTTGTTGTAATGTTAAGTAATAAGGGACAGCTTAAATAAGATTTAAAAAAACCTCTTGAAAACATGTTTTATGTTAGCGACGTACTGTGGATAATGTTAGTGACAACAGATGCTAGTCATTATTCATTTTACATTCTCATCCATAGTCACAACTTTAACTTCCATGTGAGTGCTCACAGTCTCCAGTTACTGATCAGCACATGTTACCAAACTTCATACTGTTACAGACACTTGTAGTCCCCCTCCAAAATGCTCAGCCCACAACTGTAACCCTTGTTTATTTAGTTCAATAAATTTAGTGTCTATTCCAGCATATTCCCAACAATTCTGCCCTGGCCCTGTCCTTTGCTTGCTGCCCTCAGTCAAAACCCCTCCCTCACATCCTTTCATATCTGCAGAGATGCACAATGACACACAGAATCCTATATCTATGGCTTTATTCATGCTGTTTCCCAAATCTGGAATGCCCTTTTCTTGGCACAAACACATCCTATGCATTCTTCAAGACCTTCAGTCCCATCCCTCTTACAACTTTACCTTAACGACATAAAAAATATCTCTATATCAATTTAGTGTTTAATTATAGCATCCTTACTTGTGTTTTCATTTGTCTTCTGAGTGAAAATCTAATTTTTCCAAACAAACTGGAATACTTACTGAGAATAAAGACTATCTCTCATGCTTTTTCTGTATCTCCTACAGAGTCTATCACATAAGCACTACTGGACTTTAATAGATTCTCCACTGGAGTCAGTTCTTTCTGAAATAAGCTTAGAAGATGACATGGAGATGGCTAAGAATGGTAAAGACCAGGTCTGTAATTCCTTGAAATCTCTCATAATAACTGCCCCTTAATGATTTATCCCATGTGCCAGACCCCATACAAGGCCAAAGCACAATTAACACCCTCTGAAACCTATTATCTCCAATTTGCAGATGAGGAAAGTAAGAGAAAGGTTAAGTGATTTTACTCAGGAGATGGAGCTTGAAGGTCGTTACCCTCAAAATGCTAGTTATACAGTTTTCCCTGCATTTAATTACAGACTGTACATCCTCCTTTATTCCAACAGCAATGTAACAAAAACAGTCTGGTCTTATTTTCTTATGTCGAACCTTCATAATGAGAAGTCACAAACTGTCAGTCTATGGTCATATCTGGCCACCAACGTGTTTTATTTGGCTTACACAATATGAAAAAAAAATTTTAAAGCAGTCAATTTTACATGAAAACCTAGATTCCCAGCTAAATTTGAATGAATCAACCTAGATCAAATCTTTGTGAAAAAAAATTACTAGAAGAAAACATGAATTGATATTTATATATTCTTGGGACTATAAAAAGCCTTTCTAATAAATACACGAAGTCCAAAGGTCATAAAAACTATTTGACACAAAAAATTTAAAACATCTATATAGCAGAGAGAAGAGAGAGAGAGAGAAGGAGATAGAAAAGGAGAGAGAGAAGGCAGGAAGAAAAGGAGGAAGAGCAGGAGGAGGAGAAGGAGAAAACAAGGAAATCAAAAGACAAAATAGGAAACTAAATTTGTAATATGTATAGCAGATAAATGCTAAACTATCCCTAATATATAAGAAATTCATAAAAATTGATAAGAAAGTTGTTAAATTCCCAATAGGAAAAAAGATAGAATTAGGAATTCACAGAAGAAAAACACGAGTGGCCAAATAAACATATGAAAAGATGCTTAATAACTTAACAATGAAAGACAGTTAAATAAAAACTAATAAAAATAATGATTTTCAGTCATCACACTGGCAAATGTTAAAAAGATTAATAATATCCAATATTGGCAAAAGTACAAGGAAATAGACAATATTCTACACTCAACGGTAGAAATATAAAATAGTACCATCTTGCAGAGGGTATTTGACAATAGTCCTTAAAATTTTAAATATGCCTTTCCTTTGACTTGACAGTTCCACTTCCAGGGATTTATTCTACACACATTGAAAAGACGTGTACAGGGCGCCTGGGTGGCTCAGTGGGTTAAAGCCTCTGCTTTCGGCCCAGGTCATGATCTCAGGGTCCTGGGATCGAGGCCCGCATCGGGCTCTCTGCTCCGCAGGGAGCCTGCTTCCCCCTCTCTCTCTCTGCCTGCCTCTCTGCCTNAAAAAAAAAAAAAAAAATTTTAAAAAAAAAAAAAAAAAAAAAAAAAAAAAAAAAAAAGAAAAGACGTGTACATAAAAATATTTATTTACTATTGTAGAATATTTGTAATAATGAAAAATTTAAAACAAATATAAGTGTTTAAATCAATATATATTAGATAAATTATGGTATAACCATACAATGTAATACTGAGAACTCCCAGGGGAAAAAAAATGAAGCTATGAAAAAAAAATATGTAGCATTCTATTAGATGAAAAGTATGTGTGTATATAGTGATCTTATTTTAAAATAATTATATATTTATATGTGGGAAAAATCCAGGAAAATATATACAAACCATTACCAGCAATCTTCTCTGGTGGGATTCTTTTATACATTCCTGTGTTTTTTGAATTCTTTTTTTAAGATTTTATTTATTTCTTTGACAGAGAGACACAGCGAGAGAGGGAATACCAGCAGGGGGAGTGGGAGAGGGAGAAGCAGGCTTTCCCGCAGAGCCAGGAGCCCACTGCGGGGCCCTGGGATCATAACCCGAGCCAAAGGCAGAGGCTTAAAAACTGAGCCACCCAGGCACCCCTGTTTTTTGAATTTTTAATTAGAGTATATATCTTTTGTAAACTTCGTGCACCTGTGGTAAAAAAGCTATATAGATAGTTCATGGTTCCTTTAGTATCTGCTTCCTCCTTACTTCTCTCTAGGGAGTCTTTCCAGGAGGCTAGTATCTTGGACATCTAGAGAAGAGATTTTACTGTTTTCTCTATTTCCCCCTCCATCCAAGGACTCTATGCATTTATATATTTACAACCAAGCAAACTAGTGGGAAGAAGCTATTTCCAATCCCTATGTGCTCAATCTTCATTTAGACTAAAGGAGAATACAATTTAGTAGTGTGTTCTTCAGAGACAAGGAGAGTGTGTGTGTGTGTGTGTGTGTGTGTGTGTGTGTGCAACCTTGGGCAAATTGCTTAATGGCTTGTTTTGTTTTGTTTACTTAATGGTTCTTCAGTTTCCATCTCCATAAAGTAGTCACAATAATGTACAATTATTAGAGTGGCTGTAAGGATTGAATGAGAATATAAATGCCTGGCATATGGTAATTAATTGCTAAGTGGTTATCATTACTATTGTCCTTTCCTGTGTTTCTTAGGGTCAGGACTATACATTTTACTTCAGCTTTAGATATAAATGGGTCCCTAATAAATATTTCTTGATAGTTATGGCCACATAGTTTCAAATTATTTCTGTTCCTGTCAGTTTGAATGAATAGTGAATCTTGTTATATTTTTCAGTTTGGAGACTCTGTTTTACAAGTTTACTCTGAGAAATGTTGACCTTGTTCATTCAATCTAAGACCTACATAAAATGCTAGAATTGCCCAGGACTGACTAGCAGTGCTCTGGGAATGAAGGGATAGAATAGAGAAATGGAAAGGAAAATTTCTCTGCCAGCAGGGCAGGGAAGGGGGTAGAGAGGAAGAAACTGTGTTTGCATAAACCCCAACCCAATCTTCCTTTCAGTTTTCTCATCTTGATTTCGCTAAAGATAAAAACTAGACTTGTCTTTACTTACTACCCGTTCCCACCATCCCCCCTCACAATTAAATATGATCTCTTCAGGTTTGAAATTTTAGAAAGTTTTTGTAGTTTGATCATTCTTGTCAAAGACCCTCAAAGAAATATACAGAAAGTCCTAACTTAACAAGCCTCTTAAGAATTTGGTTTTAAAAATCTATTCATGATTATGTGTATGAGACACACCATTGTGCATGACTAAAAAGATGTGTTACAGGAAAAAAAGACTGTTTTTGAGTACGGGCAGGGGATTCCTGATATGATCAAACCATTAGACTATGTTTTCTTGAGTTTATGATTTAAGAAGGAATTTCATTTCCTTTGCAGTGAATTTTCTTGCCTTTGTTGATTGCTTTTAATCTTAATGCCATTGAAAATTGTGCTTTAAAAAAATAAAGTTCTGAATGTGGAAAAACAAATTGCTTGCTCATTCTCATTTTCAGTGATGGAAGGTATGACTGCAGTCACTGTGGTGCACACACCTCCCTTACTTTCAGTTTTTCCCTTGTTAAGATATGGAAAGTAATAAAGATGGTAATTTGAATAAAGGTGGGAAAACCAAGTCTTGGGCAAATTTCTCCATTACTTTTGGTTATATGATCAAGTTGATGTGAATAAAAACTCCAGATTTTTAAGGTAAAATTAATGCCAGGATTTTAGCATTTCTTTCCATTATATCAACTCTAATCAACCTCCATCTTTCCCTCTTCAGAAGGGGAAATACATACCAAGGTTTGATACAATGCTTTGCAACTTGTTAAAAATTTCCATTTTTTCAATGCTTTAACTTTTATAAAAGTCCGCATCAACATCTGAGATGTCAAAAACTGAGAGCTATGAATGCACTATGAGTACTCCAGGGCAAAAATTCACATTTGATTTGAAGGAAACTTTTTTAATGTGTATCTCAAAATTGTTACACAAAAAATCATGTTTGTTACATAATTCAAAATGCACAGTGGGAACCTCTATCTTTCTCCCTACAGTTTGCAGGTGAAGCAGCAGGATGTGAAACAGCTGAGAAAGACTAGCCTGCAGTACAGACACATGGTGCTGGAGTGAACTCTGGCCTCATTTCTTGGTGCTCCTGCTTATCTCCCTCCCCTAAAGAGGAGGCAGCTCAGGAGCAGGAGCTGAGGGCAGAAGAAAGGTGGGTATTTGCTAAAGGCCTGCCTGGAAGGAGAGTATCTCTGTCCCCTAAAAAAAAATCTGACTCAGAATAGGGAGTGGTCTAGGAGGCCAGGCAGACAGGGAGGGCTGTGGTCTGGAGATGGACTCAAATCAAAGAGCCAGGAGTCACAGGGCAAGAACTGGTGAGTGGAAATAACCAAAGAGGAGACAATAGGGATTAGTTCCTAAGATCTGTGTGGATAGGTCTACCTTATTAAATAGACAAGGATATGGAAAATAACCATATTAACTTCTACTTTTAAAACCCAGAAGTATTTAATATTTTAAGAAGTAAAGTTAAAAGTGTAATCTGCAACCTCATTTGAGCCCTGAGTTACAACGGACAATAATTTTAAAACTAACAAAAATTTTAAAATGAGTGAGCCCTTTGTCTCTGTTAGTAAAATTCACAAAAGGTGGGTAAGCACCCCCCCTTTTTTTTGGTTTGTATAACCCATGGCTGGCTTTCTTAGTTTAGAGCACAACAGCAGTCATAATGTTCTAATTTTAGCCATTAATTATTTTAGCATCACATGCAAGTCATCAACAAGTCCAATATCTCAATCTTAAGCCCTTCCTACTTCCTCAACCCCCAACCCACATCAATTGCCAAGAAAGCCAGGTGCCTACTTAGTTCAGAAAGGTCGGTTTGATTCTAAGCACCAGGTAGAAGAGACTCTTGTGTTGGTTGATGCTGTGGGTCCCACACAGGCCAATGGACACTGTCTCCTGGTGAACTGATGTTCATGCTGTCCCAGATCATGCCCAGGCTGAAGTACTGCCACATTGGGCTTTAAGGAGAGAACCAGCCAATCCACACATTCACAGTATTTGTTCTAAAGACTGAGTTCTAGGCCAGAGGGGCTCCCTGGGGAGGCCTTCCAGCCTCAGTCATGTGGTGCAGATCTTCCCTTACGCATAAGACCAGGCTCCTTATCCTGCATGGTATGTTTTCTTTGGGGACCTGTTATCCTTTCAAGCTGCAGGAAAATCTCAATTAGAACTCCCAATTCATCAGAAAGATTCTAGTAAACTGAACTTAAAAAGGCTTTTTACCCCCTTTTTCTCCCAGGAAGTTGCTTAGCATTTATGCAAATCTGTCTACCTTTTATCCAGCAATTAGCCATGCACATCAAGGGGTCTTAAGAGAGGTTTTACAGTCAAGCCATATTGAGATTCTGTTTCACCCTTCTCCTGGGGCAATAGGTATCTGTGTGCCTTTTATTTGTATAACTATGTGGGATCACTCAAATGACTATCTTGAAAAAGAAGACCCACTGTGTTTGCCTATAAGTCCTGGCAGCTTCAAATGCTGGCTGAAGTTCTTACATTTCTGTCCCACAGCACGTTTTTAGATCTGGAAACCCAAATCTAAATTCATGGAAAATAGATTGGGTTTGATAACTTATGCCACATTCATCTTAGAATGCAGAGATGTCTGAGTATATCTAGAAGGCCAGCACGGTGACCCACAATGGGCTTATTTACCTAAAGGACTGAAGAACCTTCTGGGAAAGAAAGAATTCATTCAAACAAACACAAGTGTCCACATCTCAAGTTTGGTTTAAGAACAAAGGATCAAGGTGGGCAGTGGGGAAGGAAGTCAAGGAAGGGAGTAGACCAGGTATTTATTACTCAGATTGTCTTTCAGTCCAATTCCCATGGACTTACTTCAGGTGTCTAGCAGCAAGGGGGCTACAATAAAGTATGAATAAAAACTAAAAGAGTTGTTTCACTAACCTTTATAGAACTTAAGAAACCCAACGCAGTGTTTTCCAGAGGAAAATCAGGAGATAAGGGAGTATTGTCAGAAGCCAGTAGGGCGCTGACAATATTGGCAGCTCTAGAATATCACCACAGTGGGCTGGAGAAAAGAGCAGGAATGGAAAATGCCAGGTGGGAGCAGAGATTAAGAGCAAACACAAGTGACCTCCCACTGGTCTTTTCAGAATTAGCTGGGAGTATCTGCAAAGGAGGTAGAAGCAAAGCAAGAGAAATACTGTTTTGTGACTGTTACTGTGACCCTGCTTGTACCCCAGAGCTAGGACTGGGGACACAAAGCCTAAAATATAGTTGAAGTTTCAACATTTATTCCATGTAACCCCAAAGGTCTTCTGCATCCTGTTTTCTATAGATAAAAATGTTTCAAAACTGTTTGATAGGAATCTTTATCAATGGTAGCAGTTGCCTGGGGGCCGAAGAGAGAAGAAATCAATTTAGAAAATGGATCTATATTGTGGGGTAAGAATCAGCTGTTAAGCAATGTCCACAATGGCCAAACTGTGGAAAGAGCCAAGATGCCCTTCAACAGATGAATGGATAAAGAAGATGTGGTCCATATATACAATGGAATATTACTCAGCCATCAGAAAGGATGAATACCCAACTTTTGTATCAACATGGACCAGTCTGGAGGAGATTATGTTGAGTGAATTAAGTCAAGCAGAGAAAGTCTATTGTATGGTTTCACTTACTTGAGGAACATAAGGAATAAAATGGAGGACTCTAGGGGAAGGGAAGGAAAAGCAAATTGGGGTAAATTGGAAGGGGAGACGAAACATGAGAGACTGTGGAGTCTGAGAAACAAACAGGGTTATGGACGGGGGGATGGAGGGGAGGGGGTGAGCCTGGTGGTGGGTATTAAGGAGAACACATATTCCATGCAGCACTGGGTGTGATGCATAAACAATGAATCTTGGTTCACTGAAAAAATTAAAAAATAAAAAATAAAAAAGAATCAGCTGTTAAGAACTGAGTGATGACAAGCACTTTGTCTTGTCAGTGGTAATATGTATTTATGCCTGAGACTCAGTGTTCTAACAGCTGCTCTCTGCCCTGAATTTTTTTACTACTTAGAAATATCAAACTTTAAGAATACTTGCTTTCAAATTTTTTTGAAAAGAGCCTGTACATCAAACTCTGAACTTACATGTTCTCATTGCTTATAATTTAAATCAAATGTAACTGTCTCTCTGTGATGATTGACTAATATTATATTTTCCTTTTTAAAAAGCTATTTTGATTTTTTTGCTGTTTATTGAATAATGTTTTAGAAGATTCTTTCCTTCTTCTTTATCTAATTTCTCTTTTATCATTCTTTCACAAGTGAAGAGAAAGAAACAAGAGTATCAGATATGAGGATAACCCATAGCTGATAAAGGGAAAGCTGTGACTATTTTCCTCCCACAAAGAGAATAGTCTTTATTGTTATTATTATTATAAAGGTAATACTGCTTATGTCAAAAATTCAAAAAAATAGAAAGATATAAAGGAAAAGTAAAAATTATTTCAAAATCACACTATTCAGAAGATAATCACTATTAATGTTCTAGGATAGAATTTACATGTGTCTCTCCATATACATATAGACAGACAAAAAGAGAGGGAGAGAGAGCTTGTACAAGAGCCTTTCTAGGTCCTTTAAGAAAAGCCTGGTATTGCCTGTTGAACTAGTGCCTAAATGTTGTCACCTAGGGAAGAAAGAGATAAGCAAACCCCGTGTTTCAAAATTACCCATAACACAGCAGCTCCACAGATCAAATTAACCACACAGGACAGCCCTAAAGATCGCTCAGGAAAATTGCTAGAACCACATTGTTATCTTGTTTCCAGAGCGATTCAGAATATCTGTGAGGAAACTCATAAACTATAAAGCATTGTCTTTGACGTACATCGTCATCTGATTGGGGCCACAACTTCTGAGTGGCTCAAAATACCACAGAAGTGGGTGGGGAGTGCTTCTACTCAGGGAGAGTCTTTTAACCACATTTCCCTGCATCTGATCTTTCAGAAAGTCCGAGTAATTTTAATTTACCTTTATAATTGGAGAAGGCCTCCCAGAAAGACTTTAACAAATGTTTGGAATCCAGTAGTTGCTGGTCTGCACCCAGGATAAACTGACTTACTTTCCATCAAAGCAAGAATTTAAAAACAACATAAAGTGAAACAAAACAAAAACTTTGATTAACAGGGGAAGAGGACTGATGCTGGTATAATTCCTAACAAGGTTTTTCAATAAGGGAGTGGTATTCCCTCTTAGGAGAACAGAAGGAGTCAGACTGTAGAATCACATAGTTACGAATCAAATGCCACACACTTAGGGCTATATATTATCTATTGCATGCAATATTTGGGACATATTTACATTAAAGAAGTATTTGCTGTTTATCTGTCAAAATGCAATTTTGACTGTGCATCCTGTATTTTTATTTGCTAAATCTGGCACCACTACACTCCCTCAATGTATTACCACATACAAGGTACTTTATTTCTCAGAACCTCCAGCTCTTTAAATGTAAGTTGTGTGATTGAGAAGCACCTAACATTCACGCACTAGATATTTACTGTCTACTATGGCGAGGGTTCTCGTCTAGGCCAGGGAAATAGAGCATGTCCTCCTGAAGATTACATTAAACAGTTAACTGCACAACTAGTTACTTACCTTAAACTGTGATTAGCACAACAGAAAAATACAGGATGTTTTGAGATGGAGATATAACTGGTCAGAGCAGCTTTTCTTGAAGAAATGACACTTGAACTTGGATGCATATATTCAAAGGTGCATACTTAGAGTACTTGAAACTCAAAATGTCCAAAACTGAACTGAATACCTTTCATCTCTCCCTTGCAAACCAGTCTTCTGTCCTAAATCCTTAAACTCCAATTAAAGGGATAACATTCATAGTTTGCCAATGCCAGAAACCTAGGAATCATTCTGAACTCATTTCTGACACTCACTCTATGTATCAATTCGATTATCAGTTTCTCTTCCAAACATTCCTCAAATCTGTGTATTGTTTTCCATCTGTACTACCACTGCCCTCACCGTCTCTTGTGTGACTATTTTAATAGCTTCCTAACCAGTTAATATACTGCCAGTTCTGCTCCCTTAAAACTTATATTTTATAATTGAGCTAGAAAAAGCTATTACATTTCTCTACTTAAAACATTTTAGTGACATCCTTTTACCAAAAGCCCAGGATTTCCTTCCCTTTCCCCTTTTAGCCTCTTTAAGAATCATTCCTGAGCAGCCAATAACCTATTCAGGGAATCAGAGATGTGTTTTATAACCAGTGATACTCCGTATCACCCCAACAACAGACAGCACTGAGAGACTGGTAGAAAATCAACATAGGTCTCCTTCTGAGTACAGAAAACAGTAATAAGCCCAGCACTGGGATGGAAAAAAAACCCAAAACCTTATTAAAAAAATTTGTCCTTCCAAACAATCAGTGCTTATAATAAACTTGAGCCCCTTTGCCAAAACCTGAAGTGTTTGGAAAAGAAGAGCACAAGGAGTCCTGAGTACATGTAAAATGCTGTCACCACTTAGCTTCTTTGGATCTGGACACTTCCTACTATCTAATCTTTATTACCTTGTAAGCCACTTCTGTTCATGAGTTGTGTTTGGATCTTTGGTGTTGACGTTCTACACGTATATCACTTCTATGTTTAAATGACCAGTTTCCATCAAAAAATGAAAATATATAGCATATTCCTTCAAATATCAAAAACCATTAGCCAGATCCCAAAACTCAGAAATCTAAAGTAATTTTTTTTAAATTTCTCTTTGCTTTAGAACAGAATCACTAGTGTGGGAGGGATGAATTCCATGACAGGATTTAAGAAGCAGGCTCAGAAGGGAAGTTCATATAGAGGAGAGCAGTACTGTTCTAACAGAGAAGAGAATTGGAACTGGAGGCAACAGAAGACAATTACCTCTTACTTGCTTCCCTGGTCCCAAGTAGGTCTGGGACTCCATAGGTTCATCAGAAGGGCTTCAATCTTCTCTCTCTTCAGATTAGAATGAACCTGAGAGTGGTGGAGGTGTGGGAAGTAAGTCCTCCAGTCTTACCTTGTTCTGCATCCAGCTCCTAGATCCTGTGGGAACAAAGAAGGACTTAATGAAAGCCAAAATGAAGTCTCTTTTGCTATAATCCTTTCTCTCTCTACTATGGACTCTTCACACTGACTGTCTAGTGAGTTACAAGAGATAAAGAGAGGAGATAAGAGAGTTGAAGCAAGGAAGAGGACAACTCCAGAGGCTGAGGTAAGGAGGGAAAGATTTCTCCATATTCTGTCAGAGCTTGCCAATCCAAAATAACAAAGGCCACTTTGGGGGACAGAGGAAGAAAGATAGAATTCAGGAATCCCTTATTCCTCACATGGACACTGTGAAAGAGTTATGAGAATAGATCATGCAGGCTATTTGTAGGGTAACAAACAAGCAGGTCAACCACAGCTTCCTCCAGCCTCAATTGTGATTCAGTTCACCAAACCAACTAGGCTCTTTTGGACAGGAACCCAGGAGGTTGGGCTGAAAATCAAAGGTAACAGGGTGCCATGGACAGCACAGAGTTTCCCATGTACAGGAGAGCTGTCACAAGTAGACAGCCTGAAGCAGTCATACAGATTAGGGTAGCTAGATTGGACATATCTCGATCCTTATGCCTATCATCACCTATAACCACAATCACAGATTGCAAGAAATATTACAAATCTATAGTAAACAAAACAGTATGGTACTGGCAGAAAAACAGATGCATAAATCAATGGAACAGAATAAAGAACCTAGAAATAAACCCAATTTCAATTAATCTTCGACAAAGGAGGCAAGAAAATGCAATGGGGAAGAGTCTCTTCAACAATACTAAAAATGGATTAAGGACCAAAATGTGAGACCTGAAACCATAAAGATCCTAGAAGAGAGGACAGGCTGTAATTTCTCTGACATCAGCTATAACAACATCTTTCTAGATATGTCTCCAGAGGCAAGGGAAACAAAAGCTCTCTGCTCAGCGGAGAGCCTGCTTCCTCCTCTCTCTCTGCCTGCCTCTCTGTCTACTTGTGATCTCTCTCTCTGTCAAATAAATAAATAAAATCTTTTTTAAAAAAAAGATGTGGTGTATATATACACAATGGAATATTATTCAGCCATAAAAAGAATGAAATCTTGCCATTCGCAACAACATGGATAGATTGAGAGTATAATGCTAAGTGAAATAAATTAGTCAGAGAAAGACAAATACCATATGATTTCACTTACATGTGGAATTTAAGAAACAAAACAAATGAATTAAAAAAAATACAAACCAAAAAACAAACTCTTAACTATAGAGAACAAATTGAGCACTACTAGAGGGAAGGTGTGTAGAGTGGATGAGTGAAATAAGTGAAGGGATTTAAGAGTACATTTATCATGATGATTGAGTCATGTATAGAATTATATATAAACTACACTGAAATCAAAATAAATAATAAAAATAAATAAAGTATTGGTTGCAGGCAATGACTTAAGCCAAAACTAAAATGACAGATGCATAGCTTTGTCAAATTATTTTTCTGCCAGTATCTACTCATGCATGCAATAGAGTCTTCACTCCAAGAATTTCAGTGTAAGAGAGCACAGGGAGAAAGTTGGCTAGAGAAAAGGTATTAGAAAGTTAGGACTTTCATTTGCATATGAATATACTGGCAAAGACCTGGCTATAGAGGATATTGGAGCCAATGTTCCAACATCTACTTTATTTCAGAAGATTAATGTACACCAATCATGATAAGACTATGTCCCTTGGAACTGTTAGTTGGGGGATGAGTAGACCTAAGCCAATATGGATCAAGGACCTACTGGAATTCCTGGGAAAAAGGTCTAGTTTCAGTCTCCTGCTAGAAATAATCAAGGAAGTATGTTATTCTAGCTGTTGCTGGCAACCATATTATGACCATGAGAGTAACCAGTTTTGACAGAAAGCCAACTCCATGGCAGCAGAGAATTGGGGAGCCTAATGACATCTCTAAGTTGCTAGATCAATTAGCTTTGAAGTCTAACCTACTTTTAGATTTCCTAACATGTGAAATAAATGTCTTTGGTGTTCAGGCCAATTTGAAGCAGGGACCCTAAAATGTGATGTGCAATCTGTTGAGTGGAGAAAAGTGGGACCAATAACAATGGGCACTCTGTTATTATTCCTGGTTGAAAAGGTTCTAGAAACTTGCTTGAGAAATAGTAAAACTGTTTTATCTTGGGGACAGATTTATGCATATTAAAGCTGTAGTATTTGAAGAAATGATAAGACATTAAGAATATTGGAATGGAATGAGAAACTGAGGGTTATGGAGGGGAGAGAGTTGGGGGGATGGGTGAGCCTGGTGGTGAGTATTAAGGAGGGCACGTATTGCATGGAGCACTGGGTGTGGTGCATAAACAATGAATCTTGGATCACTGAAAAAAAATATATCTATAAAAGAATGTTGGAATGCATCAGCTGCTTCTTGCTGCCTTAGTAAAACCCTACAAGAAAGAGAGAAGTTGAAACTAAAGGTGGCTCATTGGATAGCAGAGATGGAAAAAAATATAGATCTTTTCCAAGGGAGGCTTTTTCTGTCTATAACCTATATTCTAAGTTTTTTGAGAGTCAAATAATTTTGATCCTTGCATGCTGAAAACAGACAAACCAAAAAACAAAGAAACAAAAAACAAGAAACAATAATAACAAAAAAAACAAAAACCAAAATGAAACAAAATGAAACAAAAAGACCAAAGTATTTTCTTCCAAAAGGTAGGGAAAGGGATGGAGTGTAAATATCCATAGAAAAGGTTTGGAAGACTCCCAGAAACTCTAGCTAGAATGATTAGTGGTGAGTTTTCCTTACTGAAGCCAATCCATAAAGATGGGAAGAGGTGGCTGTTTCTTCAAATGTAAAGACACCAGTGCAAAGCTACAAGGAACATAAAGATTCAGGGAAATAGGACACAACCAAAAGAACAAAACAAATCATTATTAACCAACCCTAAAGAAATGGAGTATTTTCTGATAAAGAATTCAAAATAATCATCTTAAATAAGGTCAATGAGTCACAAAAGAACACAGATAACTAAATGAAAACAGGAAAATAATACATGAACAATACGAAAATATCAACAAAGACATAGAAACCATAAAAAAGAACCAAACAGTAACTCTGGACATCAAGAATTTAATAATTGAACTGAAAAATTCAATAGAAAGCTTCGACATCCAACTTGATTAAGCAGAGGAAAGAATCCATGAACTCAAAGCCGAGTCACTTGAAATTATTTGGTCAGAGGCACAAAAAATAAAAATAATGAGAAAGAGCGAAGAAAGCCTGAGGGAATCATGGGACATCAATATGCACATAAAGGAGAGAGAGGAAAAGGGACAGAAAGCTTAAAGATATAAAGGAATTTCAACATAATGAAGATTATATATGACAAGCCATAGATAACATCATATACAATAATGAGAAATTGAAAGCATTTCCTTTAAGATCACTAATAAGACAAGGATACCCATTGTTCCCACATCTATTCAACACAGTATTAAAAGTCCTAGTGATAGCAATTAGGCAAGAAAAAGAAGAAAAACCCATCTGAATAAGAAAAGAAGATACACTGTCTATCTTTGTAGATGACCCGATCTTATATGTAGAAAACCCTGAAGACTACACACATACACACACACACACACACACAGGCATGCACACACAAACCTATTAAAACTAATAAGCAAATTCAGTAAAGTTGAAGGATACAAAATTAACATACAAAAATCAGATGCATTTCTATAACTATCAGTGAGTTATCTGAAAAAGAAATTAACAATCACAATTACAGTTGTATCAAAAAGAATAAAATACTTAGGAATAAACTTAACCAAAGAGGTGAAAGACTTATACACTGAAAACTACAAAACAATGGTAAAAGAAGACACAAATCATTGGTTAGATAGGCCATGCTCGCAGGGTGGAAGACAATCTTGTTTAATAGCTATACTACCCAAAGAAATCTATAGAGTCAATGTTGTCCTCATCAAAATCCCAATGACATTTTTTACAGAAATAGAAAAAAATCTTAAAACACATTTGGAACCATGGAGGTCCCCCAATAGCCAAGACAATCTTGAGAAAGAAAAACAAAGAAAGAAAAACACTCGGTTTTTAGTATAGCATTTTGTATGTGCAAGATGAATAGGTTCTAGAGATCTGCTATAAAATATAGTGCTTAGTGTTAATAATATTATATTGTATACTCAAAAAATACAGTTAACAGGGTACATCTTATGTTACATGTTATTACTATGAAAAGCAGGGAGAGTACAAGATAGATACATTTATTACTTTAATTGTGGTGATGGTTTTATGGATATGCCTATGACAAAAATCATAAAATTATATATATTAAATATGTGCATTTCTTTGGTTATAGATTATACCTAAATAAAGTTATGGGAAGGGGCACCTGTGTGACTCAGTTGGTTAAGTGTCCAACTCGTGATTTCAGCTCAGGTCATGATCTCATGGGTTGTAGAACTGAGCCCCCTGGTAAGTTCCACACTGAGTGGGGAGTCTGCTTGGGATTCTCTCCCTCTCTCTCTCTCCCTCTGCTTCTCCTCTCACATGTGCTCTCAAATAAATAAATACTCTTAAAAAAATAAACTTGTGGAGAAAAAAGTTAATAAAGTCTGAAAGCATTCATATTCTTAGAAATTAGGTTCAAAATGGTTGAGCTATCTCTTTATTGTGGTCAACCATAAAAAGTGAAAAAATTTTCCAATTTATTTAATAAAGTTTGCCTATGAAATAAGATCCATAGTTACACAAGATTTTTGAGTCACATACATATTGCTGACAGAATTAAAATATAATGGCTGTTTCTATGACTGCTCATTCATGGAATATCTAAATCTCTCTTGTATAACACAGGTTTGTGGGTTTTATCTTTGTTTTTCCATCTTAGATCTCATACTGACTGAAAATTGGAGAGAGAGTTGCTTTTTCTCAGAAAGTGAATCTCTCTGAGGCTGAACACCTAGTAGAAACAATTGGGAACAATTGAGTAGGGGGAAACCAAGCTGACTGATGCCAACTCCCGCCCCTCCCCCGCTGCCAAGCTTTCTTATTATCTGGAGATGTAGAACAAATTATTCGGATTTAAGAGTAAATTTGGAAACAGAGGGAGGTTAACCATTTCCCACTAACTTAATTTAATAACTTTCATGTTATACCTATTCTGTTTCTAGTTATTGATTTATTTATGACTTGGATAGGAATTTTAAGCCCAATATATATGACCAAGCAAACACTGAAATTCAGTGGAATGGTTAGGGGTGGATATTTGAAAGAATGTAAATAATTTTAGTATGGTGATTTTCTTTGTAAAATTCTGCAAAAACTGCAGATATTCATGGGTAAAAGTAGATAATAAAAGATTGGTTTGCCTCTATTTGATGAAATAGAGGTAATACTTCAACCAAGAAACACTTTATTGCACAGAAATGGGTAAGCAGAAAATGACTTTTCTCTCTGCAGTTATCACTCCTACGTGTTACTAAAAGCACAAACTTCAGTCCATGTAATTTGAGAAATTTGAAAACAGGTGTCTCTTGTTGAGAAGGTTGTCAACCTTCTCTTAATAAACATTATTTTCTTTTATCCATGAATCTACTCTTACCATCCTGACATTTGTGTTTTACAAAATTAAAAATATTTGCAATAATTATTTATGTTGTAAACTATATGAATCCAAGAATGAACAGGTATGAAAAAATAAACCCAAGAAGAAATACCACAAATGAGGGAACTAAGTTTTCCTTTGTTATCTGCTTAGTGGGACAGGAGCAATTGTCTCTCACTCAGCTATCCGATTTAAGACAACTATTCTTTCAGTTCTTTTTGGACAGAAAATTAGCAGTATGTAAATTAATAGAAAGTACACTCTTAGGACATAAACTACATGCCACACTAAATGGTTATGGTAATCGTAAAATACAAACTTTATCCTAGTATAAATACATACCAAAATTTTTTCTCAAAATATATGGCCTAATCACAAAGAGAAAACTTTTACAAAAGCATGTCATTTAACTCTAAAGAATAGTGTTAAGATAGAAAAGTTCCATGGAAACCAACT
This sequence comes from Ailurus styani, assembly GCA_002007465.1. Classification (NCBI taxonomy): domain Eukaryota; kingdom Metazoa; phylum Chordata; class Mammalia; order Carnivora; family Ailuridae; genus Ailurus; species Ailurus styani. The sequence goes on from LNAC01000113.1 coordinate 3,532,433, forward strand.
TTTCATTTCAGATTATAAATAAACATTGAAAGAAATCAGGACATACACTTGACCATACATAATAGAAATCAGCAAAGGAAGTTGTTTTTATAAGGGCACATTCTTCTGCTCCCCTAGAATTTAGGCACTTAACTATTTGAGAAGCAGTTCACTTTTCCTAGCCAGAACACTATAAAATGGCCACCGACTAAGGGCTATTTTCTGGCCAAAATAAGAAAAAAAATGAACAATTTCCTTGCTTACTCATGACAAAATTGTTTTGTGTCAAAAGTTCAGGTGGATTATTGCACACAGCGTTCTCCCCCACACCAACTTTTTCTACAAAAACTTTCAACACTCTTGCTGATTCCACATATGATAGCATTGCTTCATTTTAAATTTCTCAATACATGATAAATTTACATACAAACCTGATGCTGTACCTCATGCTCACAAATTGGAAGATAAAATGAAACTTTATCTTTTATTTAATTAATTAAGGCTTTTCTCAAGGAAATGATAAGTTATGTTCCTAAGCTAGGTTCAGGTCCAAATAGAGTGTTTCTGTAAAATTTGGGCATGAGAAAAGGAAATCATTCCTGTGTTTGGCTCTTTCAATTTCTCTTTGATAATATTACTAGAGAAATCTTTGTAAAATGCAAATACAAAATCTATCAATAGCTAAAAAAATAATAAAATAAAATCTATCAATAGCTTTCCATTATAGTTAGGAAAAACCCTACTTCTTTAGAATGACACACTGTAAATATTTATTGAATGACAACTATGTGTCAGATACCGTTATAAGATCTAGGGATAGTAACAGACATCCCTGGCTTCACAGATTTATATTAAAGTGAAGGACACAGACATTTAAAGAATAAATAAGAAAATTATGCAATGTAATTAGGAGATAATAAGAGGAGAAAAAAGCAGGGAAGGGAGCTAGCTAGTTCCTGGGAGGTCAATATTAATAAGGTGATCAGAAAAGAAAGACATTTGAGCAAAGAACTGAAGAAAGCAAGGGAATAAGTCAAGCAGATATTGAGGTAGATAACTTTCAGGCAGAACAGCAAATGCATTGGCCATGAGGATGTCACATGCTGTTTTGTTCAAGGAGCAGTAAGAAGGCCAGTGTGACTGGAGGTGAGTAAGAGAGAAGAGTAGTGGGAGTGGATATTATTGATGAGGGGGACCTTGAAAACCAACTAATGACTTTGGCTTTTACTTTTGGTGAGATGGGATGCCACTTTAAGATTCTGATAAGCATGACATAATTTGATTTATATTTTAGAAGGACCATTCTATCTCCTGTGTGAAGAGAGGTTTTTCGTGGAACAAGAACTGAAGGAAGTGCATTTAGGACAATGATTGAAATATTAAAACAAGTGTTGACAATGGCTTAGACTAGAGTGGTAGAGATAGCTGTGGTTAGAAGTGCTGGATTAAAGATAAATTCTGAAGATAGAACCAATAAGATTTCTTGACAGATTGAATATGGGGCACAAAACAAAGAAAGAAAACAAAGATGATTGCATAAATTTTTGTTTTGAGCCATTAGTAGAATATGGAATTCCCAATAATGAGTGACAGAGAAGAACTATGGATCCATCTTTTCTGGAACCATTGCCACATTTCTATAGTATTTGTTGGTACAGTTATTTATCTTAGATATATTTTTTAAACATTCAAATATACTGATGTTAAAGGATACCATTTTCATTTGCTACTCAAAGCAAAAGCATTATCACTTCTTCAATATTTGGGCCTTGAAGATAATAGGTGATGATAATTGGCAATAGGAGTAGTGATTGAATGCCCTGTGGTATCTTTCACTATTTAATAATAATGACAATCAGAGAAAGACAATTATCATATGATCTCTCTGATATGAGGAATTTGAGAGGCAGGGCGGGGGTTCGTGGGGGAAGGGAGGGAAAAATGAAACAAGATGGGACCAGGGAGGGAGACAAACCATAAGAGATTCAATCTCAGGAAACAAACTGAGGGTTGCTGGAGGGGAGGAGGTGGGAGGGATAGGGTGGCTGGGTGATAGATGTTAGGGAGGGTATGTGCTACGCTGAGTGCTGTAAATTGTGTTAAGATTGATGATTTACAGACCTGTACCCCTGAAACAAATAATACGTTATATGTTAATTTTAAAAAGTAAATAAAATCTTTTTAAAAAGAAGAAAATAATAATAACAATCTTAAGTTTTAATCTATTGATTTCATTCTTCTTAATTTTAACAATACGGTTGTTTTACATATACTGGTTATATACACAATACTTAGAGATAAATATAGTTTCATTTGGGGACATTTTTTATTTCAGTATAGCCACAAAGCAAAAGCATGTTGCATATGTTTCAACCACAATTATGAAACTAGCAAAACAAAACAAAATAACAACTTTGAGATATAATCTATATACCATGAGTATATAATTCAGTGGTTTTCTAGTATATTCATGAAACTGGGCAACCATCACCACTATCTAATTTTAGAACATTTTCATCACACCGAAAAGAAACCCCATGGCATTAGCAGTCACTTCACATTCTCTCTTATCCCAGCCCCTAGAAACCAGTAAACTGCTTTCTGCCATGATGGATTTACTTTTCCTGGATATTTTATATAAATGGAATCATACAATATTTGGCTTTTTGTGACCACTTTCTAGAAATTAGCATAATGTTTTCAAGGTTCATCTGTGTTGTAGAATATATCAGTTCTTCAGTATTTCCACTGCCAAATAATATGCATCGGATGGATATGCAACATTTTACTAATCCATTCATAAGTTGATAGGCATTTGGTTTGCTTCCACTTTTTGACTATTTTAATTAATGCTGCTGTGACCATTTGTTTACAAGCTTTTGGATATGTTTTCATTTCTCTGGCATATACCTAGGAGTGGAACTGCTGGGTGGTACAGTACTCTAGTATTTTGAGAAACTATCAAATTATTTTCCAAAGCAGCTGAGCCATTTTTTTACATTGCCACCAGCAATACATTATGGTTCTATTTCTTCACATCTTTGTCAATACTTGCTATTGTCTTTTTTCATGTTAGTTATCCTAATGGGTATGAAATGGCACCTCATTGTGCTTCTGGTTTGCTTTTCCCTATTGATTAATGATATTCAGCATCTTTTCATGTGCTTTTTGGTCATGTGTACATCTTTTTTGAAGAAATGTCTATTCAAATCATTTGGCCATTTTTAAATTGGGTTATTTGTCTTTTTATTATTGAGTTGCAATTGTTCTTATACATTCTGGATACAAATCACTTATGAGATTCATGATTTGCAAATATTTTCTTCCATTCTGTGAGTTATCTTTTGACTTTCTTTATGGTGTCCTTTGAAGGACAAAAGTTTCAGATTTTAATAAATCTTCAATTTATTTTTTTCTTTTGTTGATTTTGCTTTTAGTGACATATCTAACGAACCACTGACTAATTCAAACTCAAGAATATTTACTCCTATGTTTTATTCTATGGGTTTTGTTATTTTAGGTCTAAAATTCAGGTCTATGATTCAGTTTTGGTTAATGTTTGTATATGGTATGAAGTAGGCGTCCAAATTCATTCTTTTGCTTATAAATATGCAGTTGTCCCAGTACCAACAGTTGAAAACACTACTCTTCCTCTCTTTGGCACCCTTGCCAAAAACCAATTGACCATAAATTTAAGGACTTATTTCTGGACTCTCAATTCTATTCCATTGATCTATCTGTCTGTTCTTATGCCAGTAAAAACTAGCAAATTGTATACTTAGCAATTAACCACCCACCCACCTCTTTACATTCACAGTTATACTGGAGCATCCCTATATGTCTCTTTCCTACTAAAATGTAAAATTTTGTAGGCTAGGGATAGCGACTTATTTTTGTCCCCCAAAGCCCATGATATTGTTCAATAATGTACCTTAAATATTTTGCAGTCAAAAAAACCCCAAATAGGACTGTCTAAAAGAAACATGACCTAATGTACTCATACAGTGTTGCTAACTGCATATACAGTTGACTCTAAAACAATACTGGTTTAAACTGTACAGATCAGATTTTTAAAATAAACACAGGATAATACTGTAAACACATTTCCTCTTCCTTATGATTTCCTTAACAACATTTTTTCTCTAGCTTACTTTATTGTAAGAATATGGTATATAACTCATACTACATATAGTGCATGTTTTAATCAACGATTTTGGTTATCAGTAAGGTTTCTAGTCAACAACAGGCTGTTAGTTAAATTTGGGGGGAGTCAAAGGTTATACATGGATTTTCAACAGTGCAGGGGGCAGTGCCCCTAACCCCCACATTGTTCAAGAGTCAACCATAATGAGAAGCCCAAAATAACAGTGGCTTAAACAGATATGATTGTTTCTCTTTCACATAAAAGAAATCAGGAACTAAGCAATCAGAGTTGATTTGGCAGCTACATGAAATTATCAGTGTCATAGCTCTCAGTTTTAACATGCCTAGAGTAGGTCCCCTGTCCTTAAGGTCCAGAAGAGTTACTAGAGCTCCAGCCATTATATCTACATGGCCACACTTCATTGCAAAGGGAAAGTAGGGAATATGCTCTTTACTGAGGAGCAGCAATATATCCTGTTAAGAATCAGGATTCTTTTTCTAAGCAGGAGGGAAGAATGGATATTAGGATGAAATTAGCATTCTTTACAACAGAAATAACAGAATAACTTTTCAAAAGTCCTTTGGGCCTGAAGAAAGCTAGGCATTTAGGAAGCTCCAAGGTGATTCAGTGTCTTGTAGCTGCCCCTTTAAGACTGGTCTGAGATGAGTTTGGGATGGATGGAGAGCTTGTTCTTCCTTTACTTAGGCTCTGATGTCCTAGCCAACTGCAACCCTTATGTAGTTCTCTCCTCACCAGTGGGGTGTGGCTTTTGAATTTATATTCCCTAGGAAATAGTACCACACAACCTAAATCTAAATCTTCTCTAAATGCTTAATCCATCAAATTTAATTATTTTGTGTTCCATTTTCACAAGAACCTAGTCTAGTGTAGAGAACAACCAACTAATCTCTTAAAATCAAAGAAATACTAGGGTTTCATTACATTAATTCTAAGTAGTAGTGAGCAAGTCAACAGAACGTTCAGTGATATTTTAACCACACAAAATTATTTTTTAAGTATTTCTAATAGTTGGAATTTCACCACTACATAGCCAGCCACAGAGATAGACTGTAGGAGTAAAAGAGTATGTTAGCTCCAATTACATGATCGTGAGGCAACAAAAACTTATTGTCTTCTATATATTCTACCTTGAAAACATGTTATCTTTTGCCTGACCTGTATATATACTTTCAATACTCAAGAATATTTTTTGTACTTTTATGTTGCCGCTTACCCTGTTCATAGGTAGTTCTAAATCAAACAACAGTGATTTCTCATTTGAAGAAGTAAAATTCTTCAGCATTATTTTTCTTCCTGTATTCAAAATACTATATCATCATTCTGGTCCATGAAACAGCAAACCTGTAACTACTCTTTTAGGAACTATACCCGCATCCTAACTGAGCAAGTATTTTCCTTGCAAAACTCATTATTGCTGCCCCCAAGCCATACCCCAAACTCAGGATGCCCATTATACCCACAACATCTAGGGTACCTTCCAGATGGTCCCTGGAGTACTCCAAGGGTTTACTCCCTCACCTTAGAAAAGAAGAAATGCTTAAAAATTAGTTGTTTTTGGTATGCTTCATATTTTAAAATCAGCCAAAATGTTTTGTAAGAACTGCCCTATTTTGCAGACTCACAATGTGGGGAATCTATGAAAAGTGAGAGAGTGAGAGAGTAAGAGTGAAGGGTGGGGGATGAGAAAATCTCAATTTATCCAGGTTGATTTTGCATAGGCAAAGTGCTATTAATGTGAATATTTTCAATGACTATGTGCCTTTAAGATGGGTAGAAGCTTTGTCATATTTGTACACAAGGGCCGATACAATAACTGTCAACAAGCTTACTTATACGATTTTATTCCTAGGTTAAAATAACTTATCTATTAATGATGATTATGGCTCACAATTTATAAATCAGATGAAAACACCCCAGGGACTTGTCAATGCATTGTCATAATTGACAATGACAATGCCAATTATGTAAATTATGTAAAATTTACAATTATGTAAAATTTACAATTATGTAAAGCCCATTACTCCACAGAAAAATCTGCCTGAATCCTTAAGAAATAATTACAGATGCATACACACATACACATAAAAAGACAGAAGGTCTGTATAGGTTAGTCTATAAACAGACTAGGCCTAAGAAGTAAAATGAACTCTATAAGAATCTTAATATCATCAGGTGATTAGTTCAGAATTATTTGCCCAATACTGTGGGACTAGCTTGATGCTTATCAAAGACAGAGAAGAGAATTAAGAAAAAGGTGTATATTTATAAATTAAAAAAAATTATAAAAGAGGCAAGTTTGACTCTAAAATTAGTCACCTATATAACTACTTCTGGAAGCTCTACCATTGTAAAAAAGTCCGGTTTCCATGAGGTGGTGTGAAAGCTTTCTCTCTGTTCCTAGTAATAGAAGCTATAGGTGCATCTAATTTGCAGGGGCTGGCTCCTCCTCCCATCTCTATGGGTTACATGGGTGGGTCCTGACAGAGTGTTGATTTCCTTTATTTCCTCTTCTTCTCTAGCATTACTGTCTTCTATAATAATTTTTTTTGCCTTGACTTGCAGATGTATGAAGTATTCTCATCTGCTTTTGCTCTAATATCAAATTGGTTTTTTATCTAAACCATTTGAAATGGAAATCTTTCCTCAAAATATTAGACATACTGTGGCTTCCTAAACAAAGCAGATATAAACAAAGTAAAACATAATTTAAACATTTTTTTTGAGGAGGTAGAGTCATTACTATGAATGTTGGTCACTATACTCTGCTATTACATAGGACTCTCAGGACCCATTGGAGTGTATGAGATGACTGGGTCATATACTAAGGTTCCAGAAGGCTGTGCTTTTCTTTGGTTCCTATATTTACTTCACTTTTTAAATACTTTAGGTGTTTTCTATTTTTCTACCTACCTCCTATGCACCATTCTTTTAAACTGTCGGTGATCATTTATTCTGCACACAGCCCAATTCCCACAGTTCCTTCACAGCTACGAAGCTCTTGAAAACAAGTAACATAGTTGGCTAGAATTGAGCTAAAGAAAGCATAGGCATAACAGAAATAAAGAGCTAGGATCCAGGCTATTACTCCACATCCCAGACCCCATTTCAGATTGAATATCCACAATATGTTTCTTCACTGAGTACAGAATTATTCTCAGTCCAGCACTCCAAGCATACACTGCTAATAATTCAGGGCATGAGAGGGAACCCATTTACCATCAGCACTGTGAGATTTGTTGCACAAAGGACTTTTAAAAAATTGATTTTCTGGTTTTTGGTTGTGTTAAAAAATGAGTTTGTCTTTCAACTCAGATCAGGATAGACCAATTTTTATGGTAAACAGTAGCAGAATGTACCACCTCAAAATATGCTTTGTTGGCATCAGGATTATTTTGAGTTGATTATTTTGAAAAACTGCAGACCCAGAAGAGGCTTTGAAAATAGAAGTTAGTCTCTTTTAAGGAAAAACTATGTTTATAAGGAAATTTACATTAGGAAGGGGCCTGTGCCAGGAAGAAAGCTATTACCAGAGATAAATTCTTTACCTGAGAGACTTAAGTACATGGCAAGGCTACTTTTGCTTACCAAACAGTTCCTCTTTTCACCTTCCCACAAATTGCCTTCTCCCCTTTGAAGCCACAGACCCCCATCCCTTTCCTTAGCTCAGGATGGGATATAAGCTTCAATTGTTTAGGTGCCCTTTGAGTTTCATATTTTTGTGGGGATCCCACAGGTATGCATGTATGTAATTAAAATTATTTAAAAAAATTAAAAAAAATAAAAGTATTGATTTTTTCTCCTATTGATCTGTCTTTTTTATAGGAACGGTGTCTCTGCCAAGCACCTAGGTGGACAGAGGGCAAGTGATTGTTCCTTCTCTACAATGGACTGAGATCCCCTTAGGTGGGACTGACATATTATGGAATAATAATCTTACCTCTAGTAACCTCACAGAATAATTAAAAATTATTTGGTTAATTAAATAGGTTTTGAGTTTAATTTGGGTAATGTTGGGATGGTAAAATTTTCATCTGTTTCTTTCTCAACCCTCAAATTAGGCAGATTAGCAAACCTGGATGAAATCAAGATATCATGCAAAGCAAATGCCATCATTTTAAACAACATCTTAATAGAAAAGGGCAAAGTGGTAGCATATCAGAAACATATTATGGGATCACTCATTCATTCCAAGTTAATAGATTAGTGTTGTGTGCTTTCATTTATGCTATCTTGTTTGTTACTCATAAGACTCCAGGGAGGTGGGGCGCCTGGGTGGCTCAGTGGGTTAAAGTCTCTGCCTTTGGCTCAGGTCATGATCCCAGGGTCCTGGGATTGAGCCCTGCCTCGGGCTGCCTGTTTAGCAGGAAGCCTGCTTCTTCTCTCTCTCTCTGCCTGCCTCTCTGCCTACTTGTAATCTCTCTCTCTCTCTCTGTCAAATAAATAAATAAAATCTTAAAAAAAAAAAAGACTCCAGGGAGGTCCATATTGCCATTTTAAGAATGAAGACATGCTTAGGGAAGAGAAATAATTTGTTCAAACTCACACAGCCAGTGAATGATAAATAGGACTCCTACCCAAGTCTGACTGACTCCCAATTCCAGTTCCAACGATGGACCTCAGCATATTAGTATAACCACCAATCAGCACACATTTCACTAGATCAGCTTCTTTCTCCCCTTTGCCCCCTCCCTTATTGGATAATATGGAACCAATATAGGCAGCACAGAAAAATAGGCTCATACTAATGATAAGGAATATTAAATTTTTATGAACATTTTGAATAAGTATCAAAAGCCTTAAAATATTCATAGTCTTTAATCCAGTAATTCCACTTCTAGGATCTTATCCTAAGAGGATGACCAGAAATTTACACAAATATTTATGTGCAAAAGATTTCAGTGAATTACAGCACTGTTCATAATGGTGAATGATTGGAATTCATGTAAACTCTGATAATAGAATATAGTCACACAACAGAATTCTATGTAATTATTAAACATAATATTTTAAATGAATACATAATATGTGAGATATTTATAACACATTAAGAGAAAAATAAGCATAAGAAACACAGAAAAAAAGATTAAATGGACTTATACCAGTATGTAATAGTTACCTCTATCTGGTAAGATTACAGTTGATTTTCACTTTTTTCTTTTTTAGCTTCTTTGTAGTTTCCAAATTTTTTCTAATGAATATGTATTATTTTGTAATTAAATAATGTTACATTTTTAAACAAAAAATTAGGCTGCAGCTTTAAAAATTATTATTAGTGTTAAAAACAAGACAACAGGCCCAAAATGAAGTCACTTATGCTAAGCCCCACATCACTAATCCAAGACTTAATTAGAGTTTCTATTCTCCCAGGAATGAAATCTTAAACCAGTCAATCAGGAATTGCCTGATCAGCACTAGATAGTCCACCTGACAGACCTGTGCCATCCCCTAAAAGAAAGTAGCCTTGTTATAACCAACTTATTTTTTCTTTTTTTGTGTAGTATAACTTGCTTGTTCTTGCTCCCTCTGGCTATAAAAATCTTTCATTTTTACAACTCCTCAGAACTCCCTTCAATTTGCTAGATGGGATGCTGCCCAATTCGAATGGATTTTTGCTCAAATAAACTCTTAAATTTTTAAATACACTTAAGTTTATCTTTTAACATGAATGATGGAACAATGGATTGTCAATGATACATCCAAAGCTACTGCAGAAGAGGGAAGAACAAATGGTTAACAGAGAACTTAGAAACAAAGTTAGACAGGAAAAGTATATAAGTGAAGATAAATAATTTTATTTTCACAAGGTTTTAATGGAAGCACTTAGCAGAGGAGAAAGCTAATATTTATCTGTAAGTTGAAAGCTTAATTCTTAATATACAAAGAAAATTAAGTTGTTAGTGAAATACATATAACCAGAAAATGTTTCTTTACCTATTTTGCCATAAGAGAAGATAAATGGATGTGAAAGTTCTTTATAAACTTGAAATGCCTTGCAAATCTATTGCTATTACTGCCAGATTATCCCATTCTACTTCTGGTAACTGCTGTGTAACTTAACATGGGTCTTATATTTACACAAAAAATAAAGTTCCTAGGGTTTTGAAAATACTCCCATTCTCATTACATTTAGGCAGTGAAGTGTCTCTAGGTTGCCAAATACAGACCACTGCCTAGTGTAATACCCCCATGTCAGCCTTAGAATACTGTACTCCTGAAAATACAATGCAACTTAAGTCCATAGTAGATGCAATCATTTTCTTACTTCAGATACAGGAGAAGTGTTAGGAAACATCAAGTGCTCTACTGCTTTTAAAAGACCCCAGAAAGAGATGGGGGGAAAATGAGTAAAATCTAGCTTCTGTAGCTGCGTGAATTCAGCTGCTCTAACTTCTTAGAAATCCTAAAACTGCTCAGGCAAGGTATTGGCTAGGTGAAGGTGGATGATGCCTTGCCTGACTCATCAGCTATCACTGATAGAGTGAAGTGAGATGGAATAGCAGGCACAATCTAATTCAGCCTTCTCTGTCTAGCCTAATGTACCTAGAATTTGGCATCACTACTTTACACCGGAAATACACATGATCATTAGGGGCCAGGAAGTCTTGGGGTTTTGCTCTAACTTCAGAATATGAAGAATATGATATTGGGCAAGTTACTTAAACTGTACAAACGTCAAATTTATTATCAGTAAAATGTGACTCAATGAGATAATGAATTTGAAAACACTTTGTAAAACTAAAAGTACCAAGGAAATAATTCTTCCGTCCAAAAGATTATGAACATCATTAAAATTGACCACAGAGAAGAGAAGCACACATGAATGAGACTTAACTATGATCCACAGATAGATTTACACTATTATCACATCATGGAGGACCACAGTTCTGATAAAGACAAAGACGGGGCACCAACCTATGCCTGAGGAAGTTCAGGTTTTCATGGGAAGCACAGAGCTCTTAACTGAATACTCTCTGGATGGAGATTATTCCTCAATATGTCCTAATTTCAAAGGGAGATAACTGTATCTCGAAAAGCCAAGAGGCCTGTAGAGACTAATGTGGGCATGAAGCATCAGTATAAATTAAAGTTTTACGAAGCAATGAGAAAGGGTCAGAACGAAAACATTCTTGCAGGAGGTAAAGTCCTTGAAAGTGAGCTTTGATGAATGGACAATGCGTGCAACTAACTGACCAATCTCTTTGGTAGGCAGCTTCAGAGACTAGGGCTTCTTTTTTCTTTTTTTAAATTATTTGCCCCAGGAGTACAGGTCTGTGAATCATCAGGTTTACACCTTTCACAGCACTCACCATTAGGGCTTCTCTTTTAAAAGAACTTGGGCTATGCTTGAGTCTAAGAGGCTGAGTCACAAACAATGCTTAGCAATAAAAATAGCTTCTTATTGAATAGAATTTTGTTTTCAAAGGGGAAGTAGGGGGTGTGACACATGCAGTAGCCTGCAGTCTCCTACTGACTTTACCACTACTACAGCAGAGAAGACAGCTGATGTGTCAGACATGTTAAAAAGTGAAAGTATGCCACAGAGTATGGTGGTTTTATTCCCAAGCATTTCAAGAAAGAAATTACCAGGCCAGCTTCATAATGGTGCCTATTATGCAGTAATAGGGAAAAGCCTAGGGCTTAGGAACTCAATCTTCTACAGGGTCCCATCGATGTAACAATATACTGACCCATTCTCTAATGGAAACAGCTGGAGAACTAGAAATATCAAGACTATGAGAACATCAAAGGTCTCATTGGAAAAGCCCCCACACAGAAAAATGTGTGGGCCTGAATTCTTCCATTCTGGAAGGGTAAAGGCCTGAGCTGATGATGCTGGGATGAAACACTGAAGTCTTTAGAAAAGCAAAACAAGAATAATAAAGTTGACCCACAGATAATTAAATGGCCTTTCCCTTAGAACTAATGCTAACTTAGTTTTGATTTGAAAGGTACAGAGAGAGATTTTTGCACTTTTTAGTAATAAAAAGAAAAGCTCATGATCATTTGGCCCTAACTTGTCTCTAATCTTTTCTAAAAGATCATTGATGTCTAATCTGGCTTTTCCTTCATTTTTTTCCATCTGAGGAACTATTTAATGCTTATTTTTAAATTTTACAAAGACATTTCATATTCTTCAGAATGTTACCTGATGCATAAATAGTACTTAACCAAACCATTCTTCCTTTGGTTTTTGTAGTACAAATGCTCCTTAGAATGGTAAACCTTTGCTGCCTACCACTCTCCTCCTAATCCTAAATTTACATATCTACAGCTTAACCATGTTGTCAAAATCCAGTTTGAAGTCATATTCTTTCTTCAAAATTCTTTATATCCACTTCTCTCAAGGCAGCAATTTTTATGTTTTACCTGGGGTTACACTCATCTATGTACATGTCTTTCATATTGCACATCAGTTTCATTAAGAAAGAATACAAATGGTAAGAATGGACTTCGTAGTCAGAATTTTCTGGTTTCAAATCCTTGTTCTGCCATTTACTGGAAGTAAGGGCTTCATAACCTAGAACAAATTAGTTAATGTATCTGAGATTCAGTTTTCTAACCTGCAAAATGGGAATCATCAAAGGTTCGTTAAAAGGTTTAAACTAGGCTGTGTGCGTTCACATTGTTCTTTTTTCTCCCTTTCTGTATACCTGAGGTGCTAGATAAATGTCTTTTTTTTAAAGATTTTATTTATTTATTTGACAGAGAGAGATCACAAGTAGGCAGAGGCAGGCAGAGAGAGGGGGGGAAGCAGGCTCCTTGCCGAGCAGGGAGCCCAATATGGGCCTCGATCCCAGGACCCTGAGATCATGACCTGAGCCAAAGGCAGAGGCTTTAACCCACTGAGCCACCCAGGCACCCGATAAATGTCTTTTTAAAGACTAGATACAAAATGAATAAGGTAGTAAAATTGGAGGAGTTATAAGCAATCTCTTTGAGGGTTTCCTCAATTCTCTCCGGTTTAAGTTACAAGTATATACCCGTACCATCATACTGAAGCCGTTAGTGTGTTATACTGAGGACATATTAACACATGTCCTAACTATCCTACCCAGTCTACCAACTTCAAGAATATTGATCTGATCTTATTTCAGCATTATTATTTTACACTCATAGTGTCCCAGATGCTGTAGTGGATAAACCTAAGTCTATGAAAGAGGTGAAAACCTAACAAGTTGAAACTTATGAACTGGTTTACATACAGCACATATAAAATCTATCATAAAACTAGCATCTGGGGCACCTGGGTGGCTCAGTTGGTTGAGCAACTACCTTCGGCTCAGGTCATGATTCTGGAGTCCCAGCATCGAGTCTGCATCGGGCTCCCAGCTCCACGGGGAGTCTTCTTCTCTCTCTGACCTTCTCCCCTCTCGTGCTCTCTCTTTCAAATAAATGAATAAAAGCTTTAAAAAAATAAAAAAAATAAAACTAGCATCTGTACTGTTGGATACAGAGCCTTTTCTCAATATTTGTCATGAGTTGTTTGTAGTACTTTATTCATTTTTTCTTAAAAGGTGCTCTAAAATTATAATGGATACCCCTTCTAAGTAACTTCTGTTGATTCAATTCTGGTCTCTGTATAATAAGAATCATCTTGGAATAAATGAGCCCAAACATCCCTGTTCTGAGGACTGCCCTTACTCCACAAGGCACATGCACACACAAACACCCCCACCCCATGACCCGCCTCAGCCTCCTGAGCTATTTACTACCATGCCTTTCTCAGCCCCAGGCACACCACCTGGGCCAGTATTGGTACACCTCAAGCTAGCCACATCATCTTCTCTTTCTCCTAAAGTATGTACAAATAGTGTCCAGAAATTTCAGTTAGTAAGCTTCATACAAACAAACTTGGTGATCCCTATTATTCTCATTTTCTGCCTTAAATTTAAAGAAATATAAGCAAACTGTTTAAGAAAGAGAGAGAGAGAAATGAAATAGACATAAAGAGGGAGAAAATATTTAATAACTTGGCTGGTCCCTAAGACCAAGAGGAAGAAAAACCATCCTTGGTCCTTGTAACATTCCAACTCACCTTACATTCCCTTGATGCACAGCAAAAATATATTTGTCCAAACCTTCCTCCCAAAGCTAGCATTAGTACGCTTTCATGCAAGCCCTTTTCTGGGTATTTATTTGTTAAACATCATACCCATTAAAAAATGTACAACAGCGATTAAGAGATTAAAACAGATATAAGAAATATTAAAATTAAAATAGCATAAAACAGCACCTCAAGCTCAATGAGCATTTATGTATTCTAGTCTTAAATTTTCTAGCTGATTGTGTAAGAACTAATCTATCATGTATGCATTAGCTCAGTCATTGTGTAGATCAAAAGGTAAAACCATCCTAAACAGGAAACCAATATTCTTCCTGTTTAATCAACAAATCTAAAAATTTATTCTTTTCAACTATTTACTCTTGTCCACCACACCATAGTGCTCCACATGTTCATCATAGTTTTATGACAAAGAGAAAATTTTCATGAGCCACTTTTGTATCCCCACCCCCTTAAAGAAAGAGGGAGGAAAAATTGTTTCACACAGAAGGCGTTAGTTGTATGAATTACAACAGCCACCTAAGTGTGGGCTCATGTAACCAACAGGGATTTTACCTACATCCATTCAGTCAGTTTATGGGGGTTTAAAGAAATTCCAAAGAGTCATCAGAAGAGGAAAAATAAAGGTAATGCTTTTTGCCACACAGGTAGAATCTTTGAAAATATGTGTAATATGTAAAACATTTTGACACCCCCATAAATATTTTTCCAGAATTAAGAGTATAAATTGCTTCTCTTGTTCAAGTGCTTCCTATCAGCCTCTGTAATCACTACTCACAGTAACCTCAACTCCTGCCACAATGTACAAAATGCAACTCTTGTCTTGCATTGCATTGACTCTTGTACTCGTCGCAAACAGTGCACCTACTACTTCAAGCTCTGCAAAGGAAACACAGCAACAGTTGGAGCAATTGCTGCTGGACTTACGGTTGCTCTTGAATGGAGTTAATGTAAGTAGATTCCCTTTCTTACTAAAATTATTATATATAATTTTTAACTGGAGTTCATTTTTTAATGAAAATATATTTTGCTTTCTCAGAATTATGAGAATACCACACTCTCCAGGATGCTGACGTTTAAATTCTACATGCCCAAGAAGGTAAGTACGACTTTCTACATTCAATTTATGTCTTAATAAAATTCAAAGTAATATGAAAACTTGTAACTGATTAATAGCACTTCATTTGAGGAAAAGGATCAGTAACTTCAATATTTAAAAAAACAATTTGGTAATGAAGCTTCTGTAAAATAGCTTTGTATGTATATTTTTCTGTATGTATTTGTGTGTGTTTTGGGAAAGGAAGTGGGAAGAGACAAGAATAATATTCCCAGTTTATTTATTGATGGGACAATTTAAGAGATTATATTGACTTATTTTTATTTAAAAATGTAAAACTTTCCAAATATCTGAGAGATATTTGATTATATCATTTTACCATGCAAATTATCAAAATTGATTTCCTATTTTTAAAAATCCTTTATTGTTTTTGGAAAAATTCCTAACGGTCTACCTTTGAGAGGCAACATAGTAATGGCCAATAGCATAATCTCTAGGGCCAAATTATCTGAACTGAAATCCCAGGTATGTCTTAGATTTTGTGACCATGGGCAAGTTACCTACTCTGACTCAGTTTCTTATCTACTTATGTGAATGATAATTATATATAGTTCATATAGTTTTGTGAGGATTAATGGATAAATGTAAAGTACTCAGAACAGTGTCTGACACAGGGTAAATACCATATAAATATTAGCTATTAGTAAAAACAAAAGTCTCTCTCAGTGTATAAAGTACAATTTTGGACTTACACATCTTTTATGCCAATAGACCTACAGACTTATGATGTTACATGACTTGTTTTCCAAGATTTGGTCATTTGGGGATTCAGATAGATAAACATGGATTATCCAAGCTCCTATGGCTATACTAGGAATATAAAGTTTCCTACTAGTTGTGGCAGTCAACAGAGAATAAGCATAACTTAGTGCTGGAAGGAGTTTATCCCAGGGTGAATCCAAGCCCAGAAAAAAATTGGGATTTAAAGGTCATGGATACAATTTCATTCATCTCTTATTAAGTGAAAGAAATTATTCTTCAAACTAATCTTTTAAAAGATGAAAATAACTTCAGAGATGCTTTTTCAACTTAAGCAGAGTCGCATAACTCTTAACTCCAGTGCCATAAAGACACTAGACTGTTTTCTGAAGGAAATAGATCCAAAAATTTAAGCCCTGAACTTGTAGTAACAAGTTAAAAGGGCAGTGGATGGAAATGTCATAAAATGTGTGTGGTATAGTCCTATCTCACCCTTTAAAGATTTTTAGAAAGATAACATGAGACTATGTGCATAATTTAGAGGGTGGTGGAATTATTTGAAATCTAACAGTTTCTAAATCACAACTCAAAATCTATTTGAAACCCAAAGTAATGTGATAAGCTCCATTCATTTATTCATTTTACCACCATTCTGTTTGCAAAAAAATTTCAGAAAGTTATAAAAACATTTAATTCAAAGGATGCTATGTAAGAGTCATAAAGAAAAAGAACTAAAATTTAATCTTGACTCCACCTAATCATATGACCTTGGGAAACACTTAAATTCTGAGATTTAGTTTCCTTATTTGTAAAATGGAGATAACAGCACTGCATTGCTATCTCAAGAGGTGACTGTGAGACTTAAATGGGCTTGTTTGGGAGAAGACACTTTAAAATTATAATGTGGTATGATGAGCACTGTGAATCATGTAAAACTGATGAATCACAGACTGGTACCCCTGAAACAAATATTATATGTAAATAATAAATAAATAAATATAAAATTATAATCTACCAGAAAAATATGAAATATTATCATTATAACAGACCACTATCATTATAACAGACCATGGGTGAGTGGGTGTTACAGATCTAAGTCTGAAGGGCCACCCAAAAGTCCTTCAAATAGTCTAATCTTTTATTTGATTGGGACACATAATTTTTTAATGCATTTTAATATACTTATTATAGAAAAGTAAAAAATTAGGACACTTATATGACTGCTATATTGAGAGTCATTACTATACAGTTAAAATTGCCTAATCTATAAAATGCTGTGATTGTGACAGTATCCAAGAGCTCCTTTGTCCTTAACATTCTACTCTTAGATTACATGTTAGAATTATAGAATGTGATCTTATACTTCCATGCTGTGACTGCTCTGATTCTAATAATTTCTACACAGAGTGGAAAAGAATTCTGCCTATATCTGTGATTTGCATTTGGGTACAGAAATGTTGACTTTTGGCAAAGCCAAATTAAATCGAAATTATTGACTGGTTATTTAACATTCATTCATTCATTCATTTTAGAGAGAGGAAGCAAGCATGATCAGGGGAGGGGCAGAGGGAGAGGGAGGCTCCTTGCCGAACAAGGAGCCCAACATGGCGTTCGATCCCAGGCCCCTGGGATCATGACCTGAACTGAAGCCAGCCACTTAACTGACTAAGCCACCCAAGCCCCCCTAATTATGTAACATTTAATGCTAAACATGGGTAGATGAACTCTAGTTTTTCCAGTCTTATAATATAAGCTACACTGGTCCATCTCAACAGTAATGCTGAGAACAGGGAGAATAGTAAAAAACTACTCTTAACAGAGCTTAATTTCTGATTCTGACTTTAGGGCAAACTGACCTGACAATTATTTTTATTATTATTCAAGGCTACAGCATTGACTCATCTTCAATGTCTAGCAGAAGAACTCAAACTTCTAGAGGAAGTGCTATATTTAGCTCAAAGCAAAAACTTTCACTTGACAGATATCAAGGAATTAATGAGCAATATCAATGTAACACTTCTGAAATTAAAGGTAAGGTATTACTTTATTTGCTCTCCTGAAAATAAAATGGAAGTTCATTTTAAAGTGGTATTAACATTTTTATAATTTGTGAAGTTCTCATGCATTTTAAGACCACTGTGAGCATGTATCATTTTTATGTTAGATGATACACTATGGAGCGGGGGAGTATAATTTAGAGGGTTTCTGCCTACTATCCACCCAGAGATAAGCCCATAACCCAGCACTCTGTCACCTCTCTCTCACATTAATATAAAACTGGGAGTGGGAAAAGACAATTGAATTTTGCAGAAAGTGGACAGGTTTTGTTACATATTTTCTAGTTATTTTAGATCATTTTCCAGAATTGCCAATACTAATTACCTGAAAGGCTTTTAAAATGGGGTTTCCCTATTATTTGGTGGAAGGACTAAGAGATTTATCTAAAAAAAATGAAAACTACTAAAATGTCCAATGGGCTAGATAATTAACTCCTTATTTAGAGGTAATACTTTCAAGAACGTAAGTATTTTTAAATGCACAGGAAATACTAAATATACAAGGGACTCAGGTGATGTGAAGAGATTCATGGCTCTCTTTCCTCATCCCATCTGACAAAGTACAAATTTCAGGAGTTAACAGGCATGCTAAGTAGCATAATTTTAATTACAGTAGAACCAAGTTTCTAAAATTATGTAATACCAGTTGTTTCCAAATAAGCATTGCATTAGTAGACTGTTTCTTTTCATCTAATTAAAAAATACATTGAAATCAGTATCATCTAGACATTGATAGACAATGACTATGTCAAAAAGTTTTGTTATAAAATTTTTGACCATCAGAAAACTCATTCTTAATTCTTGATGTAAAATTAAGATAAAATTATGTGAAGTCAGAAAATGTCAGCTATTTTTAAAATTTTAATTTAAAATTAAATTTAAAAATTTAAATTTAAAAATTAAAATTAAACATTTTTAAAAGCTAATTTCAAAAATTTAAACCTTCCCAAGAGGTTGTAATATTTAAATAATTATATATAAGAGGGTATATAACACTGCAACAGTTTATCTAAAGGGAATACTTATCTTACTAGGTTTATATTTCCATAATAAAAATGACCTCAGTTTGAAAAAGTGCTTTTATCTTGTTATACTTCAAAATATTTTGTCAGCTAGAGGCAGAGTTGAAATAGCTCCTATCAGCAGAGGACGTTAATTTCTAAAAAGTCAGTCCACAGAACAAAATTTCTAATGTTTAGACTTTAAAATTTGGGAAACTCACCTGAATTAATACTAAGGTGGAGTGGGAGTGAGTATGTGTATTTATGAAAATGTTCTTCACATAAATTTCTTCCAAACAAAAGCTTATCCTAACTTACTCTGGGCTGGTTCTATTTTGCTTTGGGGAACTCGGAGGAGATTCACTGAAGTTAAGATAATAGGAAACTTAAGGTTTGAAAAAGAAGTATAATATGTATATGAAAAAGAAGTGTAATATGTATATGACTATATAATATGTATATGATTGTATAAAATGTATATATCTATAGATATATGCCCAGAGGAAGAGAGGTTTAACAACTTTATTTTGCATGCAGCATTTAATGAAATATTTGTCTAGAACTGTTTTTCTTTAAAATGTTTACCTGTATACAACTCAGGAAAAAGAATTCTTATGTTCACTGAGATTGACAGAATTGACAAATGAGGAAAATCTTAGTTTATATGTTACTATCACTTGTTACCAACAAATAACTTTTTGGCATGCCATTTCAATCATTTCAAGAAAATGTGAATGAATAATATATTTAATATACTTGAAAATAAAGAGCATCAGTCATAAGTTATTCAACTGAGAATAACTATATATGGGAAACTTCCTTGAACTAAAAAATTAAAATTTTTCTTTTATAGGGATCTGAAACAAGTTTCAAATGTGAATATGACGATGAGACAGTAACCATTACAGAATTTCTGAACAAATGGATTACTTTTTGTCAAAGCATTTTCTCAACCCTGACTTGATAATTAAGTGCCTATTTAAAATGTACCAGGCTTTCTATTTATTTAAATATTTAAAAATTATATTTATTTTTTGATGTATGGCTTGCTACCTTTTGTAATTATTATTCTTATGCTTCATATGATAAATATGGATCTTTTGAGATTCTTTTTGTAAGCCCTAGGGGCTCTAAAAACTCACTTAAATTATTTATCCCAAAATATTTATTTTTTATATTGAATGGCTAAATGTAATATCTGTATAGATCAGTTAATAAAATTATTTAATAAAGTTGATGAATAAAAACAAGCCCAGCCGTTTATTGTTCCGGGAATAACACAGAGTAAAACATTTCTGAACTCATGTGAAGATAGTTAAGATAATTCCAAAATTCACTCTTCCCCTGGAAAGGTATGTGGAATAGGGAAATGGGCTTCTCAAAGTTCTTGCTTTCTCCTTTCATAAGCTGATCCGATCCTTAGCTCTAGTATGAGCAAACCTCATCAAATCACACTACTTTCCTTCTTCAGGTTATGCCTTAAACAAGATGCCAAATACATTATTGAAACTCTTCATATAATTGGTGTGCCTCTCTACCCATTCTCCAGCATCTTACAACTTGCTATCAGGAGGCTTATCTGTATAACACATATCAAAGTTCTCCCCTGCCCTCTGGCTTTCCAATGGCTCCCACCCCTGGGGAGCTCTGGTAGGACGTCTGGGGGACAGAAGAGATTACCTGACTCTACATGTGAAGTAGTCTTGGGATGGCTGTGCCTCCCAGCCAAAGAACTCAGTTTCTCTCAAGACTTTTTCCTTCTGGGTTCTGCTAACTTTTATTTCCACTCCTCCATTCAGCCCTAGGGATAGTAACACTTCAACCATTACTAGCTCCAGGGTACTGCATTATCCTTATATCTTCCCTGTACCATGACCATAGTTTGGTATATTGTCTCTTTAATAGATCCTCCTTAACTTATTCTGAGTATGCCATCTCTTTTCTGGCTCAAACAGAGTAGTCATGCCACAAATAGCTGCAAGAAATAGACCACCAAAATCATATCTGGGACTGGCTTCATTAGGAATATAATGATCTTTGGGATGTACTAATATCTTGATTACTCAAATTATCATCAATGGTAGCACAGGATGAAATGCAGATTGAGGGCACGGTGTGAGATCAAATGGCCATGACATTTAATTGCTACAGTAACAACAGTAAAAAAAAATATGATTATCACCTATATTCTTCTGATGGTCTCAGAGAAAAGAGGTGTTAAAAATAACTCATGACTATACAATTAAAAACATGCATGGGAACAAGAAGTCTTTTTAGAAGTTTTGAAGGAGTCCCTCATCCCCTTAGTCATAGAGCACAGATGATAGAGGACAAAGCCAAGAGCCTGATGTAAAGTCTGCAAAGGTATAGCACCAATACAAAATTTAAGCCTTCTAGGTTTCTTACACACACTAAGAATGGGGAAAGAGTGAGATCATGAGATATGAGATGTAGACATTTTGCCAGACACAGAGGCTGAGAATTTTAAACATCCTATTAACAGAGGCAACCCCTTTTTCTTTAATGCCACCCTTTTTGAGGAAAAACCACTCTTCTGCTTAAAAACCTCCCAATGACTCACAAATTAAGGGAATTTTCCTCAGAACTCACCTCTACCACCTTTCATTACCTCTAGGCCTAAAATGAAGTTAAGATCTCAACATCACTGAGCAGTGAGAATAAAAGGTGTTTAGATCAACAGGGGTTGAGGGTTTTCCCAGGAGACCCAGGGAAAATTAAGTCAGGTGTAGGCTGATATAATTTAGGTCAGTGAAACTTCCTGGCTTCAGAATTTAAAGATAACTTGCAAATGGCATTAATAGTTGGTTGAATAAATTCTTGGATTCCACAGTGGCCTTTTTAAATGATATTTAAATGCCAGAATTTCCTTGTAGGACAAAGAATCCAAAAGACCAGGGAACTAGAAATACTAGAATTTTATTGTGTGCAGTCTATTTCTACTCAGAAATATTGCAATTCTATTATGTGCGGTCTTCTCATCTTGCCTAAGAAGATATTAAGAAATCCAATGGTAAGAGGAACACTAGCATTCATCAAAGTTGTGTGGTGGTTTTTCTTCATTAGACCAGAAATGACAGATGGTGATACAATGGAATTGGTTTCCCTGATCTGAGAACAACGGAGCCCTGGAGTGATAAAGTCCAGGTGACAGCATTTAGCCCTCAGAAACAAGGTGGAAGCAATCACTAACTACAGTAAACCACAGAACAAAGTGCTAATTGAAGTGTCTTGATCCAAAGGGATCTGCAGTGGTGACTGACTGATCACAAGATCCCTAAAAATTAAAAGATTCTAACTCTGCTGGACAGAAATAACTGAAAAATCACCATAATTGGGAATCATGGACTGTTTCCAGTTACCAGACTTGAGTCATTTCCTAGACCTGGTCTCCAAGGAGGCTAGATCACTTTAAGCAAGGGTCCCCTAATATGACCATAGATATATACTATGAAATTTTCTCCCAAACCATTTCAGAAGAGCTATTTGCCAGGGAGACCATTTACTAAGGAATGGAGAATGTCTAGATATCCTGGAGGTTATTAGTTAATGGCTCTGAATGTACCCTGTAATTCTGAAACTCCACTGTGAGCCTCCAATCAGACTGGGGCTTATGGAGGTCATGTGAGAGATGGAACATTAGCCTGAGTCCATCCTAAGAGGGTCCAAAGGGATTACAGACCCTACCTGTGACATATCTCTGTAGTGACCAAGGAAGCATACTGTTCAGGACTCCCTTCAAGGCAGCCTAATCGACTGGCAATCTCTAGCTGTTGCCATTTGCATTTACATGAATGAGCAACAGAATACATTATACAAGGATATACTCAGTTCTGCTCCATTATAATTAGTCTGGAGAGTACTTGACCTCATTATCTCATAGAATATCATGCTGGTCCATTGCATTAGTGATGTTATGCTAGATCATTGGATATGATGAGAAATAACAGAGGTAGTGCCTGAGCAAGGCATATGTTTGGTAGAAGAAGGATGATAAGTCTAGCAAAAGTTCAAGGATCTATCAGGAAAATGAAGTTTCTAGAGAATCAATCATTTCATGCATATTAAGAGATTCCTCTGAAGTGGAGGATGAGATGATGTACTCAACAGTCCACAACAAGGAGGTACAAAGCTTGGTGGGCTTCATTATTCTGACCCACTAGGTTAGGGGCAGTAACCCATGAGGCTGTCAGTTTTCTGTGTGGCCCACAGTAAGAAAGGGCTCTGTAGCAGGTCCAGGCCTCAATACAAACTCCCCAGCCACACGGGCTTTAAGACCCAGGAGACCCAGGGTTATTCAAAGTATTATGACAGAGATACTGCTAAAAGTCTCTAGAAAGCCCCTGGATAGTTTTCAGGAAAAAAAAATGCCCTGTGCAGATAATACTTTATTTAAAAACATAACTTGGCTTGTAACAAAACCCTGGTAGAGAAAAATGTCTGACCACAGGACACCAAATGATTATGCCACCTGAACTTCCCAACACGGAGTAGTTATTAACTGATGTACTGAAACAATATTGGGTGAACAGAGCAGCATTTCATCATAAAATGAAAGTGAGTAGGTTTGAACAGGTCCAGGAGGGAGAATTAAACTGCATAAACAGGTAGCTTAGAATCTTATGGTACTTGATTTAACCCTTCTTTTTCAGTCCATTCTTTTGGCTTCTTGGGAACTTCCTATTACAAATTAAAAGAGAGGAATAAGTAACTAGTTTAAAAATGGATTTGCATCAGATGCTGTTATCAGCGAGAAAATAGATGATCCCAGAGCTATAACCCTATTCAAAATCGTGCATTTATCTATTTCATACAGAAGGAAAAATGGCTACAGGTATGGATCTAGAATAGACTGATTTATGGAAAGTGACAAATGAGTTCACTAAATGATCATACATTGAAAAAGAAAATGGAAAATAATGACAAAGGGGTCTGGGGAAGAGGTATGTGAATGGACCTCTTGAGTGAGCAGAGAATGTAAAAATACTAATGTTCCACTATAAGGAAGACTCTCATTATACAAGTGGACAAGAGGACCCTTCCTGTGAATGCCAACCAGCTTCTTTCCCTGGGTAATCCAGTACTTACTCAATAGACCTATGTACAAAGTGGCTATGGCAACAAAGATGGAGGATATGTATGAGCCCAACAACATGGCCTTTCACTCAGAAACACTAACCTGGCTACTGCCACTGTTAAGTACCCAGCTTCCCAAAAGCATAAGCCAATGCTGAGCTTTCAATACAGCACCAATCCCCAGAGGAACAAGCTGGCTGTCAGATGGTAGATCGATTAATGGATCCCTGTAACTATGGAGTAAACACTGTTTTGTCCTCAAAGGGATAGATCTATGTTCTATTTCAGATTTTCTTTCTCTGCCTCACATTCTGAAGTGCCTTCTCCATCACAACACTGCCTCTAAACAAAGAATACAGTTTATGACAAAAGAAGTGTGGCAATGACATCATGCTCATGGATTTCATTGATTTCACTATGTACTCCATCATTCAGAAGCAGTTGGCTTGAAAAGAGAGTGAAATAGCCTGCTAACGGTTCAGTTACAACACCTGCTTGAAAATATTGTGAAGATGAGGTATGGTCCTACAGGATGCACTATTTGTGTTAAACCAGCATCCAGTATATGATACAGTCTCCCCTGACAGATTGCATAAGTCTGGCAACCAAGAGGTAAAAGTGGTCCCTCTCATTACTATACTTACTCACTTGAAATATCTTTACCTCCAATCAATAAAAACTTAGCTTTGTCATTTTTAAGGTCCTAGTGCTCAAGGAGGCATGCTTCTACCAGCAGGCTTGACTTTGGTAACTGATTACATGGAAGCTAAGATGATGTTTTGGCCATGTGGCCATGTTCATTCATGCAACTGAATGAACAGGTATGTAAAGGACTACTGTACTGGCCAGACTGATTGATTCTCATGACAAGGGGAAATGAGAGTTCCTGCTACATAACAGAGGCAACAGCTACACAAAGGGTAGTACTGTATTTGGAGCCCAGGAAATCCAGCAGGGCATTTTTAAGCACTCTCTTTCCAGTAGTACTAGTCAATGGAAAACTGTACCAATCCCCAAAATGCAAGAATGTCAAAGACTCAGATTCCCCAGAATTGAAATTTGAAGTCCACTACTACCAGGTAAAGAATTCCATCCAAAGTAATGGCAGAGGGTAAAGGAGAATATGAGAAGAATATTGGAAGAAGGAAGCTGTGATTACCAACTCTCATGACTAGCTTTGAGCAGAGACACAAATGTATTTATTTTACCTGTTTTTCTCTCTTCTTGTCCCAAACTATATGAAATGGGACCTCACATAGTCTCTCTTTATATGAAAAATACTGGTGGTACCCATCAGTTTAAGTTTCAGGAAAAGTATTTCTGAATCGATATTACTTCACAATGATACCAAACTTGGAGAACTTCATGTGTCTCCTTTGCTTGAGCCACTTTCCTCCCAAATGAAGGAAGAGTGTGCATGTTGAAGAATAAAGGGGCAGAGTGTGCTAGATATCTTCTATTTTCTCCTTGTTGACTCTACATCTTTCCCCATCCCGCTAAGCTGACTTGTGTGTACTACATTAATGTGTTTTCTTGCTTTCTGGTTTCTGGTTGAGTTTGGCCAAAGAGGATCCCTGGTTAAGAGTTGGATGAAGGATCACCTCAGGATGGCTGCATCACTTGACGGAAGGTATTTTCCTCTCAAAGTGCTCCTTTCTTCATGACCTTGTCCTTAAGTTTCTAGTAATCTACTCACTTCTCCTCCCTTCAGCTCTAAGCCTGGCAGAAGTTTCCCATATGAGGACAGAAACCAATGCAGGCAGGTCTTGCATGTTATATTCCTCAAGAGAAAGAATGTGTACAAGGGATACCTTGGATTTTCTCTGAGGGTATATTCCAAATCATGGCACAGAGAAATGGAACCCAAGTGGTAGTCCCACAAGGAAATCAAAGTAGGAGTTCAGAGTTTCAAAACATACGGGATTTGAGAAGCAAAACAAAGGGAATTGTGGAGGAGGAGCCCATACATCCACATAAAAATTCTCTTCAATGGCTGATCCGTCAGCTGCACATGCACCTCTCAAACACACAAACACACATACACACACACACACAAGGCAGAAAACAGTAACTAGGAGGCAAATGAGCTATGTAGAGAGCTCTGTGGTGCTGAGGAGACACAGGTTGGAGTTTAAGCTCTGTCATGGGTAGGGTCTAGTAAACATGTCAAGATTTAAGATGAGAAAAAAGAAAGGCTAAGGTTCTAGGTAAACAAGTCTTGAAATAAGGGCATATGTGAAATTTAACAGCTCTAAAAAAGCCAGAACTACACCTCAAAAGGATTAAGGGTGTCTGCCAGATTCTACTTACCTCCTGAAGAAAATATAACCTAAAGATACTATCATCTAGAGCCTCTATAATATTTCATTCACATATGACATTAGTTAAAAAATTATGAGGTATGCTAACACACACAAACACACTCAAAATTAAGAGGCAAAACCAGTAAAAAAAGAAAATCTCCAACACAGAATTCAGATAAAGAGTTATAAGACACAGACTTTAAAATAACTGATTAATATGTTCAAGAGAACAGCATGACACCTAAAATATAGATGAAAATATAGATTTCTGCAGAAAATTGAAATCTATTTGAAAAAATCAAGTGTAATGGTCTAGAACTGAGAAATATAGTGTTTGAAATTAAGAAATCACTAGATGTGTTCATCAGCATACTGGACATATCAGAAGACTGCATTAGTGATCCAACGATAGACCAATAAAAAAAATATCCAAAGTGAAGACCAGAGGAAAAAAGAAGGTACTAACAAGAAAAATATGAGACACAAGTGAAAAAAAGCAAGCAAGATAAATACAAAACAACAAAAAAACCACACAAAATCCTCAAATCCACACCTAGGGAAATCACAGTAGAACTGTTGAAAAGCTAAGACAAAAAGTATCCAGTGGGAATAAAGGCATTGCCTTAACAGAACAATAATAAAATTGTTGGTTAATATTTCAACAACCCCTACAGAAGTTGGAAAAACAAAGGAATGACATATAGGTGATAAGACAAAACACATGATAATCTAGAATTCTGTACCCAGAATTCCTTAGAAATTTGGGTGAAACAGATATTACAGACAGAACTCTGAGAAAACTAATCAAAAGCAGACCTGAACTATAAGAAGTACTAAAGGAAAACTACTTGGCTGAATAGAAAATTCCCAGATGGAAGCACAGACCTGGTGGGGGGAGGGAAGGAAAGAAAGAAAAAGAAATGAAGAGTGCTATGTAGGGTTGATCACGGCTAATTAAGAAGACAATATATCTTGTGCATTTTAACATACACATGAGTAACATACCTGACAAGAAAAAAACTAAGGGCAAAAGATGATAAATGAAAATTATTTTTTGAAAAATGAAAATTTATATAAAAATTAACATGTTGTAGGATCCTTGCATTGTTTGGGAAGCGCTAAAGGAATGTATTTTAGGTAGACTGCAGTTAAGCGTTAAAATAAAGCAAATGGAGACCTGTGTTGGAATCTTCCTGAGCAGACAAAACCAGTTTAGTCATACAAACCGAAGCTTGATTTAGCTTATTTTTGCAAAACTAACTTGACCTGGTTCATTTCTTGTTTATGCTTTTGGAAATCATAAGTAAAACTTGAACTGTTTCCCAGGTTGATATGAGATAACCAGTGAACAATTCCCTATAATTTAAGAACGCTCTGACATAACCTATCACTGTGAAGAACAGAGAGTCACTGCTCTCCCATTGTGTAAGCCTATTCATAACAATATACCACAAGCCTCATTCTATGTTTTGGTTTGAGTGCTTTCATTTTGCAGACTGTCTTTCTGATGTGTGCAAAATGTACTTATAATTACTTTGGTGATTTACTGGTTTTATTTCTGTTATCTCTGGACTTTTGACTTAAGTCAAATTTGCATATTATAATATAGGTAACCTCTAAAAGAATAGTATAACTAAAAAGTAATAAAGCAGGAAATATAATATTAGAAATATCCAACCTAGAAAAAGGCAAGGAATGAGGAACAAAGGGAGGCTAAAGGAAGAAAGGATAAATGAAACAGAAAATAAATAGCTAAAAGGAAGAGTTAAAACAAACTCATCAATATCTCATTAAGTAAAAATGAATTTAAAAATCTCCAATAAAATATTACACTATTTATAAAAATATGCCTTAAATAAATAGACAAGGAAAGGTTAAAAGAAAAGGACAGAATTCAAACACTAGCTAAAACCAAAACATCCCCAAAACAGAAACAGCTGTACTAATTTTAAAAATGGAATCTTAAAGCAAAAGATATAGCTAGAGATAGAGAAATTTCATAATGACAGGACTTCATTCCATAAGAAGATGTAACAACTCTAAATTTGATCCGTTTAATAATTCTGTAGCTTCAAAATGTATATAACAAGACTTCGGCTTTCCAGTTTTGAGTAACTGGTACCAGGCTAGTCTCTAATAACCATAAAAGTAGAGCACTGAAGAACAAGCAGTGTAGAAATGTGACACTTAAGAAAATGGACAAAAATGAGATGAGACCTACAGCACAGTGACCTCACTGAGCTAAAGCAAGAGAGAGTTTCAATGTTATTGAAACAAGTGAAATTTGTGGTGTAGCATACAGGAGAAAAGAGAGTTATATAGTGAAGGAGCTACAGAAATATGTATAGAAGACCTTTATTTTTTCTTTTCTGTTTTTGGCTGAATACTAAGCTGTGGCTATTTAGAGGTGAGATTCCACAAGGCTAACCAAAGAACAACTAATAGGGAAAGCATGTATCCTTAAAAATTGTGGTCTAAACCACAAAAGCTTGTCTAAAATTAGAAGATGCTCAAAAAAAATTTTTTAATGTTCAGTTAGCCAACATATAGTACATCATTAATTTTTGATGTAGATGCTCAAATTCTAACAAGACAGAGTAGAGAAACCTTACTGAACACCCTGGAAATATGGTAGAAATCCTAAAAAGACCAGGACTTAGATTTTGGACCAATCTAGGCTTATTTTAAGGATCACTCTAGACATGCCCTAACAAATCTTGAAATCAAGTCTTGAAAGATTCAAGATAATCCACAAGTAAATTAATTCCATTCCAGAACAAAATTCAACATTGTCTAAAATAAAACAACAGCATGGATGGAGCTAGAGTGTATTATGCTACGTGAAATAAGTCAGTCAGAGAAACACAAATACCATATTATTTCACTCACATATGGAATTTAAGAAATAAAACAGATGAACATAGGGCAGGAAAAAAAAGGAGGCAAACCATAAAACAGACTCTTAACTATAGAGACAAAACTGAGGGTTACTAGAAGGGAGGTGGGTAGGGGATGGGCTAGATGGGTGATGGGGTATTAAGGAGGCCACTTGTGATGAGCAATGGGTGTTACATGTAGGTGATGAATTATGAAATTCTACTCCTAAAACTAGTATTACGCTCTATGTTAACTAAAATTTAAATAAAAACTTGAAGCAAAAATAAATAAAAAATAACAAAACCCAGTCCAACATAAATAAAAAATCAATAGGCATGTGAAAAAAAATGAAAATGTGACCTATGATGAGCAGAAAAAAAAATTCAATAGAAGCAGAAAAACAAATGACAGAGATAATGGAATTCACTATTATAAATAAGTTCAAGATTTAAAGGACAAGCTGAACACAATGAGGAGACAGAATCTGGGAGAAATGAAAACTGTAAAAACAAAACTATTTAAAAAGCGAAAAAATGAACCACAGTTCTAGAACAGAAATTTTACAACTGAAAAATACATAGGATGAAAATTTCACTAGATGGGCTTAAAAATTAGACACTGAAGAAGATCAATGAACTTAATATATTCTGAAGTAAATTCCAGAGAAACAATGACACTAAAACATAAAACAAAAAAAAGGCTGAATAAAAAGTAAATGGGGGGTGCCTGGGTACCTCAAGAGGTTGAGTGTCTGTCTGCCTTTGCCTCAGATCATGATCCCATGGTCCTGAGATTGAGCTCCAAGTCACTGGGCTCCCTGCTCAATGGGGAGTGGAGCCTGCTTCTCCCGCTCCTCTGTGCTCAAGCTCTCTGTTGCTATCTCTGCCTCTTTCTCTCCCAAATACATAAAATCTTTTTTTTTTTAAAAAAAGGTAAACAGAAACTCAATTACTTGTCGAAGAATATCAAATGATTTAATGTATATGTAATAGGAATATCAGAAAGGAAAAAAAGTTTGAAAAAATAATAAAAAATAATGGAAAATGATTCTGCAGTTTAAAACTTTCCCATGAAGGAAACCTCAGGACTTAACAGCATTTCTGTCTTATTCTTCCAAATATTAAAGGAATAAATACAAGCAATCTCACATGAGCAATCTGAAAGTAGAAAAAGAAGGGACACTTCAAAAATCACTCTATAAGGCTAGCATAACCTTGACACCAAACTAACATTACCAGAAAGATCAAGTATAGGCCAGTATCTCCGATAAACATAGACTCAAAAAGCTTTAATAAAATATTAGCAAATAAAAATCAGTGTCATATATAAAAAGTAATATATGTGACCAAATTAGGAATATAAGACTGGCTTGATATTAAAAAACAAAATGTAACTCACTGCATACAAAAAAAAACGTATATAGACTACATGTATCAATTCAATTGATGCATAAATATCATTTAAGAGAACTGAAATAAAAACAGTGCTCAGAAAACTAAGACTAGAAGGGAATTTCCTTCATTTGAGTATCTTTGTCACAACAACCATAGCTAGTATGTTAATGATAAAATATAGAATACTAAATTTGAGACTAAATTTGAGACAAAGACTAAGACAAGGATATGTATCGCAATTTCTATTCAGTAGTGTAGTGGAGGTTCTAACAAATTTAATAAGAAAGAAGTAAGTTATTAGAAAGAGCTAAAATTATCATTTTTTATAAATGTGAGTATATAAATAGAATATCCAAAAGAATCTACAACTATAAACCATTAGAATTAGTGGGTAAACATAGTAAGGTTACTAGTAATAAGATTAATATACAAAAATTCAATTGTATTTTTATATGCCATCCTGAAAGAAAATTTAAAAACAATACCATTTGCAATAGTACAAAAACATTAAAAAATTAGGAATACATGTGATGAAATATATATACCTCCCTCTCAAAAACAAAACATTACCGAGAGAAATTAAGACCTAAATAAATAAAAGCATATACTACATTCATGAATTATAAAACATAGTATCCAAATGATCTATAGAGTTAATGCGATTCAAAATTTCAAATTTTAAATGTGTGTATGTAGTGAAAGCAGACATAAAATCAAGAAAGTGAGACATATTTATATGGAAATACAAGGAATCTAAAATAGCCAAGGCAAATACACAGTCTTGTCAAGTGCACATGGACTATTCTCCAGAACAGATCATGTATTAGGCCACAAAACAGAGGTCTCAACAAATTCAAAAAGATCAAAGTCATGCATCTTTTCAGACCACAATACTATGAAACTAGAAATCAACCACACACACACACAAAAAAAAATCTGAAAAGAGCACAAATACATAGAGGTTAAATAACGTGCTACTAAACAGTGAACGGGTTAACCAAACAAAAAAAAATCAAAGAAGAAATAAAAAAAATACATGGAGACAAATAAAAATGAAAACACAATGGTTCAAACCTTTGGGATGCAGCAAAACAGGTTCTAAGAGGGAAGTTTATAGTAATACAGGCCTACCTAAGGAAGAAAAATCTCAAATAAACAACTAACCCCACACATAGAGGAGGGAGAAAAAGAGGAACAAACAAAACTCAAAGCCAGAAGGAAGGAAGCAATAAAAATTAGAGCAGAAATAAATGAAATAGAAACTAAAAACACAACAAAACAGATCCATGAAACCAGGAGCTGGTTCTTTGAAAAGATAACAAAATTGATAAACCTTTATCCAGACTCATCAAGAACAAAAAAGAGAGGACTCAAACAAAATCAGATATGAAAGTGGAGAAATAAAGCCCAACATCACAGAAATACAAAAGACTGTAAGAGAATATTATAAAAAACCATATGTTAACATATTGGGACAATGAAGAAGAAATTGATAAATTCCTAGAAACATATAATTTCCCAAAACTGAAGGAGGAAGAAGCAGAAAACTTCAATAGACCAATTGCCAGCAAGGCAACTGAATCAGTAATTTAAAAACTTCCAACAAACAGAAGTCCAGGACCAGATGGTTTCACAGGCCAATTCTCAAACTATACCAAAACATGGAAGAGGAAGGAAAGCTTTCAAATTTATTCTTTGAGGCCAGCATCACCCTGATAACAAAACTATAAAGACATTACAAAAAAAGAAAATTATAGGCCAATATCTCTGATGAACATAGATGTAAAAATCCTCAACAAAATATTAGCAAATTGAATCCAACAATACATTAAAAAATATCACCACAATTGAGTGGGATTTATTCCCATGATGCAAGGGGTGATTCAATATTTGCAAATCAATCAACATAATATATCATATCAATAAAAGAATTAAAAAATCACTTCGATAGATGCAGATAAAGCACTTGACAAAATACAACGTCCATTCGTGATAAAAACCCTCAGTTAAGTAGGTTTGGAAGGAACACACTTCAACATAATAAAGACCATCATACTCAATGGTGACAAGCTGATAGCTAGCCCCTAAGGTCAGGAATAAGACAAGGATGGTCCATTCCCACTACTTTTATTCAATACAGTACTAGAAGTCCTAGCCACAGCAATCAGACAAGAAAAAGAATTAAGAGGCATTCAAATTGGTAAGAAAGAGGTAAAACTTTCACTATTTGCAGATGACATGATACTATATATAAAAGATCCTAAAGACTCTACCAAAAAAAACTACAACTTTTAAAATTCAGGAAGGGGGTTCCTGGATGGCTCAGTCAGTTGAGCAACTAACTCTTGGTTTCAGTTCAGATTATGATCTCAGGGTCATGAAATTAAGCCTTGTACTCAGTGCAGAGTCTGCTTGAGATTATTTGTCCCTCTCCTCTCCCACCCTGCTCTGGTCCTCCCTCCACTCTCTCACTCTCTCTAAAAATAAATAAAAATCTTAAAAGAATTCATAAAAGTCAAAGACACAAAATCAATATACAGAAACACACTGCATTTATATACACTAATAATGGAATAGCAGAAAGAGAAATTAAGAAAACAATTCCATTTACATCCACACCAAAATATCCAAATACCTAGGAATAAACTTAACCAAGGAGTTGAAAGACCTGAACTCTGAAAATTATAAATTATTAGTAAATTATTATAAAAATTATAAATAAATAGTAAAGAAAGAAACTAAAGATGACGCAAACAAATGGAAAGATATTCCACGCTCATGGGTTGGAAGTACAAATGTCCAAACGTCGGTACTACTCAAAGCAGTCTATAGATTTAATGAAATCCCTACCAAAATACCAACAGCATTTTTCATAGAGCTAAAACAATTATTCTAAAATTAGTATGGAAACTCAAAAGACCATGAAGAACCAAAGAAATCCTGAAAAAGAACAAAACTGGAAGTATCACGATCTTAGATCTGAAGATATACTAAAAATATGTAGCAATCAAAACAGTATGATACTGGCATAAAAACAGTGTATCAGATCAACAGAATGGAGCCCAGAAATAAACCATGATTATATGGTCAATTAATCCTCAACAAAGGAGGCAAGAATATGCAATGGGAAAAAGACAGTATCTTCAGCAGTTGGTGTTGGGAAAACTGGATAACAGGCAAAAGAATGGAACTGGACCACATTCTTACATTATACACAAAAATAAACTCAAAATGGATTAAGCACCTAAATGTGAGACATGAAACCATAAAAATCCTAGAAGAGAGCACAGGCAGTAATTTCTCTGGTATCAGTCATAGCAATATTTTATAGATAATTCTCCTGAGATAATGGAGACAAAAGTGAAAATAAACTATTGGGACATCAAAATAAAAAGCTCTCTACAGCAAAGATGATAACAAAACTAAAAGACAACCTACTGAACAGGAGAAGATATTTGCAAATGATGTATACGATAAAGTATTAGTTTCCAAAATACAAAAAGAACTTCTGCAACTCAACACTCAAAAAAGTAATAATCCAATTAAAAATGGGCAGAACAGGGGCGCCTGGGTGGCTCAGTGGGTTAAAGCCGCTGCCTTCGGCTCAGGTCATGATCCCAGGGTCCTGGGATCGAGGCCCACATCGGGCTCTCTGCTTAGCGGGGAGCCTGCTTCCTCCTCTCTCCTCTCTCTCTGCCTGCCTCTCTGCCTACTTGTAATCTCTCTCTCTGTGTCAAATGAATAAATAAAATCTTTCAAAAAAAAATGGGCAGAACACATAAACAGGTATTTGTCTAAAGACATACAGATGGTTAACAGACACATGAAAAGATGCTCAACATCATTCATCATCACATCAGGGAAATGCAAATCAAAACTACAATGAGATATCACCTCACACCTGTCCGAATAACTAAAATCAAAACACAAGAAACAACAAGTGTTGGTGAAGATGTGGAGAAAAAGAAATCCTCATGCACTGTTGCTGGGAATGCAAACTGGTGCAGCCACTGTGGGAAACAGTATGGAGGTTCCCCAAAAAATTAAAAATAGAATTACCACATGACCTACTTACTGCACTACTGTGTATTTACCCAAAGAATACAAAAACACTAATTCAAAAGTATATTTGTACCCCTATGTTTACTGTAGTATTGTTCACAAAAGCCAAATTATGGAAGCAGCCCAAGTATCCAGAGACAGTTGAATGGATAAGGAAATGGTGTGTGTATGTATAGATACACATAGATACACATACATACACTGTAATATTACTCAGCCATAAAAAGGAATAAAATCTTGCCATTTCCAACAACATGAAGGGATCTAGAAAGTAAAATGCTAAGCTAAGTCAGTCAAAGAGAAATACCATATGATTTCGCTCATATGTGACATTTAAGAAAGCAAATAAACAAAGAAAATAAGAGACAAACCAAAAGACAGACCCTTAACTATAGAGAACAAACTTATGGTTCCCAAAGGGAAAGTGGGAAAGAGTATGGGTGAAACAGATGAAGGGGATTAAGAGTACACTTATCTTGAGGAATACTGAGAAATGTACAGAATTGCTGAATCACTTAACCATACACCTGAAACTAATATAGCACTGTATGTTAAGTGTACTGGAATTAAAATTTTTTAAAAATTGAAGTTACCTCATTTTCTTTCTTACAAAACAATTATCCTGATTTTGTAGTTAAAATTTATAAAAATAAAAAATATATAAATGCATAAATAAGTAAAAAAAAATAGCCAAGACCTTCCCAAAGAAAAACAAAGTTGGAAGGTTCACATTACCAAATATCAAGACATTAAAAAGCTACTTGGTAAATAAGAGAGTGTGGCACTGATTGACAGACAGAGCAGTGGAGAAAAAAAGACCAATGTATATAAAGTTACACTAGATGTGCAACTATAATTCAGTGAGGAAAGAATAGTCTTTTCAGAAGTACTGCCAGATCAAATGAAAACATAATTTTTAAAATGTCCTTGAACACTATGTCAAAAAAAAAAAGAGAGAAGAGAAGAAAAAGAACAACTGTTGACAAGAATACAGAAAGATTGATACCCTTGTGCATTGCTTGTGAGAAGGTGAAACGGTGCAGCCACTGTAGGAAACAGTGGTAATTCCTAAAAAGTTAAACACAGAATTATCATATGATCAAGAAAATCAATTTTTGGTATTATGCATGAAAGAACTGAAGGCAGGGATTCCAACATTCTTACACACTCATGTTCACAGCAGCATGATTTACAATAGCCCAAAGATGTAAATAAGCCAAATGCCCATCATCAGATGGATAAACAAAAAATGCAGTATATCCACACAATGAAATTCCTTAAAGAGGAAATTCCGATACATGTTATAGCATAAGCAAACCTTGAAAACACTATGCTAGGTGAAATAAGCCAAACACAAAAGGACAGATATTATATGATTCCACTTATATGAGGTACCTATAATTGGCAAACTCAGAGAGACAGAAAATAGACTACTGCTCACCTGGGGGCTGAGGGAAAGAAGGAGTAGGAGTTACTGTTTAATGGGTACAAAACTTCTGTTTGGAATGATTTAAAAAGTTCCAGAAATGGGGATGGTGATGGTTGCACAACACTGTGAATGTACTTAGTACCACTAAATTGTACAGAACTAAATTGTACTAGTTAAAACAGTAATTTTTTTGTATATTTTCCATGACAATAAAAATGCATGTATGTTCATTACAGTTTTATTTACAACAGGCAAAATTGGAAACAACCCAAGTGTCCTTAAATGGTGAAGGAATAAAAGAAATTGTTATAATATACTAAATGGAATACTATTCACTATAAAAAAGAACAAACTGTTGGGCGCCTGGGTGGCTCAGTGGGTTAAAGCCTCTGCTTTCGGCTCAGGTCATGATCTCAGGGTCCTGGGATCGAGGCCCGCATCGGGCTCCCTGCTCGGCGGGGAGCCTGCTTCCCCCCTCTCTCTCTCTGCCTGCCTCTCTGCCTCCTTGTGATCTCTCTCCCTCTGTGAAATAAATAAATAAAATCTTTAAAAAAAAAAAAAAAAAAAAAAGAACAAACTGTTGATATTATCATGAACTTGGATTGATCTCAAGGTCATCATCATGAGTGAAAAAAGCCAATTTCCAAACATTATATGTATGATTCCATTTACACAACATTCTCAAAATGAAAATATTATATATAGAGATTGACAGAGGTTGGGGGAGAAGACTTGACTATAAAACCTGAGGGAGTTCCTTGTAATGATGGGACAAATTTCTTTTGTGATGATAATTTTACCCATATACACATATGAAAATATTTCATAAAACTATACACATGAAAAAGGAGTATATATGAAAACTGATGAAATCTAAGTTCTGTAGTCTACTTAATAGTATTGTGCCTATGTCAATTTCCTGGTTTTGATAATGCTCTATAATTAACTAAGTAAATGCACCATTAAAGGAAGGTGGGTAATGGGTACACATGAGCTCTCTGTACAATTTATTCAACTAACTTATGAGCCTCTATTTCAAAATAAGGGTTTTTAAAATTCTGAGAGGAAAAATAATTCCTTTATTTAAAAAAGAGACATTAAACTTTGTGTCTTATACCATAATTCAAAAAGTTCTTGGCTTCTAAAAATACAAGTTATATTAATAAGTACACGGTTCTACAGGAGGTGTGGTAATTAAAATTCTAGACATAAATGATTAAACAAGATAATTCATCTAAAAGAACATATACCTAAGGAAATAACCAGAAATGCTCAAAATTTCTGTAGCAGTAAATTTTACTGTTTCTAGATATGAAGGATAGGTGTATCTTTCATTCTTGGGAAAAAAATTTTAAAAATTGATTGCAGTTTTTTGCATTATTTTGGGACACCATGGGGAAACATGCTGCTCTTGATCTCGGGGTTGTGGGTTCAAGCCCCACCTTGGGTAGAGATTACTTAAAAATAAAAATCTTAAAAATAAAAAAAAATTGATTGCAGTTTTCAATAACTAAATATTAACTAATTACTATAGGTAAGTCATTGTCCAAGTAAAAAATGAATAAATTTATAATTTAGTAATAAAAATGTAAAAATAATGTAATAAGATAGGAGTAGGATACATAGGAGTTCAGAGATAAGAAAGACATTTAAAACTAAAAGGTTTCAGAAAAATTTCATGGAAAAGTTATATTTATATAACTTTATAAGCTATTGCTAAAATGGAAAAATTTTGATTAAAATTGATTGGAGATTTTCCAGGTCAAGATGGAACATAGATCCTTAACTGACTTCCTCTTACAGGCATATTGAACCTACAAATATATGTAGAATAATTTTCTCTGAAGAAAACCTAAAAATTGGTAGACCAACTCCCTCACATTGGGCCATTGGGAGCAAAACAATATCAAAGCAAGGTAGGGAAAAGCTGAGACACAATCTCACCATAAATCCCATTCCTAGCAGTTACCCAGAATTGGGAGAGAATTCAAAATGTACAGCTTCTCCCTGAGGAGCAGAGTCTGTACTCCACATCAGGCACCCCAACTTTTAAAACGAGCATCTGAGGGACAAGCTCCCAAAACATCTGGCTTTGAATACCAACAGGACTCTTGCACAGGAGATCTGTGGGGGCAGTGGTCAACTGAGGAATAGTTGGTTTTTTTTTTTAAGATTTTATTTATTTAATTGAGAGAGAAAGATTACAAGTAGGCAGAGAGGCAGTCAGAGAGGGGGGGAAGCAGGCTCCCTGCCAAGCAGAGAGCCTGATGCAGGGCTTGATCCCAGGACCCTGAGATCATGACCTGAGTTGAAGGCAAAGGCTTAACGCACTGAGTCACCCAGGCGCCCCTTGAGGAATAGTTTTTAAAGGGCTCTTGACCAGACCCAGCTGCTCCAGAGCCCAGCACAGAAGTAACCTTTTGAAAAGAAGACTTCTTAATTTTAAAGCAGCAGTCGGAGGGTCAGGGGCTTTCTGGGATACTCTGCAGGGACAGAGGCTAGCAAGTGCCATCTTCTTGCTCTCCAACTTCCTTGCTAAAACCAGTGAGTATTGGCATCTTTTTTTTTCTTTTTTGCAGTGGGTGTGCCATCTTTGCCCTCTCTTTCTGCCTCACTCCAGCCAGAACATCTTCATGTTCTCCCTCTGCCACAGTCCAGAGTGGCAGTATCTCCTGGAGGGGAGCTTCTACACATCTGGTATCCTGATTTTTACATCTGGCAACACAGTCTTTGTGGTTGCCACCCAGGAGATGCCACGCCATGGTCATCTGGTGCTGGTGGCTGATTGTGGGGGGCAGGGGGATCCTGTGGGAGCTTGTGTTCCTGGGTTCTCTGGGACTGTAACAATCAGAGAAAGTTCTTGGGAGGTTACCAATCCCAGAACACTACACAGCAGACTTACATACCCCCAGGCTTTCTGTGAAAGAGGCCTACTTGCTAGTCCTGGAGTTTTGACTTTAGTAGCAGGCTTCAGGTTCACAGGTTCGATTTATGTCTAGAGGCTACAGAGGTCATTTCAGGGAGCATAAATTGGGGGACACTATCATTGCAGTCTACCTCCACCTTGCTATAGCTCACTAGTATTTCCCAGAAAGGAGCTTATACACTTGTCTAGAGTCCCAATTTTTATGACTGCTGTCCAGAGGATACCCCCAGATTGCCTGGCTCTTGGACCAGCAGGGCTTATGCTTGTAGTCACAGAGGACTGTATATATTTATGCATACATTAGAAGCTGTTGCCTGAGGGCTGGCTTCCGGTGAGATCTGAGATCCTCCACTTTGAGACACTGAGAGGTCTTACCACACCCTCAACTACTGGGACCTATTAAAAACAAAATAGAATTTCAGTACTGTGCTGAAATAAAGCATACTGTGTTTATATATGTGTGTGTGCATGTATGTGTGTATATATATGTGTGTGTGCATATATACACACGTGTGTGCGTATATATACACACGTGTGTGTGTATATATAATGTATACATATATATACACATATACATATATATATATATAATACTGAATAGCTTCCAGTAGTTGAAGGTATGCCACTAAATGGAATCTAAATAAAAACTTAAAAACAAACAAACAAAAAAACCTAAAGGAAATAGACTGCTTGGACAATCACAAAAGCTAGACAATATGAGCTAAGACAAGTCCAAACAAAGTTTCATTTCCTACCTAAGGCCACTCCTACAATACTGTTTTATCTCATGCACAGAAACCAACCAGAGATTCAAGGGAAATGAAGAAACAAAGGAGTATATTTCAAATGAAGAACAAAATAAAACCTTAAAAAGTCCTTAAGGAAATGGAGATAAGTTATTTACCTGATAAAGTATAAAACAATAGACATAAAGATGCTCACTGAGCTCAAGAATAAATAAAGAGTTTTAACAAAGAGACAGAAATATATAAGACAGTACCAAAAAGAATTCAGAGAACTGAAGACTATAATAAGTGAACTAAAAAATACAATAGAGGGACCCAATAGTAGACTAGATGAGACAGAAGAAACAATCAGTGAACTTAAACACAGGGCAGTGGAACTCACCCAATCAAAGCAGCAAAGAGAAAAAAAAGAATGAAACAAATGAAGACACCTTAAGACTTGTGGGACAATATCAAGCGGACCAATAGACCAATATTCGCATTGCAAAAATTCCAGAAGGAGAAAGAAAGGGTAAGAAAACTCATTTGAAGAATAATGGCTGCAAAATTCTCTAACCTGGGGAAAGAAAAAGACATCCAGACCCAAAAAGCCCAGAGTTCCAGCTCAGGCGAACCAAAAGAGACCACACCAAGACACGTTATAATTAAAATGTCAAAACTTCCAGTCCCATCCATGTGAGATTATGCTGAGTAAAATAAGTCAAGCAGAGAAAATCAATTATCATATGGTTTCATTTACTTGTGAAACATAAAGAATAACATTGAAGACATTAGGAGAAGGAAAGTAAAAGTAAAAGGGGGGAAATCAGAGGGGGAGACAACCATGAGAGACTGCGGACTCCGAGAAACAAACTGAGGATTTTAGAGGGGAGGAGGGAGGAGGGATGGGTTGGTCTGGTGATGTGTATTAAGGAGGGCACATATTGCATGGAACACTGGGGGTTATATGTAAACAATGAATCTTGGAATACTACATCAAAAACTAATGATGTATTGTATGGTGACTAACATAACACAATAAAAAGAAACATCAAAACTTAAAGACAAGGAGACAACCTTAAAAGTAGTAAGAGAAAAACAAATTGTTATGTACAAGGAAATCCCCAAAAGAGTATCAGCAGATTTTTCAGCAGAAATTTTGCAGGCCAAAAGAGAGTGGCATGATATAGTCAAAGAGCTGAAAGAAAAAATAAAAACAAACAAACAAAAAACTTGCCAACCAAAAATACTCTTCAAATTGTTCTTCAGAATTGAAGGAGAGATAACAAGTCTTCCAGATAAGCAAAAGCTAAAGGATAAAGAAGTTCATACCACTGAACACCTGACAAGAATGATTAAAGGGATTTGTTTAATGTATATTAAAGGCAGCAGATCAATTTTAAGGATAATATGAAGATTAAAAGACAAAAGTAGAAAAAGTAAGAGTAACTATAATAATTAGTTCTTAAAGAAGATAAAAAGATGTAAGTTGTGACATCAAAAACATAAAATGTGAGTTGGTGGAGTAAAAATGTAGAGCTTCAGAATGCATTCAACATAAATTATCAATTTAAAATAGACTGCTATAAATATAACTTGTCATATGCAAGATGGACTAGAGATACTGGTCTCACAGAGTTGAGGGAAGAGCATTAGACATACAGCAGGAAAGACAGACTATATTTTTTTAAAACCAGAATTATTCTAATTGGATAAAAAAACCCCAGGATATTATTAAAGAACTAGGAAGTAGTAAATTAACTGAAGAATAATCGTGGTGGATAACAAGAACAAAAAAAAATCACGGATTTTCCTATGGTAAAGAATACTGAAGGCAATGACACCATCATATTTTTCAGTTCTCAAATACAGTAAAGTTTGACAGTCTCAGAGCTATAATATTCAAACTTTGAATATTCAAAATTTGAAAATGATATAAAACTATACTAAGTATTTTTCAATTAATGGAATTATTCAAAAAAGTAGAAAGAAAAAAATTACTAAAATTTTGGAAAAGCATCCACAGATGTAGCTTAATTATATTAAGTCATCTGTCCAAACAATTTACATATTAGAATGCTTCTTTTGCAACAGTAAATTTCCTATTACAGTCAAAGTGCAAAGCAAAACGCTGACAAGCATACTAATACATGTAGAACAATTAAAACTGTAACTCCCAGGAAATAGTTCATTTTAAAATTTTAAATGGTAATACCAACCTTCCAGGATTAGTAAACCCTTTTACCTCATGTAACAAATAAAAACTATAGCTTCTCTGAAAACAGAAAACAATTCAGACTTCAAATACCCATAAAGAAAGGCAATTCTTTCATCAGGCTCAGCAGAATTTTTAACAGAAACATGTATGTTATTTCCAAACACTAATGTTGTTTTGGACATCAGGATGCTACTTTGGTACTACTAAGACAAACAAAATCAGATATTTTTGACATCTATTATAACATAAGAAGTGACAGATTAAGCTGTACTTTAAATCAACTTAATTTACAGGATGGTAACAGGAT
The DNA here is from genome assembly GCA_002007465.1 of Ailurus styani. Lineage (NCBI taxonomy): Eukaryota > Metazoa > Chordata > Mammalia > Carnivora > Ailuridae > Ailurus > Ailurus styani. The sequence goes on from LNAC01000113.1 coordinate 3,574,849, forward strand.
CAAAAGGTTTCCAAAGAGGAAATTCTCATGTTTCCTGTTTACTTAACAATATTCTTTTTTCCCCTCTCACATCAAAGAACGATTATCTTTATCTAGGAACTGTCAATTTCAGCTCATTCTAAAAGAAAATAAACTTGTATTTGAAAGTAACAGTGATTCTTCATTAACTGTCATTATGAAGCTTGACAACATTCATATCCAGTCCCCATCAATATTTTCAAAGTATTGGTACATATTTAATACATATACACAAATTATTTTTCACAAGGTTCATCTAAGGCTTCCTTAAAGTAATATTCAGTCATGTCATATATCCTTATGTGAAAAATGAAATATAAATATATAAAGTACCATCCAACCAAGAAATTCTTTTTTTTTTTTCTTAAAGGGTTTAATTATTTGACAGGGAAAGAACACAAGTAGGCAGAGTGGTAGGAAGAGGGAGGAGCAGGCTCCCCATAGAGCAGAGAGCCCAACAACATGGGGCTCGATCCCAGTCCCACGGGATCATGGGATAATGACCTGAGCCAAAGGCACACACTTAACTGAAAGAGCCACCCAGGTACCACCCCCGCACCCAAGAAATTATTTCTAACACAGATATAAACAAATGTCTGTTCTATCCCCTACAGGTAGTGTGTTTTTTGTTTTTGTTTTTGTTTTTTTCAGATTTATTTATTTGAAAGAGAGAAAGCACAAGCAGGTGGAACAGCAGGCAGAGGGAGAGAGAGAAGCAGGGTCCCCTCTGAGCAGAGGGCCTGACGTGGGGTTCAATCCCAGGACCCTGAGATCATGACCTGAGTAGAAGGCAGACGCTTAACTGACTGAGCCACCCAGGTGCCCCAGAGAGTCTTAAGGGATGATCAACACCATCACATTTTTTTATTAAAAAGTTTAGGAAGCTATAATCATCAAGACAATATGGAACTGGCACAAAAACAGACACACAGATCAATGGAACAAAGTAGAGAACCCAGAAATGGACCCTCAACTCTATGGTCAACTAATCTTTGACAAAGCAGGAAAGAATATCCAGAGGGGGAAAAAAACTTCTTCAACAAATGGTTTTGGGGAAACTGGACAGAAACATGCAGAAGAATGAAACCAGACCACTTTTTCAAAACCATACACAAAAATAAATTCAAAATGGATGAAAGCCCTAAATGTGAGACACAAATCCATCAAAATCCTAGAGGAAAACACAGGCAACCACCTCTTTGACCTCAGCCTCAACAACTTTCTACTGACAGTCTCCAAAGGCAACATAAACTCAAAGTAAAAATGAACTATTGGGATTTCATCAAGATAAAAAACTTCTGCACAGCAAAGGAAACAATCAACAAACCTTAAAAGCAACCTATGGGAGAAAATATTTGCAAACGACTTATCAGATCAAGGGCTAGTATCCAAAATCTATAAAGAACTCACTGAATTCAACACCCCAAAACCAAAAAATCCAGTCAAGAAATGGGCAGAAGACATTCACAGATATTTTGCCAAAGAAGACATACAAATGGCTAACAGACACATGAAAAAATGCTCAACACCACTCATCATCAGGGAAATAGAAATCAAAACTGCAACGAGATACCACCTCCTACTTGTCATAACAGCCGAAACGAAAACCTCAGGACACAATGGATGTTGGTGAAGCTATGGACCAAGGGGAACCCTCTTACTCTGTTGGTAGGAATGCAAACTGGTGCAGTCACTGTGGAAAACAGTATGGAGATTCCTCAAAAAGTTAAATAATAGAGCTACCCTATGGCCCAGCATTGCAGTACTAGGTATTTATCCAAAGGACACAAAAGTAGTGATTTAAAGGGGCACATGCACCCCAAAGTTGATAGCAGCAATTTCCATGATAGCCAATACATGGAAAGAGCTAAGATGTCCATCAAGGGATGAATGGGTAAAGAAGTGGTGTGTGTGTGTGTGTGTGTGTGTGTGTGTGTGTGTGTATACACACACATGGGAATATTACTCAGTTATCAAAAAGAATGAAATCTTGCCATTTGCCACAACGTGGACAGAACTAGAGTGTATTATGCCAAGCAAAATAAGTCAGATAAAGACAAATATGGCATGATTTCATTCATATGTGGGATTTAAGACACAGAACTGATGAACAAAGGGGAAGGGAAGGAAAAATAAAATAAGATAAAAACAGAGAGGGAGGCAAACCATAACAGACTCCTAACTATAAGGAATAAACTGAGGGCTGCTGAAGGGGAGATGAGTGGGGAAATGGGGTAACTAAGTGATGGGCATTAAAGAGGACACTTGATATAATGAGCACTGTGTGTTACATGCAACTGATTAATCACTAAATTCTACCCTTGAAACTAATAATACAGTATATGTTGACTAAATTGAATTTTTAAAAAATCTTGAAGTTTAGAATGCTTTCTAAACTTTTTCATACCATGGCACAGACAAGAAAATGGCATTACTGAACATAGGGGTAAATAATAGGTGGCCTAAGGTCAGGGTTGACGTCCAGGGCTCTAGCTATCCCTGGCACTACAAAGATGCCTCAAAGATTGAATGGAATGAACACTAAATCTCAATTCATAAGCCATTTTTTATGCCTAGATTCCAACTATTATTTCTAATAACTGGGTTAGACTGAAGGTGAAGGAAACCTGTCAAAATACAGGCCAGAATTAAATACCAAAAATTCAAACTTTGAAAATACCCTGAATACAATCTTCTGTTCTCTCACATTTGCCCTCTCAGTGAAACTGCTTTACTTCCACTTAATTCTATGTACTCATAGTTTATTTCCCCCATTTTGGCTTGAGCCATTTCAGTAATACATTCATATCACCCCAAATTCCCTAAGCAGAGCTGACCTGATTGCACCTAGGCCAATTATCTGAACTGATACATCCTCTATTCCCCTCAAAAAGTCATCAGTATAACATTAGGTGGCTCTACTATAAATTCATGCACATTGATGAAATCTCCATTTTAAAGCAAAAAGATTCAAAAAACCCAAACACAGCTATATTAGTCTCACCACCATGCTGCTAGAAAGAATTGAATTCAATCACTGACTCCAAATCCTCATGTCTCATTTATTCCTTAATTGTGGCCAATCTTTCTGCCACGATCAAACTTTTATTACTTTGCAGGGTGTTTTCAGTGTGGTCAATATACTACCCACATCAAATCATCTGCAATAACTTGTTAAAATGTAGATTTGGGGGCTTTTCCAAGATCTGTTCAATCAAAGTACCCCAGAGTGATGTCTCTTTTGAGCAACCAGTTTGGAGAACTGCTATTTTAGTCATTTGTGTTCTCCTGGTTGTCAATTCCAGTGATATTTTTGTAGTTCTCATTCTCCTTGATCTGTAGAGCACTTGAGAATGCCTATCCTATTCTCTGAAATTCCTCTTTCTGCCAACCTCACTCTTCACCCATCTGTTGCTTCCTCTTATTTTTCCAAATGCAAATACGAGTTTCTTGGGAGTCTAGCCCTAATATTTTTTTTCATGCTCCCCAAGAAAAGGCAAACATCTTTTCTCACAATTTGATAACTGTCTCTTTGCAAGTGATTCCTAATTTTTTTATCCTTATCCTTACTCTAAAACTTTCTCAAAGGTCTCTATACCGGTATTTCCAATTGCTGAATATCTCCACTTGATGAATTTACTACCACCTTAAAACTGTATATCCAAACTTCAAATATTTTCAGCCACACCATTCCTGACTCCTCTACTTATATTTATAGTACCTTCAGTTTCTAGCTCAGTTAGCCACTGTATAGTACCTTCCCATGGTATCATTTTCATCTTGGCTTCTCCTATATTTCATACATGCTATTTTTAGGTCCTTTCTCCCCATCACTGCTTGAATTTATCTTTCCCTTAATAACTGGTCACGACCTTGGTTGGGTTGGGGTCATCATTACTTATTAGGCTACTGTCATGGCCTCCTGACTTTTTATTCCCTTCTACTCTAAGCAACCAACCCCCCCCAAAAAGAACAGAAAGAACTGCCATTAGAAAAAAATAGAAAATAACCCAAATGACTATTCATATATTCATATGTTTATATGTGTGTATGTAATTACATTAAAAATACAGAGAAAGTGAAAAACCTAACAATTTTATATACATATGCATACACATATATTTATGTGTGTGTACATAAAGCCAGAGAGAAAGTACACATGCACATTCTCAGGAAGAGACAGGGATAAAAGATAGATGTTTTTATATAATACCATGTATTACAGATATGTTTTTTATAGATTTATCTATTTATTTTTAGAGAGAGAGAGTGTGTGTGCATGCGCACACCCATGCATGAGCAGGGGAAGGTGCAATGACTAATTCCAAGAATGGAGCAACAAATGCACAAGATGAGGCAAAAGCATTTGGTCATAAGAGAAAGGAAAGAAGTTAACAAAGACTACTGGGATCATGTTCAGAAGACAAAGGCACCAACATGACAAGGCTCTCATATAAGACAAGGACACTGCTACATACTTCTACTCACATGTACTAGGAAGTTACAGCCTATACAAAAAAAAGAAAGAAAGAAAGAAATTAGAAGATTAAGATTGGATCAGAAGAAATAAACTTGTCATTATTTGCTTATGACATGCCTGTGTATGAAGAAAATCCAAAAGCTCTCCAGATAAACTGTCAGAATTAATTTAGCAGGGGCACTGGATATAAGGCCAATATAAAAAGTTAATTTCATGTCTATACGTTAGCAACAAATAGAAAATAAAACATACAAAGTAATGCTACTTAAAAAGTATTAGAAACATAAACTAGAAGAAAAACACTGAGAGGTATAGAATAGGTTCCAAATGACACAAGAGAATATGAATATGAATTGTAAAGAGTGAAACACAAATATGTTTAAATTCATAATGATACTGAAGAAAATTCTCACTGGTGAACTTTAAAAAATGATAGGGAACCTGGAAGGAAAAATTCCAAACTCATTGTATGAGGCCAGCATTACTTTGGTCCCAAAACCAGACAAAGACCCCACCAGAAATGAGAATTACAGACCAATATCCTTGATGAACACGGATACAAAAATTCTCACCAAAATACTAACCAATAGGATCCAACAGTACATTAAAAGGATTATTCACCACGACCAAGTGGGATTTATTCCTGGGCTGCAAGGATGGTCCAATATCCACAAATGAATCAATGTGATACAATACATTAATAAAAGAAAAAAACAAGAACCATATGATCCTCTCAAAAGATGCTGAAAAAGCATTTGACAAAGTACAGCATCCTTTCTTGATCAAAACTCTTCACTGTGTTGGGATAGAGGGTACATACCTCAATATCACAAAGCCATCTATGAAAAACCCACAGCGAATATCATCCTCAATGCAGAAAAACTGAGAGCTTTTCCCCTAAGGCTAGGAACATGGCAGGGCTGTCCACTATCACCACTGCTATTCAACATAGTACTAGAAGTCCTAGCCTCAGCAATCAGACAACAAAAAGAAATAAAAGGCATCCAAATCAGCAAAGACGTCATCAAACTCTCACTCTTTGCAGATGATATGATACTTTATGTGGAAAACCCAAAAGACTCCACTCCAAAACTGCTAGAACTTATACAGGAATTCAATAAAGTGTCAGGATACAAAATCAATGCACAGAAATCAGTTGCATTTCTATACACCAACAGCTAGACAGAAGAAAGAGAAATTAATTTACAATCCCATTTACAATTACACCCAAAACTATAAGATACCTAGGAATAATCCTAACCAAAGAGGCAAAGAATCTGTAGTCAGGAAACTATAAAGTACTCATGAAAGAAATGGAGGAAGACACGAAGAAACGGAAAAACGTTCCATGCTCATGGATTGGAAGAACAAATATTGTGAAAATGCTTATGCTCCCTAAAGCAACCTACACATATTATGCAATCCTTATCAAAATACCATCAATTTTTCTCAAAGAAATGGAACAAATAATCCTAAAATTTATATGGATCCAGAAAAGACCCCGAATAGCCAGAGGAATGTTGAAAAAAAAAAAAAAACCAAAGTTGGCGGCATCACAACTCCAGACTTCAAGCTCTATTACAAAGCTGTAATCATCAAGACAGTATGGTACTGGCATAAAAACAAACATAGATCAATGGAACAGAACAGAGAGCCCAGAAATGGACCCTCAACTCTATGGTCAACTAATCTTCGACAAAGCAGGAAAGAATGTCCAATGGAAAAAAGACAGTCTCTTCAACAAATGGTGTTAGGAAAATTGGACAGCCACATGCAGAAGAATGAACCTGGACCATCTCCTTACACCACACATACAAGTAGACTCAAAATGGATGAAAGACCTCAATGTGAGACAGCAATCCATCAAAATCCTTGAGAACACAGGCAGCAGCCTCTTCAACCTCAGCCACAGCAACTTCATCCTAGAAACATCTCCAAAGACAAGGGAAGCAAGGGCAAAAATGAACTATTGGGACTTCATCAAGATCAAAAGCTTTTGCACAGCAAAGGAAACAGTCAACAAAACCAAAAGACAACTGACAGAATGGTTGAAGATACTTGCAAATGATGTATCAGATAAAGGGCTAGTATCCAAAATCTATAAAGAACATATCAAACTCGACACCCAAAGAACAAATAATCTAATCAAGAAATGGGCAGAAGACATGAACAGACATTTCTGCAAAGAAGACATCCAAATGGCCAACAGACATATGAAAAAGTGCTCAACATCACTCAGCATCAGGGAAATACAAATCAAAACCACAGTGAGATACCACCTCACATCAGTCAGAATGGCTAAAATTAACAAGTCAGGAAATGACAGGTGTTGGCGAGGATGCAAAGGGGAACCGTCCTACACTGTTCGTGGAAATGCAAGCTGATGCAGCCACTCTGGAAAACAGTATGGCAGTTCCTCAAAAAGCTGAAAAAAAAAAAAGCTACCTTATGACCCAGTAATTGCACTACTGGGTATTTACCCTAAAGATAAAAATGTAGTGATCTGAAGGGGCACGTGCACCCAAATGTTTATACCAGCAATGTCCACAATAGCCAACCTATGGAAAGAACCTAGATGTCCATCAACAGATAAATGGATAAAGAAGATGTGATACACACACACACACACACACACACACACACACACACACACACACACAGGAATATTATGCAGCCATCAAAAAAGAAATCTTGTGATTTGCAAGGACGTGGGTAGAACTAGAGGGTATTGTGCTAAGCGAAATAAGTCAATCAGAGAAAGACAATTTTCATGATCTCTCTGATATGAGGAATATGAGAGGTAGGGTGGGGGTCATGGGGAGTCTTACTGTGTAACTCCACTAAGAACGTAGTTTTTTCAGGAACTAATTGAAAGAAAAAAAAGTGAGAGAAAATCTATAGATTAATAGATATTTAACACACAAATTCCAACAAATGGATGCTGATTTTCATCTTGATTCCAACAATCTATATACAAACCTTTAAGAGATATTGGGGGAATTACTATTAATTTTTAAGGCATGCTAACTGGATTGTGGCTATACACATGTGTATGTGTGTATTAAAGAGTTCTCATGTTTCATGGATGTGTATCAAAGTGTTTCAGATAAGAGAGAGAAACCAAGAAACAGACTCAACTATAGGGAACAAATGGATGGTTACCAGAAGCAAGTGTGTGTCGGGGGAATGGGTGAAATAGAAGATGGGGATTAAGGAGTGCACTTGTTGTGATGAGCACCACCAGGTGATATACAGAAGTGTTAAACTACTATATTGTACACCTGAAACTAATATTACACTGTATTTTAACTGGAATTTAAATAAAAACTTAAAAAAAAAACTTGTCTGGCATTTTTCTGACTTAATCCAGCATGGGGAAATAAATACGAAATAAAATTGCTATGTTTTAATAATTATAGAAGCTAGGTGATGGGTAAATGGGGATTCATTTACCAGTCCATTTTTGTATATTTGGAAATTTCCATAATAATTAAACAAAGAAAATGTTGTGGTGTCTTGATGTATGTCACTTTCCTACACAATATCCTTCAAGGCTTCCCTTCTCACTACCCAAATGAGAACATCTGCCAGACTCAACCCTCAATTTTCGCATCCCGTGTTATATACTCTAGCCTCAAACACTGTAACATTTCTCATCTAATCTTTGGTTTGTTATTTCCAACTGGAATACATCCCCTCTCTCATTTCAGCCTTCTCAATTTTTTTTTTTAAAGATTTTATTTATTCATTTGACAGAGAGAGAGAGATTACAAGTAGGCAGAGAGGCAGGCAGAGAGAGAGGAGAGAGGAGGAAGCAGGCTCCCCGCTGAGCAGAGAGCCCGATGTGGGCCTCGATCCCAGGACCCTGGGATCATGACCTGAGCCGAAGGCAGCGGCTTTAACCCACTGAGCCACCCAGGCGCCCAGCCTTCTCAATTTTTAACTATCCTTTAATGTTTATCTCAGATAACAGAACCTGAGAACTAAAAAAATCTTTAAGTTTTAATTTTTTAATCTCTAAAAAATCTCTAAGAGAGCTAAACAATCTCTAAGACTCCACTAAAGTCATGCTGTTTTAAGACTCTGGTTGTGAAAGCTAAAAACCATCAAAATTTAAAAAATATATTTACTAGTCAAAGACACCAAAAAAATAAAAGATTTTTAATATGACAGTGGATTGCATAATCACATACTAAATTGCTCTATACAGGGAGATTTCACAATCCAGGAGCCATAGCCATGTTGCTGCAAGTAGGACTTCAGCAAAGTTTTAGCTTCTTGATAGGATCCAGACATACACTATAGAAAGAAAAAAAATGAATTATAGAATATAGGCAGAATTTGGCTTATGAAAAGTTAAGAACCCTAATCTTGCTTTAGTTTGACATTTTAAAAGTGAATGAAAATATTTTTGAATCCCTATTTTTCTCATTGTTTTTGAAACTAAACATTTTCCTTTCCAACACTCCTTAAAGACAGTTTTTTGTTTTTAACATTTTTTATTAAAATAATCATACTCATTACAGAAAACTTGAAAAGTAGAGAAAATATAAAGAAGAAAATAAAATCTGCCCGTAATCCACAAACAATAGATAACCACCATCATTTTGGTTTATTTCATTTTTTATAAACAAACTTATAGATGAAGTTTTTAAAAAGCTTTACTGAAGTATAATTACAAACCATAAATGCACTCATAACAAGTATAGTTTGATGATTTCTAGTAAATTTATAAAGGTATGCAACCATCCCAGTCAAGTTGTAAAACAATTCCATCACCAGCAAAAAAGTTCCACTGTGCCCATCTGCAGTGCAATCTGTACTCCCAGCTCCAGCCAACCACACAATCTGTATTCCCAGCTCCAGCCAACCACAAATTTATCTACTTTATCTTGCTTTTCTAGAGTTTTGATTTTTCTAGAGATTTCATAAAAATTGATGAACACAACATAAACTCTTTTGTGTCAGCCTTCTTTTGACCAGCATATTTTCAGATTCATTCATATTGTTTCATGTATTTGTAGAATGATCTATTTCATTGCTGATTAGTGTTCCATCATATGGATTTATCACATTGTTTATGGATTCACCAACTGATGAACAACTGAATGTTTCCAGTTTTGCACTATTATGAATAATGCTGCTGTAAACATTTATGTACAAGTCCTCTGCGGATGTTTCTGTTCTTCCTGGACGGATACCAGTGAAAATGCTGGATCACATGGTAATGATATGATTACCTTTGCGAGAGACTGTCAAACTGTTTTCCAAGGAGACGGTACTATTTTACATTCTTATTGGCAGTGCAAGAGGTCTCCAGTTTCTCTGCAAGAATACCTAGTATATAGTGTTTTGGATTTTAGTGGATGTGTAGTATGGTCAACACCTAATGATTGATGAGGTTGAGCATCTTTTATATGTGTATTAGCCATTTGTACATATTCTTTGCTACTTTTAAAAACTGGGTTGTTTGCTCAATACTGAGTTGTAAGAGTTCATTATATATTATTACAGATACAAGACCTTTATCAGATGTATGATTAGTCCATTTTTTCTTCCAGCCTATGGCTTGTATTTTCATTTTATTAATGATGACTTTTTTGTTGCTGCTGTTGTTAATTTTTACAGTCTTTTTTTTTTTTTTTGCCCCAGGGGTACAGGTCTGTGAATCATCAGGCTTATACCTTTCACAGCATTCGCCAAAGCACAAACCCTCCCCAATGTCCAAACCCAAATTAATGATGACTTTTGAAAAGCAAATTTCAAATTCTGGAGTCCAAATAATCGATTTTTTCTTTTACAGATTGTGCTTTCAACATCACATCTAAGAAACTATTTCCTAACCTAAGAATACAAATATTTTGACATTTTCTTTGGAAATTTTACAGCTTTAGTTCTCTTAGAAATATCTATTTTAAATTTCTTTGTATGATTCATAGGAGTAATTTTTTTTTGGTCCATAGATATCCAATAGTTCCAGCTTGACTACAGTGGCTTTATGATAAATTTTGAAACTAGGTAGGGCAAATCTACTTTTTAAAAATTGTTTTGGTTATTCTATGTCCTTTGGATTTACATGTCAATTTTGATCAGAATCAGCTCGTCAATTCCTACACAAAATCTTGCTGGGATTCTAATAAGGGTTTGCTTTGAATCCATAGATTAATTTGGCAAGAAGTGACATCCTAAAATATTTGATATCCAACCCATGAAATGGTACATTTCTCCATTTATTTAGGTCTTTAATTACTCTCAGCATCGTTTCATCATTTTCAGTGCATAGAACTTAAACTTAGTTAAATTCATCTCTAAGCATTTTTTATGCTATTTTGGAGAAAACGGTTTCCCCAATTTTTATTTTGGAGTGTTCCTTTTATACACACACACACACACACACACACACAAATTTTTCTATATTATCCTTATCATGTGTACTAAGCTCACATATGATATAGTTATTTGTTTTTAGTAGATTCCATAGGATATTTTACATACAAGATTACAGTATTTAGAAATAAGATGAGTTTTTTTGTTCCTTTCCAGTCTCGATGCCATTCTTTTTTCTTAACTTGCTGAACTTGCTAAGACCTACAGAGTTATGCTGAATACAAATGAGATGAGAACAGATATTGTTGTACTTCCCTAGTCTTATGGGGGGCAAGGGGAAGAGTATTCTTTCACTATTAAGCATGTCAATTGTAGATTTTTCATTGGAGGAAGTTTACTTCTATTTCTTATTATTTTTATCAGGAATAGCTGTTGGATTTTGTGAAATACATTTTGTACACCTTTTGAGGTAATTATGTGGGTTTTGAACTTGAATCTATTCATATAATGGTAGTATATTAATAATTTTCTGATGTTTAATCAACCTTGCATCCCTGGAACAAACCTCCTTTGTCAATGGTGTATAATCCTTTCTATGGGTTGCTGGATTTACTTTGCCAGTATCTTAAAAATTTTGCATTTACGTTCCTGAGAGATAAAGGCTTGTAGTCTTCATTTTTGTGTGATGTTTTAATCCTATTTTGGTATCAGCGTTATAGTGACCTCAAAAGTTGGCAAGTGTTCTCTCTTTATGAGTTTTCCGTAGGATTTATGGTTTTCATGGGTTGCTTTTTTTTTTTGCATACAGTTTGATAGAATTCACAACTAAAGCTATATTGGCACTCTGCTTTCCTTTAGGAAAATAATTTTTTTTAGTTTTTATTTTAATTCCATTAACATACAGTGTTATATTAGTTTCAGGTAAACAATATAGCAATTCAACAATTCCATACATCACTTGGTGCCCATCAAGACAAGTACACTCCTTAATCCTCATCATCTATTTAACCCATACCCTTCACTCCCTCTGGTAACCATCAGTCTGTTCTCTATAATTAAGAGTCCGTTTCTTGGTTTATCTCTCTTTTTAGGAAAAGAACTTTAATTAATAATTCAACTACTTTAGTTCAATATGGATATTCTCTTTAGTTACATTTTATAATTTGTATCTTTCTAGGAATGTGTTCATCTAACTTGTCTAATTTTTTGAAAAAACATTGCTTATACTGGACAACTGGGTGGCTCAGTGGGTTAAGTGTCCGCCTTTGGCTCAGGACGTGATCCCAGGGTCCTTGAATCAAGTCCCGCATCTCGCTCCTTGCTCAGCAGGGAGCCTGCTTCTCTCCCTCTGCCTGCTGCTCCCCCTGCTTGTGCTCGCTCTGACAAATAAATAAAATCTTTAAAAAATATATTTATTATATTCTCTTATAATTATTTTAGGTCTTTGAGATCTGTAGTAATGAGCCATTACTTGTGTTATCTCTTACTATTTCATCAGTCTAAAAGATTATCAATGTTGATTTTTTTCAATGAATCAACTTTTGATTTCATTGGGTTTTTTTTTCCCTACTTTCTAGTTCATTGATTTCTATACCATTTTATATTATTCTCTCCTACTTTCAATTTGCTCTTCTTCTAACATCTCAAGGTGGAAACTCAAATAACTGATTTTACAATTCCCTTCCTTCTTAAGTGAATAAAGCTATAAATTTCTAACCACTCCTTCAGATATATTCCATAAATTTTAATATGTTGTATTTTCATTCAGTTGAAGATATTTTTAATTTGCTTATAATTTCTTCTTTGACTCACAGGTTATTCAGAAGTTAAGCTGTTTAATTCTCAAACAGATAACTTCCCAGATTTCATTCCACTGTTGATTTCTAATTTAAATCCATAGTGGTTAAGAACATACTTTGTCTGATTTTAATCCTTTTAAACTTACTGAGACTTGCTTTATTGCCAATATTGGAGAATGTTCCCAGTATACTTGAAAATAATGTATATTCTGTTATGTAGTGTTTAATACAGGCCAGTTTGGTTGGCACTGATATTTAAGCATTCTATATTCTTACTTATTTTCTGTATAGTTTTATTATCAACTGCTGAAACAAGATTATTAAAACCTCCTACTATAATTGGAGGGCATTAGGAGAAGGGAAAAATGAAGGGGGGAAAATTGGAAGGGGAGACAAACCATGAGAGACTGGATTCCAAGAAACAAACTGAGGGTTTTAGAAGGGGAGCGTGGGGGACAGATGAGCCTGGTGATGGGTATTAAGGAGGACACTGATTGCATGGAGCACTGGGTATTATATAGAAGCAATGAATCATAGAACACTACATCAAAAACGAATGATGTACTGTATGGTGACTAACATAACACAATAAAAAAATAAATGAAAAATAAATAAGTACATTTTTCTGGGAAAAAAACCTCCTACTATAATTGTAGAATTATCTATTTCACCTTTCAATTCTATCAGTTTAAGCTTGTGTATTTTGGGGTTTGTTGTTATTAACACATGACATTATTAAATAACTATTTGTTATATGTTTCAATTTATTAGCCTTTTTACTACTATAAAACATTGCTCATTGTCTTAATTTCTCATCTTAACAAATATTTGATATTGATATAAACACTGCTGCTCTCTTCATTGCTACTGTTTGCATATGTTTTTTCATCCTCTTACTTTCAACTTATTTGTGTTTTTGAATTTCATATGTTTCCTGCAGACAGCATAAAGTTGGATTTTGCCTTTTTTTTTTTAAACCCACTCTGATGACCTTTTCTCTGGAGCATTTAGTCTAATAAAACCTAATGTGATTATTGATATAGTGGAGTCATGTCTGCCATTTCACTGTTTTCCAAGTCCCATGTCTTTTATTTCTCTGCTTCCTCTTCATTGTCTTCTATTCCTTTCAAAAATGAATTTTAATACACCATTTTAATTCATATACGGATATTTGGCATGTAGTTTTCAGTTATTTTCTTCATGGTTACTTTAGGAATTACAATATGCCTCTGTATCTTACTATATTTTACTTCAGATTCATAGGGACTTAATCTGGTAAAATACAGCACTTTTGTTCCAATACTGACTGATTTCTTTCTCTGTCCTTTGTTATACTATTGCTGTTTATATTGCATCTATCTTTGTTACAAAATCAATAATACACTGTTAAAACTGTCTTAAACAACTTCCATTTTCTAAAGAAAATAAGAGGAAACACACACACATACACACACCCTTATATATTTACCCCATGATTACCATTTTCAGTATTCTTTATTTCTTTCTGTAGATTTATGTGTCAGCTGGTGTAATTTCTTCCAGGGTTCAAGGACTTCCTTTGGAATTCCTCTTAAGGAACTTATACTAACAACAAATTTTCTTAATTTTTGTCTGCCTGGGGATTTTTTAATTTTGCTTTTAAGAATCATCTTGCTATAGAATTCCTGGTCACCAGGTTTTTCTTTCAGCACTTTAAACATATCATTTTTCTTTTCTTTCTTTTCTCAAATTTTTATTTTAGTTAACATATCATGTAATATTGGTTTCAGGAGTCGAATTTAGTGATCACTTACATATAACACCCAGTGCTCAAAACAAGTGCCCTCCTTAATACCTATCACCCATTTAGCCCATCCCCCTGCCCACCTCTCATCCACCAATCCTCAGTTTGTTCTCCATACTTAAGAGCTCTTTATGGTTTGCTTCCCTCTTTTTCCCTTACCCTATGTTCATATTCTCTGTTTCTTAAATTCCATGTATGAGTGAAATCATATGATATTTCTTTCTTATTTTACTTAGCATAATACAATCTAGCTCCATCCACACTGTTGCAAATGGCAGGATTTCATTCTTTTTTGATGGCTATTATTCCATTATATATATAGATAGATAAATACAAATATATAGATGTATATAGATGTAGATATATCTACCCACACGCACACCATCTTATTTATCCATTCATCAGTCAATGGTCATTTATTCTCTTTCTGTAATTTGGCTATTTTTGATAATGCTGCTATAAATATCAAGAGTACATGTGCCCTTTGAACCAGTATTTTTGATCCTTTGGGTAAATACCTAGTAGTACAATTGCTGGATCATAGGGTAGTTCTATTTTTAACTTTCTGAGGGACCTCTATACTGTTTTATAAAGTGGCTGCACCAATTTGCATTCCCACCAATAGTGTAAGAGGGTTACCCTTTCTCCACATCCTCACCAACATCTGTTGTTTCCTGTTGTGTTATTTTTAGACATTCTGACAGGGCTGGGGAGGTATCTCATTGTGGTTTTGATTTCCCTAATAATGAGTGATGTTGAGCATCTTTTCATGTATCCGCTGGCCATCTGGAGGTCTTCTTTGGACACTGTCTCTTCCTGTCTTCTTCCTAATTCTTGACTGTTTTTGTTTGCTTGTGTTTTTGGGGGGTGCTGAGTTTGATAAGTTCTTTATAGCTTTTGGATACTACCATCTGATATGTCATTTGCAAATATTTTCTCCCATTCTGTAAACTGCTTTTTGGTTAATTGTTTCCTTCACTGTGCAGTTTTTAATCCTGATGAAGTCTTAATAGTTCATTTTTGCTTTTGTTTCCCTTGCCTCTGGACGTAGGTCTAGTAGGAAGTTGCATGGCCAATGTCAAAGAGATTGCTGCCTGTGTTCTCTAGGATTTTGATGGTTTCCTGTCTCACTTGTAGGTCTTTCATCCATTTTGAATTTATTTTTGTGTATGATGTAAAAAGTGCTCCAGTAGTCCCAGCACCATTTGTTCAAGAGACTTCTTTCCTTTGGATACTCCTTCTTGCTGTATCAAAGATTAGCTTCTTTCCTTTGGATACTCCTTCTTGCTGTATCAAAGATTAGCTGACCATTTCTGGGTTTTCTCTCCTGTTCTATTGATTTATTTATCTGTTTTTGTGCCAGAACCATACTATCTTGATGACTATAGCTTTGTAATATAGCTTGAAGTCTGGAATTGTGATGCTTCCAGCTGTTTCTTTTTCAAGATTGCTTTGGCTATTTTGGGGTCTTTTGTGGTTCCATACAAACCTTAGGATTGTTTGTTTGAACTCTGTGAACTGGTGGTATTTTGATACGGATTGCATTAAATGTGTAGATTGCTTTGGGTAATATAGACATTTTAACAATAATTGTTATTCCAATCCATAAGCACATCATTTCACTGCATTCTTTTCTAATTAGCTTTGTTAAAATATAATTCATGTATCATAAAATTCACACTTTGAAAGTGTACAATAAATGGCTTCTAGTATATTCACAAAGTTGTACAACCATTACCAGTAATTCCAGAATTTTTCGTCACTTCAAAACTGAACTCAATACCCATTAGCAGTCAATCTTCATTCTCTCCTCCCCTGCCAGCTCCTGGAAACCACTAATCTACTGTCTCTACAAATTTGCCTATTCTGGACATTTCATATAAATGAAAGCATAGTATCTGTGGCCTTTTGTGTCTGGCTTCTTTTACTTAACATAATGTTTTCAAGGTTGATCCATGTTGTAGGATGTATCAATACTTCATTTTCTCTTTTATTTTTGTTTACCCATTCATCAGCTGATGAACATTTGGGTTTTTTCCACCTTTTGTGTATATGAATACAGCTGCTATGAACATTTGTTTACAATTTTGGTGTGAATATGTGTTTCCAATTTTCTTAATAATATACCTAGGAGTGGAATTCCTGGATTATATGCTAACTTTTTTACATGCTAACAATATTTAACTTTTTTCAAATTGTTTTTTAAAAGCTTATTTTTAGTTGTCTCTACATCTAATGTGGGGCTCGAACTCAAAACCCCAAGTTCACGAGTCACATGGTTGTCCAACTGAGCCAGCCAAGTAACTCTCTATATTTAACTTCTTGAGGACCTTTTGAATTGTTTCCCAAAGAAGCTGCATCATTTTACATCCCTACCAGCAATGGTGATGGTTCTGATTTCTTTACATCCTTGCCAACATTTAATATCTTTCTTTACTATTGATATATCCTAGTATGTGTAAAGTAGTAAATCATTGTAGTTTTCATTTGTATTTCCATAATGATTAATGATGTGGAACATCTTTTCATATTCTTATTGGTCATCTATTTATTGTTTATAGAAATGTCTATTCAAATTCTTTGGTCATTTTAAAAACTGAGTAATGTTTTTATTATTGAGTTGCAAGAGTTTTTGTTTATTCTGGGTAAAAGTCCCTTTTCAGATGTGTGATTTGCAAGTATTTTTCCTAGTATGTAGCTTGCATTTTCATTTTAATTTTTGAAATGCAAAACCTGTTATTGTAATAAAGTCTAAAATACTAATTTTTTCTCTTCTGGATTGTATTTTTGGTATTAGATCTAAGAAACCTTTCTCTCACCCAAGAATACACATTTTCTTCTATGTTTTCACTTGAAAGTTTTATAGTTTTAACTCTTATATAGATCTATTGTCCATTTTGAGTTAATTTTTTACATGGTATGAGGTAGACGTCCAAGTTCATTCTTTTCCACGTGGATATCAAGTTGTCCCAAGACTATTTATTGAAAAAACTATTTCCTTCCACTGAGTTATCTTGGTATTCTTGTTAAAAATCAACTGTCCGTAAGTGTCAGGGTTTATTTCTTAACTATTAATTATATCCTATTGAGCTATATGTTTATCCTTCTGCCAGTATTACAGTGTCTTGATTACTGTGGCTCTGTGGTAAGCTTTAAAATAAGAAGTATGAATTATCCAACTATATTCTTCTTATTCAAGATTGTACTGGCTATTTTAGGTTGGCCTCTGTTGTTGCTAAAGAGAAATCAACACTTAGATGTACTGCTCTTTGGTTAATAACATTTTTTTCTTTCACTGTTTTCAAGATTTTCTCTTTGTTTTGGTCTCAAGCAGTCTGAATAGGATACATCTAGGTATGGATCTTTTAAAATAACATATTTTTAAAATTCCATTATGATTAGTATACAGTGTTATATTACTTTCAGGTATGCAATATGAATCAGTACATTACTTAGTGCTCATCACAGTAAATGTACTCTTAATGCTCTTCACCTATGTCACCCACCCTCCCCCCACCTCTCCTCCAGCAACCACCAGTTTGTACTCTATATTTAAGAGTCTTTTATCTTTGTTCATTTGTTTCCTAAATTCCACATGAGTGAAATCTTAACAGTATTTATCTTTCTCTAATAGATGGATCTAGCAGGTATGATATTTTCAATTTTTTTTTCTTGGGGATTAGCTGAGTTTCTTGAATCTGTTAATGTTTTTCATCCAGTTGGAGAACTGATTTTTTTCAGTCATTATTTCTTCTTCTTTTTCCTGTTTGTCTCTCTCCTTTCCATCTGAGATTCCTAATACACATCTGTTGGTGTGCTTAATATTGTTCCACAAATCTTTGAGGCTCTGCTTATTTTTCTTCAATCTGTTTTCATTCTGTCTTTAAAAAATATTTCTATTGATTTACCTTCAAAGTCCATTGATTTTTATCTGCCATTTCAAATGTGCTGCTGAGCCCATCTAAAGAATTTTTCACTTATTAAATATTGTTACAATTCTAGAATGTTCTTGTGTGTGTGTGTGTGTGTGTGTGTGTGTGTGTGTGTGTGTGTGTTTTGTAGTTTGTTTCTCTACTGAGATTGCCTATTTGTTGGGATGCCTGGGTGGCTCAGTCGTTTAAGGGGTGGCCTTCAGCTCAGGTTATGATCCCAGGGTCCTGGGATGGAGCCCCCATTCAGCTCCTTGCTTAACAGGGAGCCTGCTTCTCCCCCTCCCTCTGCCTGCCTGCAGCTCCCCCTGCTTGTGCTTTCTCACTCTCTGTCAAAAAGATAAAATAAAAAAAAATTTTTTTTGCCTATTTTTTGATACATGGGTTATATATTTTTTTTAATTCTCTGAACATATTTATAATAGCTACTTTGAAGTCTTAGCTAAATTTAACATTTGAACCCATTAAGAATCAGTTTCTGATCTTGCCATTTGCAACAACATGGATGGAACTGGAGGGTATTATGCTGAGCGAAATAAGTCAATCAGAGAAAGACAATTATCACATGATCTCTCTGATATGAGGAACTTGAGGGGCAGGGTGGGGGGTCGTGGGGGGTAGGGAGGGAAAAATAATGAAACAAGATGGGATGGGGAAGGAGACAAACCATAAGAGACTCCTAATCTCACAAAACAAACTGAGGGTTACTGGGGGGTGGGAGGGTAGGGATAGGGTGGATGGGTTATGGACATTGGGGAGGGTTTGTGCTTTGGTGAATGCTGTGAAAGATGTAAGCCTGATGATTCACAGACCTGTACCCCTTGGGCAAAGAATAAAAATAAAATTAAAAAAAAAAAAAAAGAGGGCGCCTGGGTGGCTCAGTGGGTTAAAGCCTCTGCTTTCGGCTCAGGTCATGATCTCGGCGTCCTGGGATCGAGGCCCGCATCGGGCTCTCTGCTCAGCAGGGAGCCTGCTTCCTCCTCTCCCTGTCTCTCTGCCTGCCTCTCTGCCTACTTGTAGTTTCTCTCTCTGTGTCAAATAAATAAAATCTTAAAAAAAAAAAAAAAGAATCAGTTTCTGTTGACTATTATTTTTTTCCTGAGAATAGATTTCACCTTCCTGTTTTTTACATATCCCATATTTTTTGGTTAAAACTTAAACTTTTTAGACAATATATTATAGAAACTCTGGATGTGGTTTTATTTTTCCTGAAGTTTTTTATTTTTTAAATTTAGCTTGCTTAAATTGTGAGATCTGTTCTCTCCATGGCATGCAGCTGCTGTTGTCCCTTCCCAGGTTTTTTTATTCTTATTTTTATGTTTTAGTCTGGTTTACTAATGGTTATACTATGCCTGCATAGCTTAATGATTAAATGACTTCAGCAGATACTGCTCAAACACTTTAAACTTACAAGGCATCTACCTTCTTATCAATTTGCGTGTGTGTTCGTGGGGAGGTTGTGTACATAGTCCCTCCACCCTATCCATGGTTTTGCTTTCCCTGGTTTCAATTACCCATAGTCAATCGCAGTTTGGAAGCAGATGATCTCTCTTCTGATGTATCAGGAGGTCAATAGTAGCCTCACGTTACGTCACAATGCCTACATCACTCACCTCACTTCATCTCATCAAATAAGCATTTTATCATTTCATACCATCACAAGAAAAATAAAGTTGAGTATAGTACAGACAAGATATTTTGAGAAAGAGATATCTTTTATTACACTACACTGTTGAAATTGTTCTATTTAAATTATTGTTGTTAATCTCTTGTGCCTAATTTATAAATCAAACATTATCAAAGATATGTATATATACGAAAACAAAAGTATATATATGATTCAGTATTACCTGTGGTTTCAGGCATCCGCTGGGGTTCTTGGTAGTATCCCCCAAGGATAAGGAGGGACTATTGGATTTAATGTTGCAGCCAGTTCTCTTTTTACAGTATCACTCTCTACTGGGTTCTCCAGGGTCTTCCCTGCACAAGTGTAGGTTCTCATTCAGCCAAGGATATATGGAGAATTTATCTCAGCCCTTCCATGGCTCTTTCATTTTTAAAATCTATCTAAGTAAGTTACTAGTTGGTCCATCACTTGCCCCAACCAGGACTGCAATCTTGGGCCAGCAAAATTGTTGATTTTCCCCATTTGTTTCCTACTAGGTTTGGCACTTTTAGCTGACAAAGCTTCAAATTTTTACCCTCTGTCCCAAATCAAGTACACCCTCAAGCAACAAAACTACTACTTCCAGTGGCATTCTCACTCTAGTAAAAACTATAGTTCTTGCCATTTAAACTATCAGAGAAGAGGGAGAAAGAACAGGAACAGCCTTGGGTAAAGATACCACAAACTCCTGTTGTTTTTATCCAAAGCTCAAGCTGATTTTCAATAATACACACTCCTGTCTTCCATTTCCAGAGTTGTGAAAGGTGGTTTTTTGCTAATTTTGTACAGTTTTTATACTTGCTTTTCTAAATAGGATCTGTGGCTTCATGCCATCAAAGACAGAAACTGTCTAGATAAGCTTTTATACTTAAAGATGCATGTACATACCCACAAATCTGTAGTTAATTGTTTCACAGGTTGGGATTATACAGTCCGAGCATTAAGATATTGTTAAAATTAAGAAACTTTCATACAATACTAGATTACTAACTGAAACTAAACTTAGGTTATCAGAAACAATTTGTATTTAATAATTAACCTGATATCTTGCATATGTCATAGTATGATAACGTGGTTCATGTCAGACTATACCAAACAAAAAAAGCAGATTAAAAAATACATCCAGTATAACATTTTAAAATATGTGTACATAAATATACATATATATGCAAAACACACATGACAAGAAACTGAATAACATGCTTACAGGATTAAGAGTATCATAATTTGAATAGTAAGAAGGATTACAAGTACTATTTTTCCTCTGTATTTAAAAAAATTGGCAAATTCTCTAAATATGCATTATGTTTATAATACTAAAAATTTAACTTTTTTTTTTTTTTTTGACAGAGAGAGATCACAAGTAGGCTGAGAGGCAGGCAGAGGGAAAGGAGGAAGCAGGCTCCTTGCCAAACAGGGATCCCAATGCGGGCCTTGATCCCAGGACCCTGAGAGATCATGACCTGAGCTGAAGGCAGAGGCTTTAACCCACTGAGCCACCCAGATGCCCAAAAAAAGTTAGATATTTTTAAAGCGAGAAAAAGGCTATATACATCACCTACATCACCTACAGGCCCAAGTCACACATTGAAATTAAAGCACTTTCACAACTTTAAAATAGGAGAATTTATTTATATGGATATCTTAATGTATTATTTTAGACTACTTCTAAAGTTAGCACAGTTAATACATACAGAAGAAATTTTATTACCATTTTGTTTCTCTGAGTATGAAAAGTTTTTTTTTTTTTTAAAGATTTTATTTATTTATTTGACAGAGAGAGAGAGATTACAAGCAGGCTGAGAGGCAGGCAGAGAGAGGAGGAAGCAGGCTCCCTGCTGAGCAGGGGGCCGATGCGGGCCTTGATCCCAGGACCCTGAGATCATGACCTGAGCCGAAGGCAGAGGCTTCAACCCACTGAGCCACCCAGGCACCCTGAAAGCAGGTTTTGATTAAATATCGTCAAAATAGGTACACACCATACTAAGGTAGCTACTTTAAGTGGCAACACTCATTTACATATTCAATTTCTGGCATATTCATTTAAAAATTAATTCTACCAGTACATGGCAATGCCTTATATTCAGTAACTATTTCAAGCAACTTCCCATATATCTCATTATCATAACATTATATTTTTCGTAAATGTTATTTCTATGATCAATTTCATTCCTTTAAGGACTTACCTTTGCTGCATGGTATGTACTGGCTTCAAGTAAATTTTCTTTTTTAGCTTCTTTGGCAAGCAGGTTAAATCGACTTAACATTGCAGCTTTACAAAGCCGACTTGCCATTGATACACCACTTTTAAATGGGGAACTAAAGTAGAAAGGAATGAAACATCCACTAATCATTATTCAAGAATTTATGTTGACAATTGTAGAGATTAAAATCAACACAGAACCTACAAATACTTTTCTAAATTATATACAATGAAGACAGTGAAAGAATTTTACACAAAAATCATTCTGAATATTTAACTACTTTCTGAAGCTAACTTATTAACTTATAGCTTAATTATTAGTGTTGCATTAAAAATTAAAGATGATGGATACTAGAACAGTTTATTGTTTGAAGCAAAATTAATCTATGTTGATCCAAATAAGAAGAGTGGTTGTACCAGAACTGACTGGAAAAAGGCACAGAAATATTTTCTGGAATGATGAAAATGTCCTACATTTTAATGGGGTGATGGTTACACAGTGTATACATATATCAAAAGTCATAAAACTATACATTTCACTGCATGTAAATTTGAACCCACTAAATATATATATATACACACATACATACACACACTCTTCCTCATGACCTTCCATCTATGTATATGTATGTTCATGAAGATATACTTTTGTTTCTAATAAAAGTGGAACCATAGACCATGGTTTTTTTCATAACTCCCATCATTATATCTTATTAGCTGTTCTTGTATTTACAAAAATTGCCCAAATCCTTCATTCCTCCATCTCCATACTTTTTAAAGTTTTTTTATGTTCATCACCATACAGTACACCATTAGTTTTTGATGCAGTGTTCCAGAACTGTTTATGTGTAACACCCAGTGCTTCATGCAATACATGCCCTCCTTAATATCCACCTTGAGGCTCACCCATCACCCCCCAAAAAACCCTGTTTGTTTCTCAGAGTCCACAGTCTCTCATGGTTCATCTCCCCCTTCCGATTCCCCCCCTTCCCTTTTCCCTTCCTCCTTCTAATGTCCTCCATATTATTCCTTATGTTCTGCAAGCAAGTGAAACCACATAATTGACTTTCTCTGCTTCACTTATTTCACTCAGCATAATCACCTCCACTCCCATCCATGTTGATGCAAATTTGGGTATTCATTCTTTCTGATGGCTGGGTAATATTCCATTGTATATATGGACCACATCTTCTTTATCC
The DNA here is from genome assembly GCA_002007465.1 of Ailurus styani. Taxonomy (NCBI): domain Eukaryota; kingdom Metazoa; phylum Chordata; class Mammalia; order Carnivora; family Ailuridae; genus Ailurus; species Ailurus styani. The sequence continues at coordinate 3,598,253 of LNAC01000113.1, forward strand.
ATTCATCTGTTGAAGGGCATCTTGGCTCTTTCCACAGTTTGGCGATTGTGGACATTGCTGCTATGAATATTGGGGTACAAGTGGCCCTTCTTTTCACTACATCTGTATCTTTGGGATTAAATACCCAGTAGTGCAATTGCAGGGTCATAGGATAGCTCTATTTTTTATTTACTGAGGAATCTCCACACTGTTTTCCAAAGTGGCTGCATCAACTAGCATTCCTACCAACAGTGTAAGAAGATTCCCCTCTCTCCACATCCTCTCCAACGTGTTTCTTGCCTTGTTAATTTTTGCCATTCTAACTGGTGTAAGGTGGTGTCTCGGTGTGGTTTTGATTTGAATTTCCCTGATGGCTAATGATGATGAACATTTTTTCATGTGTCTGTTAGCCATTTGTATGTCCTCACTGCAGAAATACGTGTTTGCCTCTGCACAGCAAAGGAAACAGTCAATAAAACAAAGGGGCAACCCATGGAATGGGGGAAGATATTCGCAAATAACACTACAAAGGACTGATATCCAAGATCTATAAAGAACTTCTCAAACTCAACATTGTCTCCACACTCTTTATAATGTGACTTCTCACATTCTCCTGTCAGTAACTGCAGTTGATTTCCCTTCCCCCTGAATTTTGGCTGGCTTTTTGACTTATTTTGGTGAAGAGAATAGAGAATGTGTCAGTTCTGAGCCTGGGCCTCATAGGTTTGTGTGATTCTCTAGGGAATCATTCCTCTGCCAAATGAGCCAGCCAGGACTAGTCTATAAAACAGTGAGACAATACCTGGACCAGAAACCTGTCATCCAAGATCAGCCAATTTGAATTTCAGTTAACCTAGAGTTAACCCCAGATGAATGAGAGCGCCCAATAAAATCCAGCTCAGTTGACCTAAAAACTTGTGAGCATTAATAAATGGTTATTTTAAGATTTTATTTTATTTATTTGATAGAGAGAAGACAGCGAGAGAGGAAACACAAGCAGGGGGAGTGGGAGATGGAGAGGCAGGCTTCCTGCAGAGAAGGGAGCCGGAAGCAGGGCTTGATCCCAGGACCCTGGGAGCATGACCAGAGCCAAAGGCAGACGCTTAACAACTGAGCCACCCAGGCACCCCATAAATGATAATTCTAAGTCACTAAGTTTTGAGGTAGTTTTATATACAGAAAGTTAACATATGTGCCTGTGTATGAACTCTACTGATCTTTTTATTAATATTTTCACCATGATACCTTTTGTCATTTTCCCAATGATTCTCCTAGGCTTTTCAGGTATAATATGATACCACATGCGAAGAATGGTAATTTTACCTCCTCCCTTCCAATATTTTATAATCTCTCATTTCTTTCTCTTGCCCAAATGCTTTAAGTAAAATATTAACAACAGTAAAGAAACATGTCTTCTTCTGGGTGTTATCAATTATGATGATACTTTTGACTAACAAACACACATTTTTATCCTTAACAAAAGTATCAAACTATTTCTTCTTTATTATCTTTATCTAGAATAACTGAAGAGCTATAACATATGCTTTCTTAGAATTTAGAGACATGAATGTGTGGTATCCCTAGATTAATAAAACAATTTTAATAAGAATTTCTAATCTGGTATTATTTCTATTATGTTCCTATCCTCACTCCTACAAAAAATACCAATTGGTATTGTTGTATAAAATATATATTTTAATGTACTGCTACATTCTGCTTCCTAATATTTTATTTAGCTATTTTTCTAGGATATAAAAGAAAGTTTCATCTGCAACTTTTGTGGAGGGAGGGCAGCAATGTTCTATCAGATTTAAGCAGCAGTGATACAACTGCTCATAAAAGGATTTTAATGTTTTCCATCTTAGATAGCACTGGAAATTTCTATTTAAAGGTTTAAAAATTCCTCTGAACCCCTTAGGATGGTACTTTGAGAATAGGTAGAGCACCTTCTTGATAACTTTCTTATGAAAATAATCTTTTTAGGTTTTTCCCCTCTTCTATACCAGTTACAGAAATAATTTTTCCTAGAAATGTATGAATTTCACAAGTTTTTAAAAAATACATGGTTGAGCAACAAAGTTTTTATGATTTTTTTAATTTTCCATTTCTATTAATTACTCCCTTATTTATTAAATATGAGATTAACTAGTGACATTTTTTCACAGAATCAGATTTTTATTAGTTGTAACTTTTCATTATTTAGTTCTTTAAATTACATTTCTAGTTTTGCTAATTTCTTCATTCTGCTTAATTTATTTCCATTATCTCTTGATATAAGCATCTGAAGAACTGGCTTTTCCATTCAGCTTTGTTTAATTGTATGTATCTTACAGGTTCTGACACGTATGCTTTCAAAATCCTTGCTTTCTAAATATCTGCAGTTTCATTTTATATTTCCTCTTTACAGCCAAAAGTTAGAGGACTTTTATCCCCAATGAAAGAAATTCCTAGTATAGTGATTCTTATTTAGAGATTTACTATATCACAATCAGAAAATACTATCTACATTGGTTTTAACTTTAAGTTAAATCTAAATTCATTTAGTTAACATACAGTGTATTATTAGTTTCAGGGTAGAGTTTGGTGATTCATCAGTTGCTTATAACACCCAGTGCTCATTACATCAAGTGCTCACCTTAATGTCCATCACCTACTTACCCCACCTCCCCACCAACTCCCCTCCAGCAACCCTCTGTTTCCTACAGTTAAGAGTCTCTTATGGGTGCCTGGGTGGCTCAGTGGGTTAAAGCCTCTGCCTTTGGCTCAGGACATGATCTCAGGGTCCTGGGATCAAGGCCTGCATCGGGGTCCCTGCTCAGCAGGGAGCCTGCTTCTTCCTCTCTCTGCCTGCCTCTCTGACTACTTCTGATCTAATCTCTGTGTCAAATAAATAAAATCTTAAAAAAAAAAAGAGTCTCTTATGGTTTGCCTGTTTTTATCTTATTTTTCCTTCTCTTCCTCTATGCTGTTTTTTAAATTCCACATGAGTGAAATCATACGGTATTTGTCTTTCTCTAATTCTGCTTAACATAATACACTCTAGTTCCATCCACGTTGTTGCAAATGACATGACTTCATTCTGTTTGATAGCTGAGTAATATTCCCGTGTGTGTGTGTGTGTGTGTGTGTGTGTGTGTGTGTGTGTGTCTCACATCTTCTTTATCCATTCATCTCTTGATGGATATCTGGGCTCTTTCCACATTTGCACTATCATGGAAATTGCTGCTATAAACTTTAGGGTGCGTGTGCCCCTTTTTAAATCACTATTTTTGTGTCCTTCAGATAAATACCTAGTACTGCAATGCTGGGTCATAGGGTAGCTCTATTATTTAACTTTTTGAGGAATCTCCATACTGTTTTCCACAGTGACTGCACCAGTTTGCATTCCTACCAACAGAGTAAGAGGGTTCCCCTTGGTCCATAGCCTCACCAACATCCATTGTGTCCTGAGGTTTTCGTTTCAGTTGTTATGACAAGTAGGAGGTGGTATCTCGTTGCAGTTTTGATTTCTATTTCCCTGATGATGAGTGGTGCTGAGCATTTTTTCATGTGTCTGTTAGCCATTTGTATGTCTTCTTTGGCAAAATATCTGTGAATGTCTTCTGCCCATTTCTTGACTGGATTTTTTGGTTTTGGGGTGTTGAATTCAGTGAGTTCTTTATAGATTTTCGATACTAGCCCTTGATCTGATAGGTCATTTGCAAATATCTTCTCCCATTCCATAGGCTCCTTTTTAGGTTTGTTGATTGTTTCCTTTGCTGTGCAGAAGTTTTTTATCTTGATGAAATCCCAGTAGTTCATTTTTACTTTGAGTTTCTCTTGCCTTTAGAGACTGTCAGTAGAAAGTTGCTGAGGCTGAGGTCAAAGAGGTTGCTGCCTGTGTTCTCCTCTGGGATTTTGATGGATTCGTGTCTCACATTTAGGGCTTTCATCCATTTTGAATTTATTTTTGTGTATGGTTTTGAAAAAGTGGTCTAGTTTCATTCTTCTGCATGTTTCTGTCCAGTTTCCCCAAAACCATTTGTTGAAGAAGCTGTCTTCTTTTTTTTCCTTTGGATATTCTTTCTTGCTTTGTCAAAAATTAGCTGGCTGACTATAAAGTTGGGGTTCTACATCCAGGTTCTCACATTGCTTCTAACTTTTAGAATTTGAGATTTTCTTTGTGTCCTAACATAGGATCAATTTTTTTCAATACTCTATAGGTTCTTCAAAAGTAGGTGTATTTTATATTTTTATGGGGCAGAGTTTTGTGTGTTAATCAAATCTACCTTTTTGTTATTTAATACCATTATATCTTTGCTTACTGTTTTGTCTATTTAACCATGAACTGAAAGGTCAATTATTGTCTCAACCAGTAGTGGATTTCTATTTTTCCTCCTCTTCTATAACTTCTGCTTTATGAATGTCGATACTATGTTATTTGTTGAATAGAAATCCATAACTATTCTTTCTTCCTTGTGAATTACACATTGTAGTAATAGTGTCCTCTGCCTTATGTAATGCTTTGGAGCTGAACTACATCTAGTCTAATATTTAGATCACATCTACTCTCTTCATTTGTAGCACTTAGTTATAATGAATTAGTTAAGCTCATTTTACATTAATTTCAGCTGTTATGTTCATATTTTATCTGCTCTCAGTAAAAGACTTTTTAATGTTTTATCAAATTATTGTTTTGTATGTGTATAGTTTGTTCATTATTACCAGCTGATTCAAGGCAAGAATAGTTTAATTCACACTAGTTGAAGTAATCAATAGTATGCCTGAGTTCATAACAAGAAATGCTTATATGTGGTCTTAATTTAAACCCGTCTTTCAGAAAGAAAGCAGTTTAGGCATTTAAATTTTTAACATTATTTATTACCTCATTATAAATGTATGGTCACACTAGAAGAACAGTTTTAGTTTTACTTGATAATCAATGGCAAGGATATTATAAAGAAATGTCTAAAAGGCACAGCATATTATGGTTACTGACAAGGGTTTTGGAAATAAAATGTACAGGTAAGAATCCAAGGTGTGTTACTATTTGGGTGACTTTAAGAAAGATATTAAACCTAGCTTGAATCAATTTATCTGTAAAAGAGCAATACTACCACCTAATCTACAAAGTTATTATAAGAAGGCAGCATAAACATAGTGCATTAGCCCTCACATTTAACTATATGTAAGTAATATTTGAAAACACACGTCAAAAATACAGGTTCTCAGCCTTAGGTACATAATTTCAGATTCAGTAAGAGAAAATGAAGTTTTAAAACAAAACATTATATGATTCTAGTGTTAATTAAAATCATGAAATAATACTTAGGAAAATATAGGTTCTGGAGACTGATTTGAATTCTGTCTCTATTCAACTTACTATGTAACTTCAGTAAGTTATAGAACTTCTCCAGATACGTCTTCTGATCAGAAAAAAAAAGTTTTTTTTTAATTAGTACAATGCTACAAAATAGTTACACTCAATGATAACTATTATTGTTCAGAATTCAAAAAACTGCACCTAAAAAAGAATAATTTTGAAAGTTCTATTAAAGTGAATTCTTGCTTAATATTTTTAAGGGTTTTGTTTTGTTTCTATTATAGTATACATGGAGGTAGATTTCCTGTGAAGCTTAACCTCCTGGGCCCCTTACACTTGTACAGGACCCTTCTAAATATAGCTGACCCTTGAACAACAAAGGTTTAAACTGCACAGGCCTATTTATATGCAGATTTTTCTCTGATAAATACGGTATTATAAGTGTATTTTCTCTTAAATCTTTTTTTTCAGTTTTTATTTAAATTGCAGTTAGTCCACACAGTGTAATATTAGTTTCAGGTGTATAATTGAGTGATACAATACTTACATCCAACAACCAGTGCTCATCACAAGTGTCCTGCTTAAATATGTGATTTTAAAAGAAACTAAAAATGCTAACCTTTCAGTGATCTTTCCACTTAGGCCATCCACAATCTCCAAAGAAATGTCTCCCTGTGCCCAATTCAGACTCAGGGATTTATATTCCAAGTTTGTTTGAAGTGGATATGCAGAAGGTACTAAACTAACATGAGGTCTGTTGACCAGGTAAAACATTGGAAGTTTTGAAGTGAGTGCATCATCAACACGTTGCTTTACAGCAATTTCTAAACCTCTAGTATCACTGCAATTCCCATCACCTAGAAAGTAAAAACAAAACACCCAGAAGTTCAATATCAAAAGACTAGACCCCCCCAAAAAAGAAATAGTCTAAACTATTTTTTTCTTACAACCTTTCCTTTCCTATATATTTTCTTCTATATTTTTACCAGAAGCTGCTTTTATATTTTTTTTTACCAGAAGCTACTTCTATATGTTTTACCAGAACCAGGACAAGGTTAAGAATGGTCATAATTTCCATTCAAAAAAAAAATCGACAGAAAATAACAAATCAACATTCCAGTGAATAAAAGTGAAGAGCCAGAAGTGACCCAGAAAAAAATATAATACTTTTTACAGGGTTCTGCCAGAGAAAACTGGTTCATCCTGTCTTGATTTCTCAGTTTACAGCATGAAACTAGCAAATACAAGAGATAAATGTGGCTGAGAAATGGCTAGTGAGATTAAGTTATTTTTCCACATTTATGGACCACAAATTACAACTATTCCAGTACCACAATGTTCCAGTTTCACAACATAAAATAATTTAAATAATGACAATTTCTGGTTACAATTGTGGTTAATACCAAAACCTTTGAATTTTCAGTTAAAATAATTGTTGAAAGAGTGCTAAAAAAGATTAATATCATAGTATAGTATAATATAGTGGGCTGATCAAACTTAAAATAGAAGTTGAACAAGCCACTCCTATTTAAAAATTAGTAATTCAAAAGTAGATCTCTTTTCTCCTTAGAAGGTCAGAAGTTCTCACAAAGAGAAATTTTACATACCACTAGACATTACATCACAAAGTTTTGTTTCCATACATTGGAACTGTTGAGGTGGCTAGTGGTCTTACACTCACTATGACTACCTGGAAACTAGAAAGTGATGTGAAAAGAACATGAATTACTGTTGACACCCTTTTTCTAAGCACTCCTTTGTGGGTTTTTTTTTTTAAATCCCAGTATAGTTAACATACAGTGTTAAATTAGTTTCAGGTATATAATATATGGATTCAACAATGCAGTATATTACTTGGCACTCATCAAGATGTGTACTCTTAATCCCCATCATGTATTTCACCCATCTCCCCACCTCCCACACCTCCCCTCTGTCTGTTCTCTATAGTTAAGAGTCTGTTTTCCAGTTTGTCTTTTTTTTTTCTTGCTTGTTTCTGAATTTCCACATGAGTTAAATCATATGGTGTTTGTCTTTCTCTTATTGATTTCATTTGGCATTATGTCCTCTAGATACGTTTATGCTGTTGCAAATGGCAAGATTCCATTCTTTTTGATGGGCGAGTAATATTCCATTGTATGTATATGCCACATACTCTTTGTTCATCTATCAGTAGACACTAAGTACTCCCTTGAACATTCCAAATTAAGAAATACTGACAAATTAAGACTACTTAAAAATATGCTTGGGCACCAAAAAAAAAAAAAAAGATATGCTTGGGACATAGACAAATAGTTGAGAATAGTCACTATATCTATAATGAACAGAAGACATGGATTCAAAAGAAAATGTTACATATTATTATACACTGTGCTATGGACTAAATGTGGCCCAATAAAATTAATATGTTAAAACCTAATTTCCAATGAGGTTAGTAGGCCTTTGTGAGGTACCCTTATAAAAGAGACTCTTCCCAGCTACAGTATCAGGACACTGTGAGAAAACAGGCATCTATGAATCAGGAAACGGGCCCTCACCAGACACTCAATCTGCCAACACCATGATCCTGGAATTTTCAGACTCCAGAACTATGAGAAACATATGTTTGTAGTTTAAGACACCCAGTCTAAGAAATTTTTCTTGTAGTAGCCCAAAGAGACTAAGACATACTGTAATGAGATAATGGCACTGTTTGTGCCTAAAATACCAAGATACATGTGGATAAAAAAGCAAACCTACAAGTCAGATTCCATTTGGGATTTCTTACATATCAAACTGTTTCACCAAAATATTTCAATAGAGTGGTATAAAATCAGTAATGTAATAGGAAAAAAGTATATTAATATTAGAAATTTTACTTTTTCCCTTTATATATGTATGCTTTGACTATTAACTAATGGTTTTGGTTATATCTTGAGGTTACATCTTGTTCCTGGAAAAATAAAGCTCTAAAATTATATCATATAATAGGGAAAGTGTGATTTATCTCAAGTAATCTAAAATAACATGAAACTCAAAGGTGAAGTAAAAAATTTAATCAAGGACCATAGCTGACCTGACTAGATACCTTTTTATACAGAAAACATTCTCAGGAGCTTAATCTACCTTAAGTGTAATATAAGTCAGCAAAAATGGTTGCTGAAACAGCTATTAAAAACTGAGGATGCATGAGTAAGAATAAAGTATATAAATCAAAGAATCAAACATTAAACAACTATGCACTGGTGGCTACCACATCTGGAACATCATAATTAGTCTAAGGCATTACATTTTACCACCACCACCCATATATTACAGAACATCCAGAGAAAACAATTCATGTTCCTGTGAAACACAAGTGTGTGGCTAGGAGAAGAAATAAAGGCACGAAGCATCTTGCCTTTGTATTCATAATGCTCACTCTGTATTTTATTACATGAAAGGTACCCCTGAGAATAATGTAATGGTGTACAACATCTAGCATGCAGTAAGGGGCTCAATAAGTACCCGATGAAAAAAGAATATAAAAGATTAGATAATCAGACAGTAGTAATTAGCAATCCTGGATGAACATCAGAATCTTGAGGGATTGGGATATTAATACCAATGCCATTCTCACATTATTTTAAAAGCTTCCTGGGTGAGCATGAAATGCAATAAGCACAAAGAATAAAATTTATTTTTCAAGTGTTCTAGGCAGAATTAGTTTTAAGTAGAAAAAGAAGAGAGCACTTTAAAAAACAAAACATGCTGACTCAAACCATTTATTCATGAAATATTTACTGACCAAGATGAGTTTGGCAAAACATCTGCCTTCAAGAGTGTCAAGTTTAAAAGACACAGCAGTGAGATTCTAGTCACTCGCTTTGCTCAGACAAAGCTATCAGAACTCTAATACAACAAGCAGCAGCATAAGAAGTTATAAAACTGGTTTTGAGTCCAGGCTCTGCCAACAGGCAAACCGAATGACTTGGGGCAATTATTTTATTAACGTTGTGAACCTCCTATTACTGTCTTTAAAAAACAAATAAAGGAACAAATAACAGAATCTCTCAGGTTATCAAATGTTTCTTACAAGTCCATGAACTATGTTTAAAACAGATTCTTTCACTAGGAGGGAATCAGCAATTGGTATTCTTTAGATTACAAATGTACAATTCAAATCAGTGTATTAAAACAACAGGACAGGGCGCCTGGGTGGCTCAGTGGGTTAATGCCTCTGCTTTCGGCTCAGGTCATGATCTCAGGGTCCTGGGATCGAGGCCCGCATCAGGCTCCCTGCTCAGCGGGGAGCCTGCTTCCCCCTCTCTCTCTGTCTGCCTCTCTGCCTCCTTGTGATCTCTCTCCGTCTGTGAAATAAATAAATAAAATCTTTAAAAAAAAAAAAAAAACAGGACAGAAATATCTCTGGGCAAACACCCTTGAAATATTTAGACAGATGATCTTACCATAATAGAATACCAAATTTGCAAAATATACTTAAAAAAGCTTGAAAATTAATATAAATCCAGCTGTTTTTAAGTACCTAAGCATAGTGAATTTTCTTCCTTATATGGATTTTTTTAAGGTTTTATTTATGTAACAGAGAGAAAGAGAACACATGTGCATGAGCAGAGGGCAGGGCAAAGGGAGAGAATCTCAAGCAGATTGGGCACTGAGCACAGAGCCCCATCATGGGGCTGGATACCACAACCCTGAGATTGTGACCAGAGCCCAAATCAGAGTCAGACACTTAACTAACTGAGCCACCCAGGCAACCCCACTCTGGATTATTTTCTATTCAATAATAGTAAATGTCTTTTTAATGCAAGCCTGAGACTTTTTCCTAAAAAAGAATACTACCACCATAAAGTGATAAAATGAACATCTAAGAACACCCACAGCATAAAATTGGCTTCTGTAAACTTTCTGAAAAGTTAAATAAGTCTTAAAATACAATACTCTCCCTAATGGTAATGGATCTAATAAATAAGGTTTTTAAGAATTAAAGAACTGTAAAAGATTTCATAAGACTTCCGAGAGAACAGGATGATGTCATTATCCTCAAAGAATTAGCTTTAACTTATACTGTCGGTACAGAATTAAAGGGAAGCAAATTTCAATTCTAAATAAGGAGGATTTTTTAAAAACAACTGGGGCTATTTAATTAATAGAATAGATTGGTTTTAAATCCTACACTCCACATTATTGGATGCTTTTAAAATAGAGTTACAGGATACTCTATCAGGAATGGCATAAAAAGAGCTTATATACTAAGTGAGAAGCTGTACTAGACTACTAATAAAGTCCAGTGAACTCTGAAGATTCTTTCACCTCTCTAAATTTCTCTCTAAATTTCACCTAAGTGTACAGAAACTTTTAAATGAATATTTCTCAAAGAGCCATTCACATCATCTGTATCAGAATCCCCTAGTGGTGCTTTTAAAAGTATATTCCTCTGTCTCAAAACTCCCTCCCAGACACAGAACAAAGATCTTAAGAGATCCAAAAATCTGCATTTTTTACCAACAACTTAAACACATTAAAATAATTTAGGTCATACCAGAAAGAACACCAATTAGCTTAAGATGTGTCCCACAAAAAGAGAACAGAAAGACTTTTATAAAGTGTTTTTATTGCTACCTGGTATTCCCCATTGCTAGGTGTAAGATGACACTCAAAATGACAAGAGAGTTAATTTTTAAGCTCCTGTCCCAAACCACTAGCTAAATACTAAATAATTTTACAAGAACCTATATCCATCTTTTTAAGAAACTAAATAAGTATGGAGTTCTGTCATAGAAATGACAAATTTACAATATTTTCTTCACCAAAACCAAAGAAAGCTGTGATTCTAGAGAAAGCATAGACAATTCTTAGATACTTAATAGACATTCAAGAAAAAAAGAACCTTTCTTAAAGGAGATTGAGAAAAGTTTAAGTAGCTGAGAGAGTATCAGACCTGACTAAAAGAAAACAAGGCAAAGAAATTTAGTAAGCAAATTAAATCTAAGAAATGTATCATCTACAATATGTATTTGGAAAAAGTATATTTAGAAGTAACTATTTTTGAGGGTAAGAATAACAGGCATTATCATATATCATCAGGGGGAATGTGATTTTGAGGGTAACTTAGTAACATTTTTCAAAATTGCAAATGCATACATCTTTGCCTGCGATTCTACTTCCATGAATTCATTTTAGAGGTAGATACACTTATACATGTGCAAATAACAAATATAAAGAGGTCATTCATATAGCATTTTGGTAGCTGAAAAAAATTAGAAACAATCTAAAATTCCCTCAACCTACAAGTGGTTAAATAAATTATGATACCTTTATACAAAGAAATACCCATACAGTGAGACACAAAAAAATGAGGAAATTCTTTACATACTTGACATGGAAATATTTCCAAGATACATTATTCAATGAAAAAAGCAAGACACAGAAAAGTATGAACTATATTATCTAGTCATACAAAATACAAAAAGAAAAAAAGAAAAGGAAAAGAATATGCATTTACTTCTGTAAGTATAAACTATCTTTGGAAAGAAAAACAACAAACTAGTAACAATGAATGCCACAGAAGAAAAATGGGCACCTCGGGCACTAGGATGGAAGGGAAACTTTTCACTGAAACCCTTCTGAATCCTTTGAATTGTGAATCAAGTAATGTATTTTCTATAGAAAGAAAATAAGCTTAATGTTTTCCTTTTTACAATTTATTAAAGCCAAACAAAAATAGCATCTTGTATATACATAGAACTGAAAAAAATTATTACTTGAGAGAAATTCCTAAGAAATGGGTATAAAATATATAAACTAAATATCAATTAAAAAATAGAAATAGCACCACTTAATAACAAAAATATTACTTACATGAGGATCTCAAGCTTACACATGTAACTGTTGTCAAAAATTAATGGCAAGCAAAGAAGAACCAAGTAACAGCAGTATTTAAAGTGTTTCACAGGCATAAATTAAAGTTTTGCAACATTCAGGGCTTTATGAAAACTAAACAAATGAGCCCCCAAATTGACATAATGTCTGAAAAACCATTCAAATGTACTTACATTATTCTGTAATACCTCCCACCAAAGAAAGAATTACTAATTCACATTATTTATTATGTGTTCTAGTTACTGCCTACTTATTTGACAACTTAAAAGGATCCAGATCATAAACAAATGTATGAAAAAGGTAGCAAAAGAATCAAATGGGAATTTAAGATTTTTCTTACTTTAAGGATAATTAAATATAAGCTTTTAGACTTGAGAAGTTCAAGGAAACATTTTCTAAAAGAAAGGGGAAAAATGGAAAAACTAAAATACTGTGCAAATAAATGTGTAAGTTCCAAGTATAATACAGCTAACTGGCTAATTTATTTTTAAGATTTTATTCATTTTACAGAGGGAGAGAGATCACAAGGAGGCAAAGAGGCAGGCAGAGAGAGAGAGGGGGAAGCAGGCTCCCCGCTGAGCAGGGAGCCTGATGCGGGCCTCGATCCCAGGACCCTGAGATCATGACCTGAGCCGAAAGCAGAGGCTTTAACCCACTGAGCCACCCAGGCGCCCCTAACTGGCTAATTTAAAATATTAATTCTTCTCCTCCCGATAAGAAGATTTAAGTCATATTACACCAAGTATGATCACAAGATACAATGAAATGAAAAGCTCAATGAAGCAATGTGGTTTTTTTTACCTTAAAGGATGATGTATGCAAAATCTCATTTTATACAGATATATAAAATATATTTACTTAGTGAGAGAGGCCAGGAGGTAATGAAATCCCACTCACCAACAAGTATACTGCTGACATAAACTGGCTGTATAAAGTGACTCAGCAATGCTCCCTGTACACCAAGCACTTCCCATCTTGTCAACTTGTCACTTGAGGACATACTGCTTACTCTATTAACATCTGCAGGGCAGTAGACAGTCAGATAAATTTTGCCTTCAATAGCCACATGGAGACTCAGTTCTTCATTGGCTTCAAATGCAGATATAGAATGTGGATTAAGACGCCTAGAAAAAGGAAAGGTTTTTTCCTTTAAAAAAAAAAAGTATACACAATGGAATTTTATTCAGCCATCAAAAAGAATAAAATTTTGCCATTTGCAATGTCATGCAGAGAGCTAGAGTATTATGCTAAGTGAAAGTCAGTCAGAGAAAGACAAATACCATATGATTTCACTCATACATGGAATTTAAGAAATAAATGAGCAAAAGGAAAAAGGAGGGGGCAAACCAAGAAACAGATTCTTTTAACTACAGAGAACACACCAGGGATAGGTGAAATAGGTGACACAGATTAAAGGGGGTACGTTTGTGTTGAGCACCAGGTGTTGTATGTAAGTGTTAAATCACTATATTGTACACCTGAAACTGTATGTTAACTGGAATTTAAGAAAAAAATTAAAAATTAGAAATAATTAAATCTATAGGTACTTAAAAATTATTTTCAAACATGTCTAACTTGCCATGTGTACACTTAATTCTAGTAACAAAAACAGATGCAAAACTAAAGCAAGATAGGAATGGAGTGACTTGGTTCCACAAGATTAATACCAAACAGAAATTTACCATATTTAGAGCTTCTGGTGAAGGTAAATTCTTTTTATTGCCTTTATGTCCCTTAAAATCAAATGAAAACTAATTTTTGTTCCTACTACAGTTCTTATTTGCTTTCTCTGTATGAAAATTTTTAAAAACCACAAAGAGAATGAAGGAAAAATCTCTGACAATTTGTATTCAATATTCTTCTCCGATAAAATATATTAAAAAAAATCATTTGTCCTGAATTTTTTCTCCAGGAACACTCCTTGCCTTTGTCTTCAAACGTGTAACTGGAAGAATTTGTAACAAAATATTAACCATGGTTATCTCTAGATAGTCAGACTTGCTTTCTCCTTTGTGCTTGTCTGTTCTGTTTAAATTTCATGCTGATGCTACCCATTCATCAAGATAATGAAGTTTTGGCTACAGATTGGCCAGAAAAACAAACTGAATTTCTTAGCTCCCACATTAGTACATTAGAGTGCATAAATCTATGCTTTCCTAACATTTATGAAGTCTTAAAATTAGAAAAAAATTTTCAACACCATGGAAAGAAAGTGGTAAAGTACATGTAATATTTAATAGTAATAGAGCAGATTGAGTGGCTCTCTAGCAGGCCACAAATAACACCTCAAGCCAGAGGGAAAATACAAATAGATATGAATTTATATGTTCTACTGCTATAGAGATTCAGAATATATGATATAGCTATCCTGATTGCTTTTATTTTTTTAAAAAAAGGTTTATTTGACAGAGAGAGACACGAACACAAACAGGGGAGTGGGAGAGGGAGAAGCAGGCTCCCCACGGAGCAGAGAGCCCAATGTGGGGCTCAATGTGGGGCTCAATGTGGGGCTCGATCCCAGAACCCTGGGATCATGACCTGAGCTGAAAGCAGATGCTTAACAACTGAGCCGCCCAGGCACCCCTCCTGACTGCTTTTAAAAACAACTTCCATGATACTTACAATTGTGACTTAATCTGGGCTGACCCTTTAGGCAACTGGTTCATATAGAGATAAATGTTTATAATCTGTTTCAAAGTGAGTAGATTAGAAGCTGGTTCTGTACAAAATATTGATTTTTCCATCATAGCAGGATTTTTGCTGTAGAAGAGTAGAAGTTGTCTATAAAAGTACCTAAAATAAAAGGGTTATAACTTTATCAGGTAATAAATTTTTAAAGTAATTTATCTTAAGTGTCATATTCATATGTGTCGTGAGCAATGTCCCTCCCCATGTATAAAGTATTCATATTGATAAGAACTCCTAAAATAACTTTAGCCTTATTTAATGAAGAGTTAAACCCTGTAAGAAGTCCTCAATTGGAGCCCAGTATGACATGTGACCTGCTTAAAAGCACCATTCCTTGACTACCATTCCACTCATTTCACATTTGAGTCCTCAACTGTCATATCCCCATTTCTCTACTGATCCCTGTCTTTGTTCTCAGACAGTTCTGCTCTCAGTCTCCTACCTGAAGTGTCAAAATTCTGCCTTGTTTCTATTTTCCTTTCCCCACCAAAACAACTAACTGGTTCCTGCTCCTTAGTGTTTTTAAAGACAAAAACACAGAAATACAAGAACAATACAATGAAGACCAAAAGTTATATTAAAAAGTGAAACAAATCTCCTGAAAAATTAATACTAATCAAATCAGGGGACAAATACTATTTTGCTTATTAAATAAAAATATGATTTTAGTCCTTTCATCAGAAATAATAAGAAAATTCAGCACAAGCATATAATAGGGCCAAGCATGGGAAGAAACAAACATAAAAGAGGTAATTTTAAAGAGGCCAAACAATTCAATAAGCACCAATGAGGATTAAAAGACAATGACTTACATTACCTTCATGGATTTCCCCAAAACTTTCCTTTTAAGATTATACAATTCTTTCCTTATACAGACATGTACTTAAATTTTTCATACAAAATAATGTCTAAATTTGTTTTAAAATACTCTACCAAAGAAAATACCACCAACAAAAAGTAAGGATGCATAGGTTAAATAAGAACAGCAGAATGCTGATAACTGGATATGCTGATAACTGGGTATGATCATTGGATACTGGTATCAGAATGAAGATAACTGAAAGATAGAATTCATTATCCTTTTCTTGTGTTTGAAAATTTCTATAAAAAAGTTTATAAAAAGTAAGATCAATGGCTTAACAGAACCAAAATCTGGTGGATCTTAGAGAAAATAACAAATTTCTCACTTTTCATATGAAGGGACTTCTAAGTAACATTCCTGGCTTCTCTTTCCTACCTGCTATTCACTCCTTTTCTAAAAAGCAGAGTTACTACTGAAGGATTTGGGAAAAGAAACGAGGTATGCTCACCTCAGCTCTTTTTCTCCCTTTTTGAGATCTGCCAGCCTGTACAAACTTACAGTTATAAAACAAACGAATCAGGAGGATGAGACGTATAGCATAAGGAGTATCGTCAATAATACTGTGATAACATCATATGGTAAGAAGGTGACTACATTTATCATGGTGGTGAATGTGGTAATTGTTGAACATTAACATGTATAACATTGTATGCCAACTATATTTCAATTAAAAAAAAAGGATACCATATCTACATTCTGCTCTATGGTAAACTTTGCATAGACCTTATGAATAGAAATTTACTGGTTTCTGGCAGTGTCTTTGGATAAATATGACTAACTTGTGGGGGGTGAATATTACCAAGTCTACTTGGTCCAGATATAATGCTATATACTCCAATTACTTTGATAAGTAAAAAAGATGATATATTAAAAAAAAGTTGTAGAACTCTTAAAACCGAGTTCATAAGGTCTTGATAATAGAAGCCACTAAAATCCACCGATTATAGACACTGCAGTTACTGTAAGATTTTCAAAAATGACATGGAAATAATCAGATGACTTGGATTAGTAAGAGATGGTCATATCCATGGCCCAAAGATGAGTAAAATTCTATTTGTAAATAAAGACACTGTTGTGTAGTTACTTTGGGATGAAAGCATTAATATTTGGTGGCATTAAATATACGTGTTACCTTACCTAAGGAGAGACCTTCTTGCTGTAACAACAGCATGAGTGTCATGTAACACTCTTCCATTTGGCTTAATGCACTGGCTGTAATTGTATTCACCTGTGCCTATAGCTACAACTTCATGTTGTCCAGCTGAAAGGAAAAGGTTAACAGTAGCAGGTTATTTCAACCTCCCTCCTCCATATGTTCAACCTCTACCTTACCATTTTAAAGTTACTTATATTGACCAAAAATATGGAAAAATTTCAGTTTCAAATAAGAGTCTGAGAGTCTTCTAGGAACATTTTTTTAAAATTCTTCAATAATATTTCAATTTAAAAGGCAGTTATTGGGGTGCCTGGGTGGCTCAGTGGGTTGGGCCTCTGCCTTTGGCTTGGGTCATGATCTCAGGGTCCTGGGATCGAGTCTCACATCTGGCTCTCTGCTCAGCAGGGAGCCTGCTTCCCCCTCTCTCTGTCTGCCTCTCTGCCTATTTGTGATCTCTGTCAAATAAGCAAATAAAAAAATCTAAAAAAAAAATTAAATAAATAAATAAAAGGCAGTTATTTTATAATAGTTCATCTAAAATTTTACCACAAACAACAGAATCATCAGATATCCTTAGTTTTCAAACATGCATTTATTTCTTCTTCACCTAGATATGTTTGGCTTACTAGACTTCACTTGCCATTCTACTTTTGCCTTAAAGTTATCTATAGTGGCTCTATTTTTTTTCTTATTCCACTCAAATTCTCTACAAATCATAGTTTCTCTGTTCTACTGACACTGCGTTTTTAAAGACTTTATTTATTTGTGTGTGTGTGTGTGTGTGTGTGTGTGTGTGTGTGTGTGTGTGCATGAACAGCAAGGAGAAACAGAAGGAAAGGGAGAAGCAGACTCCCCACTGAGCAGAGAGCCTGACCCAGGGGCTCAGTCCCAGGACCCCAAGATCATGACCTGAGTGGAAGTTAGATGCTTAACTGAGTCCTTTGGGCACCCCGAAACTGTTTTAAAGGAAAAAGCACCTTATCCTTTTTCTAATAGTTTTGCTCCATTTACTTTTTGCTGTACTCCATATGAGATTTCCTTATACAATTCTTTTTTCCTTTCACATCCGAACTATAAGGCCTTTCACAGTCACTAAGCTCATTGCTCTTTTTTCTCTGGAATATTCTCCTCTTGTCTTTTATTTCTGTGTTGATGATTTTAGAAAGTCTCTAATCTTAGATTTTCAAACAAAGGTCAGTTTCAGGGGTGCCTGTTTGGCTCAGTCAGTTGCATCGAACACTTGATTTTGGCTCAGGTCATGATCTCAGTCGGGGTCATGAGATGGAGCCCTGCAAGATGGAGCCCTGAGTCGGGAGGTTTAGCAGGGAATCTGCTTGAGATTCTCTCTCTCCCTCTCCCTCTGTTCCTCTTCCCACTCATGTGCTCACACACCCTCTTTAAAATAAAAAAATCTTTAAAAAAAGAAAAAAGTGTCACAGTGCAAATACCTAAAGGACTTTCATTAATTCAACAAAAACTGCCGAGGTCCTGCCAAGTTCCAGGTGCTAAAGCAGATGCTAGGAATAAAATGTTGAGTAAGACATGCCCTCATTAAGCTTCTAATAGGAGAGATAGAAAAAGACTAAACAAACCACAAACTGTGATACATGCTTTAAAGGAAAAAAATATGGGGCCAGTGTAAAGAATAATGGGGAGGGAAGGTTACCTCATGCAAACTAGTTGCAGAATCTCTCATGAAACTGAAATTTAAGTTTCAGTATGAGGAGTGAGCAGCATGAGTGAGGTAAAGGGTACTGCAGTCAAAAGAAAGAGCTTTTGCAGAACTTGGGCAAAGAGAAATCAGTATAGCTGCTCCAGTAAAGAGTGAAAGGAATGGCATAAAATGAGGTTAGAGAATGAAGCATCATAAACCACACTAAGGAGTCTGTGGATTTTACCCAGGAGTTATGGTGAAGCTACTGAAGGTAAGGAAGTGAAAACCATATTGGGTTTACATTTTAAGATCATTCCTTTATGTGGAGAATGCTGTAAGTCCAAGACGCTGAAGACATAATGATTTAATACTTGAGTAATGAAGGGTGGTTGGAAAAGAATAATCATGTCTCAGAGTCTGGAGACATAATAGAACTTAGAGATAAAATGTTGGGTATTAGGGAAAGGACTTAGCCTTTTAGTCTGTCTGAGCAACTGGGAAAATGCCATTTACGGAGATGGAGAAAGCTGGAGGAGGAGTAAAATTAGATGGGAAAAATATAAAGTTCCATGATCACAAACATAGCTGCTCCAATAAGGAGGGGATGGTGATGGTAAAATGTAATTATGCAGTGTCAATTTAAGTTCTGGAATGGTGACATGGAAGTTCTGAGTTAACAAATAGAAACTCAGTTTCTACTTCAGCTCTGTAACTCGAGCTCCCATGTTTCAGTGAGATACTAGTTGGATAATGCAGGAAAAAGAGGGGAAAATCAAAAGGAGAAATTCATCAAGATTCAAGAGGGAATAGAATGAAAATTTAAGTGAAGGGATTAACTATAAGAGGAAAGATCCTTCCTCCACTCATCTTCAGTAGAGAAGATGAGAACAAATGCAAGGAATTACATAGCTTTGGTGGTACAGAGAACAGAAGGAAGTTTGGATTTGATAGTTTCTTACAGACACAATTAAAAATTATGAGACATGACTGTTAGTTGCAAGCAAGAATGGAAGAGAGGTTATGGGATATTTGAGGACAAAGGAAAGTATGAAATGAACATTTCAGGGAATGTGTAATCAACCCTACTGGAGATACAGGCTGGCTGGGCAGTGAAGAATATCCATTTGAGATTTTTAATACATTTTATGTAAGTATGTATGTATTTATGTATGCACTGATTATGTGAGTTACTCCAAGAACATGTACTTAATTTTACTGTCTTTCCCTACCCCACATTCACAATCGTATTTCCAAAACCAGATTTATTACTCTCATCCATGCTATTCACACAACTTCACATCAGCTTCCAGATTCCTGTGTATATGGAAAAACCATTCTACTATGTAAACTTGAAATGTTATGTTTTTTTTGTTTTTTGTTTTTTTAAGATTTTATTTCTTTATTTGACAGAGAGAGAGAGAGAGAGAGAGAGAGAGAGAGAGATCACAAGTAGGCATAGAGGCAGGCAGAGAGAGGAGGAAGCAGGCTCCCTGCTGAGCAGAGAGTCCGATGCAGGCCTCTATCCCAGGACCCTGAGATCATGACCTGAGCCGAAGGCAGAGGCTTTAACCCACTGAGCCACCCAGGCGCCTGAAATGTTATGTTTTAATCATCTCATTTCATCTATCATTTGTCATTTTCACTTTATCATATCAATTTCTACAAAATATTTTCTTTCCCTGTTCATGTCTATCTCAACTCTAATGTAAGCAGTTCCATCACAATCACCTAAATTCCCTAATACAGGCCCAGTCTGGTAGTATTTTAAAAAAAAACAAAAAAAACCTGTTGGCCATTATTGTTTGAACATCAACTTATTTTAATCATTACAAATGTAATTTAAGCTTTTCCTAAATGTCAAGTACTGTGTCAAGTATTTATATTATCACATTTAATCCTAGTAATTTCATTAAGTAGAGATTATTTCACTTTTAAGAAATTAGAAGAAAACCGGAGAGAAGTATATAACATGCTCAAAGTCATTTAAGTAGCAAAACTAAGTCTCGTGCTGTTCCCAACAATTAAGAGTCAATCCCTGACCAAAAATCTTTCACCACTTACTATCTTTCTCATTAAATCCAACTTCTGACTGGATTTTCAATGACTCCATAATCTGGTAACATCTTATCAACCTAAGTATATTCTGTATTACTATATATACCTATATCTATACACACAGACACACACACACACACACATATACACTTTATGCACTAGTAATAAATTTCTTATTGCTTCATAAATGGTTTTCACTGTTGCTTTCTTCTTTCTCCAAAAATGTCCTTTCTTCTATTTATCCAAGTCTTATTAACACTTAAAAGTTTCAGTACCCAAATATTTTAACTCTATCAGTTCTCAACTATCTCTGAATTCTTGAATTCTCATGCATTTTTGGATACACACACACACACACACACATATTTAACTTTGAGAGCCTTTGTATTTAATGATCCACACCCACTAGAAAAGGCTACTTCAAATCAATCAAAGCAACACCATTGTAAAAAGGGTCAAAGATAGTTATAATACTACTATATACAGCTCAAATGATTAGGACATTTAATAGTTTTTCCACAAGCTCACACATCCCAAATATTTAGACTTACCTCTTTCAATTATAAAAGCAGCCAATGAATTGGTACATTTCAGATATTCCGAATGACTGGAAATTAGTTGATTAAATGTTTCTTTAACAATTTGTGAAATCTTTGCATACTGAATATGTCTCCCTTCTAGAAAAAAAAATCAAATGGATATGAATTTGAAGAACACACTTCTTTCTCCCAGAGGCCTCTATTACTCCTATTATAACATTACAATTGAGTTTGTAATTTATAGATATGGGAGCAAATTATAATTTATGTCATGATTGACATTTTAAAGCATTCAATTCTATAAAAAACTACATTACTGAACTTTATAGAAAATGTAAAAAAATTCTTAATATTACGTATTAAAGAATTATTGCTCCATATTTATGAAATATTCAAAAGTCCTACATGAGTCATTTCTTTGTTGAATAGGATTGTCCCCTATTGCCAACCAACATCTCACTGAATGCCAGTAGTCCTCCCTCAACAACACTGTGATAATTAAAATACAGTCCTTAGTATTTGCCCCACTAAGAACTACTGCAAAGCACTAAGCACTCAGACCCTTGATATAGTCCATGTTCCCACTATAAAAGTCCCTAAACTTTGAAAGGGGATAAAGAAAGTTTTAAGTAACTAGGATTACTAAAGAACAGTTTATAACCAAGAATATACACCAAAAGTTACCCATGCATTAAAAAAAATGACAGAGCTTAAAATTAAAATTCTGAGGTAGGGCCCTGGCCGTTTATTGCTTTGGTATCCCTACTGAAGAACCACTGTTCTAGAGAATGAGAGGTTGCAGAATCACCTAATACAGTGTTTCTTAAAGTTTAGCTGTAAGCCACTGATAGTTCCTGATGTTTCATGAGGTTGCTAAGTAGTCTATCAAGTGGCTCACAGTCCGTATCATATTTTTAGAAGGAAAAAAGCAATGAAACAACTTTGCTGTCATGCATTACATATGCAATGAATATAATTTTCACAGAAATTCTTTTTACCTGCTTAATCATCATTACGTTAAAAAAAGCACACACACAAATAACAAAAGTATGATGTTAGCAATCTCAGCTAATATTTTGCTAATGGGATACAATCCATTTCAGTTAGGCCGTTTACATGTTTTTGTTTATATTTGTTAAACTTTAATTTTTTCTCTTTTAAAATTGTTAATGCTCTCTTCTTGGCAAAAACAAATTCACATTATCAAGAACGTGAACAATCACAAAATTAATCACAAGATGAAGCTCTGAGAGAAAAAAGAATGAAATAATAGCTATATTCTTCTATCTCATCACAAAGCATGTAACCGGAGGTGCCAATTATAACCATAATTGCATGCTAGCCGATATTTCACTAAAACTGACATTAACAAAACCATCAATGTATGGTGTATAAATTAGTTTTGGGTCCTTATGTAGGAAAAATATGAGAAGTACTTAGCAACTTGGCTCTGCATATCACCAAAAGCTCATGATACAGAAGAAACAGTATCCATTTAATAATATTTAACTTTTTTAAAAAATACTTTTTTAAAAAGATTTTATTTATTTATTTGAGAGAGAGAGAGAGAGCACGAGAACGGGGAGGGGCGGAAGTAAAGAGATAAGCAGACTCCCCGCCAAAGAGGGAGTCAGATGTGGAGCTCCATCCCAGGACCCTAGGATCATAACCTGAGCCAAAGGCAGACGCTTAACTGACTGAGCCCCAAGATTTTGGGACCCAGGTGCCCCAAGATTTTATTTGAGAGAGACACAGAGAGAAAGAAAGCACAAGATGGGGGAGTGTCAGAGGGAGAAGGAGACTTCCCACCCAGCAGGGAGCCTAATGCAGAGCTTGTTCCTGGGACCCCAGGATCATGACCTGAGCTGACAGCAGAAGTTTAACCCACTGAGGCACCCCAAATTTACGTTTTTAAAAAACTGAAACAGCAATATAAAAATACACATTCAGAAGTTAGCTCACCAAATGCCAGCAATGTTATCAGTTTCTAATAGAAATTTTGAGACTCTATAAATATATATCACTTCAAAAAACAAAAAATGGAACATGCTGAAATTCACTTTTTGCTTTTACTTGGTCTTGGACATCACTCAAGGGTAGACGTAAGTATTACCTTATCCTTCTTAATGGGTCCACAGAATGAGTGAACCATAATTTGTTTGATAATGTCATATATAGTTAGCAAGTACTGTGTTATGATAAAGAGTAGAAAAACACACTGTGATTAGAACAAGAACTGTGTATGGGGCAAAAAAAAAATGTTCTGCTACACATTAAAAGGTTGTACCTAAATATCATAAAGAACATTTGGGACTTAACAACATACCAGTATACTTCTTGATCTTAATTCAGTGTTGAAATAAATAACATTGTGAATATAACCAAGTCTTAGTTACTAAATGTATCTCTTATTACCATGCATGTAAAAAAAAAAACAGAAAATGCAATACCATTTTCCTTATACATGTATATGTATAATGTACCATTAATGAAATAAAATGTTCCCCCAAATTACTGAAAATGAAGAAGATAAAAATATGATCTACATAATGCCACTTAACACCATTTCTTTGATTTCCAATAGCTAATTTCAAGTGACCTTCAGTAACATGAGTAAACTGAACCTAATCAAAATACCACTCTTGAAAATTTTTTATTTGTTTATTTATTTAATTTTTTAGAGAGGGAGCAGGAAGTGCAAAGAGAGAGAGAATCTTAAGCAGGCTCCACGCTTGGCATGGAGCCCAATGCAGGCTTCATCTCACAACCCTGAGATAACGACCTGAGCCGAAATCACGAGTCCAGGCTGAATGGACTGAGCCATTATCATATTTTATTTTATTTATCATATCATTATTTTTAATGAAATAGGCTCCAGTTAGAAACAGGACAATGCAGTCAGGCTGTGAAACAGTGATACACTCTATAACTGGCCCAACCAGGATCTGTATTGGAAATTACTGTGGGTCTCAAATCTTTTTTTTCAAAGGCAACAACATTCAACTCCCATGTTTACCCATAAGCTTGAAGGATAAGGTTTGCTCTTGATTTTCTGACAACTTGACTCCTGTCTGAGCCTACCAAACTTGGCTCTAATCATGTATTTCCTTAAACATACTGTTAACCACATTTTATTTCTTCCTCACAGACTGATCTGTTTTCTCAGGTAATATCTATATTGTCAGTCATTGACCAGAGATTTTATCCCACTATTCATTAAAATTGCCTGTAGAGGTTGAAAAGACAGACTAGAGCCCTCTCCCATATTAAGGGATGATTATTGCTGGATTCATCCCTCACTTCCTCTCTTTTCATCAGTTCTTAGGAGTATTAGATAAAATTACTATACTAAACTTTGGTAAACTTTGCCATTTGAATAGGCCTATTTTCCCTGGTCTGGAACTTTTACTCCAAACAAGCTCACAAATGTGCACAGTCTTTCTCTGTTTTAGAAAGATAATGTAAATAAAAAAAAGACAATGGACAAACCAAGTCTGAACAGACATAAAGTTGGTTTTTAAATCCTAATCTCCAGATTCAGAAGAGAACGGCTCATTTTCATTTTAATCATATAAGCACTCTAAACTTTTGAAGTCTGAAGTGTTAAGCACTATGTAAGCAATGTAGAAATAATTTCCTGACTTTCAGAGGATTCATAATCCAATAGGAAAAGCATGCAATAACTACCATACAATGTCAAATATGACAAAGTGTTATAATAAAAGGTTACTATTTAGGAAGCATCTACTGGCACTGATTTAAGTATTCTACATATACAAATTCATTTAATCTTCATAATTACCCAATGAGGTAATTACTGTTATGGCCATTTTTTGGAGGAAAAATTAAGGTGCCTGGAGAAGTAGCTGATTGTAGATGATACAATTGGTAACTGCAATTGTAGTTGTAGTTTTCTTGAGCTTCAGTGACAAATAATTGCTATTAAAAGTAAATAGATTATTTAAAATGAATGTCCCAACCATTAACCACCAGAAAACCACTGGTTTTCATTAATGACAAGCCTACCAAAGCAAAGCATTCTCAAAAGAGCAGCTATACAAAACTGACGAACCACCTCCTTATAGAAAAAAAATCCATTTCTTTAATCTTTCCTCTCCTCTCATTTCTCTTTTTTAGAAAAATATAGAAGGAAATTCTCCTCCTTGTAGAAGTGTGACAGGTCTGAATGATAAAATACTAATGTATATGTTCACACATAAGCATATTTTAATGATATGTTTAATTAAAATTTTTTATTGGGCCACACTTCTAAAAGAACATCATAAAGGACTTTCTTACCATAATGTACTTTTGAGACATACACTGGTTCAGGTGAAGCAACAGGTTCTGCAGGGATAGGAGGAGGACCTGTAAATGATTAAAAGAAAGAAAAAAAAAACATAAAGAAACATGAAACTTCAATGTTCCAAAGAGCAGGTACCTTACCTGCTTATAATAAACCTGTTTATAATAAACAGCAATCTTAGAATGATTATTTTTTTCTGTATAGTTCTGCCAATTCTAGGCCACCAAATATCCATTAGCTCAGTCTTGATAAATGTTTTTCCTACACTGAAATTATACACACACAGTTCTGGATTTCCTATTCTTATGCTGCTATACAGTTTGCATTGTCATAGATGTCATATTCCAAAGAGTTTAGAATGAATCTTGCTTTAGATGCTCAATGAACAATTTTCTATTTACACTACTATGCAAAATACTTAAAATTAATATCCTATCAAAATTTAATAAGTAAAAGTTACATTTTTCCTAGGGGGATACTACATTCAAAGTTTTCAAAGCTTTCAGTCTCATTCTTTGCAACGGCTTTCCAATTTGGATCCCAAGATAGGGAATCCAGGAAAAACAAAAAAAGAACATGACATTAAACCAAATAAACAACAACAAAAAAGATCAGGAAAGTTTAAATAAAGAGTTTCTAGAAGCAAAGTTTCAACTAAATTAATTAGTATCTCTCAAGAATCATTCGTAAGAACAAAGGAAGCAAAAAACACTGCTACTCGGGACTTAATTTTGAGTAAGACAATATACTGACTGAACATATCAAAATCAGCAAGGAAAGACTGGCAATCTTGCAGCTTACGTTAGTTAAGCAAAAGCTAACTAGAGTTAGATATATACACTCTGGACTTTAAATAAGCAGAGCTTTAAAAACTCAAGAGAAAGATGGATTTTTTCCTTTTACTCAAGAGAGCTGGGGGCACCTGGGTGGCTCAGTGGGTTAAAGCCTCTGCCTTTGGCTCAGGTCATGATCTCAGGGTCCTGGGATCAAGCCCCACATCAGGCTCCCTGCTCTGTGGGAAGCCTTCTTCCTCCTCTCTCTCTCTGCCTACTTGTGATCTCTCTGTCAAATAAATAAATAAATAAAAAATAAATAAATAAATAAAAAACAATGAAAACCAAATATGTTAAATTCTGTTTTTCAAGCACAAATAATTTCAATAAAGAAAATGGGACTGCACAAGTTGGCCTGCATTTTAAAGCATCATGTACAAATAGGCAAAATAATCTTGAAAAAGAACAAAATTGGAGGACTCACACTTCCTATTTCAAAACTTAAAACAAAGTGACAACAAATCAAAACAGTATAGTAATGGCATAAAGACAGATATACCGACCAATGAGATAGAGAACCCAGAAATAAACTCTCACATATTTTCTCAAATGAGTCTTGACAAGGGGGCCAGTATCGCTCAAAGGGGGAAAGGGTAGCCTTTTCAATAAATGATGCTGGAAAAACTGGATATCCACATGCAAAAGACTGAAGATAGGCCACTACCTAACCCCATATACAAAAATTAACTCAACACGCATCAAAGACCCAAACATAAGGGTGAAAACGATGAAACTCTTAGAAGAAAACAGGAGAAAAGTTTGATGATGACACTGAATTTGGCAATAACTACC
Source organism: Ailurus styani (assembly GCA_002007465.1). Taxonomy (NCBI): domain Eukaryota; kingdom Metazoa; phylum Chordata; class Mammalia; order Carnivora; family Ailuridae; genus Ailurus; species Ailurus styani. The sequence goes on from LNAC01000113.1 coordinate 3,625,277, forward strand.
TGGATAGGACACTAAAAGTATAGGCAACAAAAGAAAAAGTCAGGACTTCATCAAAATTAAATACTTTTGTGAATCAAAAACCACTATTAACGAGTACAAATGCAAATCACAAAAAGGGAGAAAATATTTGCACATCAAGTACCTGATAAGGGACTGATATCCCTTATAGAATATATAGTGGTCTTCCCCCTTATCTGAGGGGATTGGTTCCACCACAGATAATACCAAACCCTATATATGCTATGTTTCCAATACATATGTCCTTATGATAAAAGTTTAGTTTATAAGTTAGGCACAATGAAAGATGAACAACAGAACATATATACTGTAATAAAAACATGAACACAGTCTCTCTCTCAAAATATTTTATTATACTGTACTCACCCACCTTGTAATGATGTGAGATTTTAAAATGTGATGAGATGAAGTGAGGTGAATGGCAAAGGCAACGTGACATAGTGTTAGGCTACTACTGACCTTCTGATATGTCAGAAGGAGGATCATCTGCTTCCAGACCACAGCTGACCACAGGTAAGTGAAGCCGTGGAAAGTGAAACCGTGAACATGGAAGGAACTACTGTACAGAGGACTCTTAAAACTCAACAACAACAACAACAACAAAAAAAACCAATAAGCCCTTTCAAAAATGGACAAAGGAATTATTACCTTTCTCTGAAGATGTAAAGTGGCATATGAGACAATGCTCACCATCATTAATCATTAGGAAAATGCAACTTAAAGCCACGAGATGCCACATCATACCCAGTAGAAGGGCTACTATCAAAACAAAACAAAAACCCAGAAAATAACAAGTGTTGGTGAGGATGTGGAAAAACTGGAACTCTTGTGCATTCAGGTAGGAATGTAAAATGGTGTAGCCATTATGAAAAACAATATGGCAGTTCTTAAAAATTAAATATAAATTAAAAAAATTAAATATAAAATTACCATATGATCCAGCAATTCCAATTCTGGGTATGAAACCCAAAGAATTGAGACCAGAATGTCATAGCTATCTGTACACCCACATTCATAGCAGCATTATTCACAACAGTCAAAAGTTGAAGCAACCCAAGTTATCTATCAACAGATGAATGGATAAACAAAATGTGGTATATACACACAAAAGAGTATCATTCAGTCTTACATAAGGGAAGAAATTCTGATACATGCTACAATGCAGATTAACCTTAAGGACATTATAAGTGAAAAAAGCTAGCCATGAAAAAGCAAATACTATATGATTCCACTTTGCAATACCTAGAGTAGTAAAATTCATACAGACAGAAAGTAGAATGGTAATTGCCATGAACTTGGTGTAAAGGAGGAAAGGGGGGAAGATGAGGAATAATTGTTTATGGGTATAGAATTTCAGTTTTGCAAGATGAAAAGAGTTCTGGATATTGGATACACACCAAAGTGAATGTACTTCACACTAAACTGTAACTTAAGATGGTTAAGATATTAAAATTTGTTTCCTATAGATGCATTACAAAATTCTGTTTGCCTACACTAAAAACCTTTTAAATGATTTTTTTTTAAAAGTAGTACTGAAATAAACTTAGAACCAGATTCTTAACTCATTTGTGTCAAAAAGTGTTAGATTTTCGGGGTGCCTGGCTGGCTCAGTCAGTAGAGCATGCAACTCAATTTCAGGGTCATTGAGTTCATGCCCCATGCTGGACGTGGAGCTTACTTCAAATACAAATTTCAAAAAAATTTTTTTTTAAGGTATTAGGATTTTCAAAACTTAATGAAGTAACATTAATAACACTATCCTTCAAAAAAGAGCAAGAAGTTTTGTACAATTAAAAAAATAAGATTATACTTTAAAAACACCATGTACAAAATAGGAAAAGAAATACATGGAAAATAATTTTGATGAGTCCAAAATTTTGAAAAAAAAATGTTTTTAAGTTTTATGTTATAAATGAATAGATCGGAAAAATGATATAAAGCTCAGAGAAAAGAAAAGAAATACTCAGCTCTTCCATGTCCCTTCACAAGAAAAATAAATCTTTAAACTCACCTGTCTAGGACATTTTAAAGAATGTAAGGGAAAAGGTGACCTAATTAAACTATTAAATTAAAATATCACTAGGCTCTGTGACAAGAGAAAATACATTATTAAAAAATCTTTAATTAAGGTACTATTGGTAATCTTTGAGAAAACAATGGTGAATTTAAAAGGGGCATCAGTGGATATAGAAAAGTACTACCTTAATTTTCAGAGAAGACAAAAGATAAAAAATACTTAGAAACTAAAAACTGTTGCCTATCAGGCAAAACATTTGCTAGCCCTAGATAAGCATTTTAAAGACCCTTAAAGGAAAAGTATTTATCATTAGAAGCCAATCATAAACATCCTTTTCTGACAATTAAATCAGTTGTTTGGGAAATTCTGTAATTTTAATGTAATTTCAACAAAGCATTTTAGTTTCTTGAGGGTAGAGGACAGATCTCACTTAACTCTAAATTCCCAGTACGTACTGCAATCCTTGGAACACAGAATATCCTGAAAATACAAATTTACTGATTCTACTGCATGCTACAGTTGGAAGGACACTGGGAAAATATTGCTGGGGATATACTTAGGTGGGTTAATAGCTGATAAATAATCACATATAAAGAATTTCCATTAATAACCTGAAGGAATGCCTTAAGAAAATTTCTTGTCACCGGTTCTACATTTCACATTAATTTGTTAAAAACTCTGGAAAGGCGGGCACCTGGGTGGCTCAGTGGGTTATGCCTTCAGCTCAGGTCATGATCTCAGGGCCCTGAGATCGAGGCAGCATAGGGCTCCCTGCTCAGCGGGGAGCCTGCTTCCTCCTCTCTCTCTCTGCCTGCCTCTCTGCCTACTTGTGATCTCTCTCTCTCTGTCAAAAAAATAAATAAAATCTTTAAAAAAAAAAGACTCTGGAAAGGCAAAGGCCTATCTATAAAAGAAATAAATCACTCATCACAAATAAGTTCCAGGTGAGTAGGATTTGTTCACCCAGAGGATAAATCAGTGACACTGAATAAATGAATGATGGGCAAATATGAATACTGGTAAAGATAGCAAAATTATCAAGTGATAAAATCAAAACTCAAAATTATCAAAATTGAATTCATATCAGAAAGAGGAATTTCTAGGTTAAAATTAGTAAGTATCCTCCAAATATTTAAAAGAAAAAAAGTCAAAGAAAACAATATCCACAGGACAAAAGGAAGAAAAAAACACCATGACACTTACCATTCATAATAAATGCAAATGTTAAAGTTTTTTAATTGAAATAGTCTTTATGTCAAAAAAATCTAATTTTATGCACAACAGAAAATCATTAAAAGTAAAACAGGATAAAGATATTAAATAGAAAAGGTAACTAAAAGTAGCACTGTGAGAATTAAAAGAATTTCAAGACTGAAAACATACATAATGTATATAAAATATGCAAGATAAAAAATTTATATTGAATTTTAAAAAGGTACACTCTCTAACAAAATGAAATCACTGCATCATTGCTTTTTACAAGTCAAATAACATGTAAGAATTTAAGTATTTTAATATAATAAGGATAATATGGCATTTATAGTGCCAGCATGTGTAAGACAAAATCATCATACCTAGCCCTGAAAAATTAATCTGAAAAATAGTGAACAGAAAATAACATGAAAATTAACACAATGCTTTTCTAAGTACTTAATAAATCCAAAGTATGACAAACTATTTGAAAATAATGAAAAAAAACTCCACATCAAAACGTACATGTAGCAAAATAAATCATTTTTAATTACTAAATAATGGTTTTAATTAAACAAAAATAAAAATATGTGAAATAAGTTAAACCTAGAGAAAGAAGAAAATGAGCTTAAGTATTACAAAAGAAAAAATAGACTAAAAACCAAAAAAGCCCAGTAGTACAATAAAAGTGATGATTTGAATTTAAAAAGAATGAATTTATCATCAATGCTTAAATTTGCTTTTCTTTTTTAAAGTTACAGATAAACCAAAATGTGATCTACCATTAAGTGACCACTGACTAAAACTGCCTATTATGCTAACATATATAAAATGGTAACATATTCCTCAGTTTAATACTTAGTCAAAGCTACTATCATTTTTTTAAGAGCTACTATCATTTTATTACAAATTATTCACCAAGCACTGGTTGAGAGCTTTGCATGCATATTTAATCCTAAGAACAGCCATAGGAGGTAGTTACTATCAAAGTCACCATTTTTTATTACTTATTTTTTTAGTGTCCCCACGTTTTAAATGATCAAACAGGTTTAGAAAGCAAGTAATGTGCCTATCCAGGGTCAATATTTCAACCTGAGTAATCTAATTCTGGAGTTTGCTTTAGGGCATTATTTTCTCAAGTAGCTTTACCATTACTGAATTTAATATAGATAGGCAAACTTCACAAAAATTGCATTTAAAAACTATATTAAATTCACATAATTAAGAGCATAAGAATCCACTAAGTTATAGAGAAAATCAAGTTTCTAGATGTGAAGCTACTGAGAATCTGACAAATTATGAGACAATTCAGTCAACATGTTTATAGCTTATGGTGCTGAAATATACAAGAGCATTTTTTTCTTTTATATAAAACCTTTTTTAATTTTCTTTGCTATTTTTATTTTTAATTCCAGTACAATTGATATACAGTATTAACTTCAGGTGTACAATATAGTGTTCAATAATTCCATACATTACTCAGTACTCATCACCGTAAGTGTACTTTTAATCCCTTATACGAGAACATTTTAACTAATATTAAACACGTCGGCAATCAGATAGCAATGGAAGGAAATAAATTCTGCAACTTCTATCTCACAGTGGCCATGTAACTCTTCATTAACAAATCCTTCAGGTGATTCCTTCTGGAAAAAGGTACATTTTACAAATACTTAATAATCAAGACTATTTACCTGCTGTTTCTAAAACTCTTGGTTCAGGTTCATCCAACTGTAGAAGCTCATCAAGAGCTAATTTAGCTGCATTGGATCTAGACTCCTTTTTATTTTGTCCCAGTCCAGTCTTATATTGAATACCATCCACCACAGCACAAAAAGCAAAATATGGTCCCATAACATTACCTTGAAAAAGAAGTCAGAATGAATGCTGCAATAATTCACAGTATGATCTTGCAAATGACATTTGATATAGAAAAATATCCCAGTATAAAAATTGTGGAAAACAATCTTGGCCTATCAGTTTTGTGTTTTGTTTTCTTAGAGTGAGGGCAGTTTAAAAGTTAAGATGGGTGAGCCCCTGAACTAGTTCTGAAGAACCTATCCAGCAGCCAGTTTGGCTCCAGATTCAGCATGAACAGTAGGGACAGCTTTAGAGTACAGATCATACATTGAGCAACAGTGTGTTGTATAATGAAGCCTGGCAATAGTAAGCATCCAAATATCTACTGAAAGACCAGTGAGGTAAAATGTGGAGCCTCTGGCAACATCTCTCTTCTTCTGAAATTCAAGACCAATAAAGTTGAATTTCTCCCACCTTCTGAGTGCTCTGATACTCTTATGTAAGTTCCAGAATAAAAGGGATCCCTTTGCAGGGCTCTTGTGAGCCTATCAGGGAGTTACAGTAATCAGCTCACACCACCATAGCATTGAGGCCAAGTGGAGGGGAGAGAACCCACAAGGAAAACCAAAACAAACAACAGAGAAGATATGCTAAAGAATTACACTCAATGTCCAGCCATCCAAAATTCCTAGAAGGACTGATCACCTATACACAATTATTTTTACCTATTTTTCATTTTTGCCTAATGAAAAATGAAATGGAATTATCTAAATTTACAGGGCAGAGATTTTTCCAGTTCATGTTTTACTTGTTGGTAATTCAGACTTTAGAAGGCCTTTTGCTAACTTAAGATTCTACCCTGGTTATGGATGGCTAGGTACGATGTCACTCCACATAAGCCTCATCATCTTCATTATTATTTTTTCACATATTACACTAACTTCTGGGATTTTTTAAGATATACATCAAGGTTTTTACAAGCAACGCCTGACTGCATCTGAGTGAACTGCTTTCTTCTATCTACGACCTGTTTCCCAAGTTCCTTCCTTATGATCACCTAGGTTCCAATCCAAATTTACAAAAGCATTCTGTGTATTTAACTAGTGGCCCAGACGATTCTTATGTGTGAGACAGCATCCATCAAATTTGTTAATTAAGTACTCTGTGTCAGAGTGCTGAGCCTTTAAGCTTCGTTCTATCATACTTCAGACTCTCAAACTTTAGTATGTATTTAAATCACTTGTAGATTTGTTAAAATATTGATACTCTGGTCTCATCACTAAACCTATTGATTCAGATTATTCAACTAGTACTATGAACATAAAATGAATACCATTACTAATCAATGGATTGTGTTTTTGAGTAGCTTTTACTCAGATCAATAAAGATTTGCTCTTACACATTTTTTCTTACTGTGATCAATAGTTTACATTTTCTAAGGACAGTCTGAGAAGAATGGAAGGAAAACTAGTAACACAAAAATTAAGTCCACAGTATTGACCATGAAGTAATCCAACCTACAGTGGTTGTACCTAGGAAAACTCCACCTTCTATATTAAGACTCTATTTTTGTCACCTGTTTACCGTTATTTCTTCCAAAACAACAGACTGCAGATTTGACTTTACTATGACAATCTTAGCTAAAATCTCAAAAGCTTTAAATTCTTTTGCAAGGATGTCTTGAGACTCATAATGGCAAAAGTCAGCAACAGTAAGAGAAAACTTATAAAACCACAGTAAAGATAATGTCTTTATATATATACAAACACACACACACTTGTACGCACATATATGTATTTTTAAGGACTGTGTTTCTTTGACTCTTATACTTTAAGCTTGTCCATGTCTATTAAGAGCAGTTATTGTCTTATCCCTCCACTCTCCTAAAGTTCTTTCTAATGACTGGTCATGACGTAAAGAGATTAGAGGCTGCTTTTTTTTTTTACTTTTATTTTTCCAGTGATCCAAGATTCATTGTTTATGCACCACACCCAGTGCTCCATGCAATACATGCCCTCCTTAATACCCACCACCAGGCTCACCCCCTCCCCTCCAAAGTTCTCAGTTTGTTTCTCAGAATCCACAGTCTCTCATCTTTCATCTCCCCCTCTGATTTACCCCGATTCACTTTTCCTTTCCTTCTCCTAATGTCCTTCAATGTTCCACAAGCAAGTGAAACCATACGATAATTGACTTTCTCTGCTTGACTTATTTCACTCACCAGAGGCAGCTTTTTTGCATTTTATTTGATCTGTACTATTGTAGCCTTCCACAGGTTGGGGGGGGCAGTTTGAGAGAATGGAGAAAATAGTCACAGACAAGTCTGCAGATCGAGTATCAATCATGGAAGTGCTATTCTCACCTCTATACCTTGAATTTCAGAAGCTAAATCAAACCATAATTTTGTTAGGTATCATCATCACAGAATCTTTCTCATTAGATAATCAAGAGTCCAAATATTTAACAACTCTTCAAAAGCATGTTTAGTCTATGAGTACTTACACCTGAAAATAATCCATGAGGCTGATGGGATTTCAGTTCAACTAGCCATACAGAAAAGAAATTAAAATTCTATCCTAAAAATTTTGTATGTTATTTGCAGAAAAATATGAATATAAAAATTTCTGAAGTATACTTGTCAAACATAACAGTAGTTACCTAACCCCGAGATTATGTGAATATAGAAAATAATCAAATTTAGTACCATATATATGCTCTGCTTTTAACAGGAAAATATCTTCCAGTATTGTAATAACCAGATACAACTTTGCACTTGCCTGTTGTTACAGTTTCCTTAAGGTCAAGGTGAACCCGCTGCATTTGTGCAAACTGGTGCAAAGCTGACACAGGATTTATTTCTCCATGTCTATATTTCATTATGAATTCCTTAGGTATTTTTTTTGGAGGAAGGACAGGATTTGAAATAGATGAAAGACCTTTGGAAAGCAATGGTTCTGGAAAGCTACCTAAAAATATATGGTTACAGTTGTTAGCTCAGTAAAATTTAAAAAAAAGTAAAAACATCAAGCCCTCCCCTAAAATGGAAGATTGCCCTGATACATCTAGTTATATGTATTCCTCATTACAAGTAAATTTCTACTAAAAAATTTTTGTACACATGACCGTAACCTGATGATGCATATACATTTTGGAGCACTAAAACCATTTTTGCAAAGAAGTGCTATCATTGTCATAACATGAAGCGATGTCAAAGAATCACAGAATTTTAATGATGTCAATCAAGGTCGTCAGAGACTCTCAGGGCCTTTTTTTAAAAACATGGTGTCACTAAGGTATGGACTAAAGACACAGACCTGGGACTAAGATCAGTTTCTATTTCCTATTCACTACTTTATATTACTTTTCACATTGAATTCAACTGAATTTTTTAAGTGTTTGTCCCTGCCTCATACTTATGCTCCGTGATACGTGGAATAGAAACCAGTGTAATTCCCGTCCCTTCCCTGACGGGACCAACACAACCTCATCTTAAAAAGGCAAGGCAGGCTTGAAGCAATTAGAATAACCGAGCAGCGAGGAGGATTTCCACAGGTCTCCTGCAGTGTTCAGAGTCAAATCGGAGTTCCAGATGGGACATAGCCCCTGGTAAAGGGATATATATCTAGGTAACATTCAAACTGGAGGCTCAACAGTACCTACTGGCCATCTTAGAATCTTTAAAGGATGAAGGCATTATTGCAAATGAAAAAGAAGCCGTACCGGTCACCTGCGTAACCTTGGAAGCCATATTCGACAGGCTGTAACTTTCTGAAGAATATCCTGTGGGTGTAGTTACCGTCTGGGTTGATGGCTGAACTGGCAAGTTCTTTTTCAGCATTTGAGCAAAGCTAGGGACCCGGGAACTCTGAAACCAGTCATTGCTGCCAGACATTTTCTCACCTGCAAATCGTAAGAAAATTGGCAGAAAACAAAAAAAGTACTAGATAAAAATTCTTACTCTGAAATTTAAAATATACACATATAGCTTAAAGTCACTCACGCGACAGAACTAAATCTCTTTAACTCACGTCATAACTACTTTGTGACTAGAGTGTTAAAAGACATGGGGCTCATCCCTCCTACATCCCTTCCAAAGCACTGCGACAAAAGGATAAAGAAGGGTCAAAGCGGTCCGCGGGGACAGCCCTCACAACTACTCGGGGGTTAGGGAAAAAGAGAAAAAAGACATAAAACAGGAGACCCTCAACGGCCCGATTCCCAGCCCAACTCCCACCCACCAGAATTGTCCTTCCTGCCCCGTAGTCCGGAGACCGAGCCACAGGCCCTGGGCTCCCCGACCCCAGCCGCCGACGCCGTTGCTTCCTACTCCAGGCCTCAACCTGTGGCTTCGGGGCGTTCTGCGTGACCCCCACGCGCCCAGAGTTGCGTCATTCAAAAGCGGCCTCGTGGCGCACCGCAGTACCCGGACTAACACCCCCACGCCACGCCTCATCCAATCACCAACCGTCTCCGCGGCCGGGCTTCCGGCCGTGCGCTCGCGCCCGCGCCGGCGCAGTGCCGCCCGGGCTGTGCAGACAGGGCGGGCTCCGTGCTCTGCGCCCTGCGTCAACAAGCACAGTGACGTCAGACGTCATGCGCGCGCATTCGAGGCCCCGTGACGCCGTCTTTGTTCACTGAGCGGGTGTACTCTGGCCTCTTGGGGCGGTTACTGCTACGGAGTCGAATGAAACTTGGTCGGTGCGGTCCGTGCACTGCCCTACTGAGTGCCCTCCACACTCTGCTCACGGTTGTCCTCACAAAGCACTGTGTTGGGGCCTCTTTATCCAGAATGCTTGCATACTGTCCTCGGGGTGGTTTCAAGGAAACCTTGGGCTCTAACCCTGGTTACACTCTGAGGAGGCCCCTGTGGACAAGGTTTGGCCTCAATCGTGTCTTTAATGTCTATAGAAAAAACCGCCTTGGACTCCTGCATGAGTTTTACTGGTGGAGCCAAACAACGAACAATCATGGAAACAGGGACGTTGAAAACTAATGACAAACCCATTGTGGGTGTTTTCAGTTCTTTGCACTCGTGAAAGTTGTAGGAGACCCTAATGGAGGTGTTAGCGGACAGATGGTTAAATGTGTGTGTGTGTATATGTATATATTTTCCTATGAAGGCAATCGGTTTTCTTATTTATACATCATACGATGTTCTAGACAGGATTTCGATATGTGCTAGGTCAATGTTGGCCTTAGCCCAAATCCAAGGGAGCTGATTTTATTAAAATAACCTCAATCACTTGCAGATATGTAATCACCCTGTAAAGACTCAAGCCCTCCCCTCCTCCTCAAGCAGAATATTAAAAAAAGACCACACTACTCCTATGACTAATTACTTTCTGTGTAATGCCTGGCTCAGTTTCTCTTTAGTAAATTACCAATCAAGTTTGGCTTGTAACCCAGAAGAAATTCAAGGATTGAGTGAAAGCATTATAACAATAAATAATATACAATATATAAATGCCCCCTTCTCTATACTTTTTTTTTAAAGATTTTATTTATTTATTTGACAGAGAGATCACAAGTAGGTAGAGAGGCAGAGAAGAGAGGAGGAAGCAGGTTCCTTGCTGAGCAGAGAGCCCCATGCGGGGCTCGATCCCAGGACCCTGAGATCATGACCTGAGCCGAAGGCAGAGGCTTTAACCCACTGAGTCACCCAGGCGCCCCATACTTTTTTTTTTAAGATTTTATTTATTTATTTGACAGAGAGAGACAAGGCAAAAGAGGGAACACAGGCAGGGGGAGTGGGAGAGGG